>JAUMHM010000078.1:24693249-24708800 GCA_032362435.1 Melikaiella ostensackeni
GTTATTGCGAAACATCAGGTTGAAACGGGTCATCAGTTTGATTGGGAACATGTATTGGTTTTACACCATGAGCCTAAAGAGTTTAAAAGACTTGTAGCAGAAATGTTCTTCATTGAAAGGGTGATAGTTGCTTAAACATAATAACTGATCTTAATAATTAAAGTCCATTATACAACATAATACTAAATTAATTAATTTAAGATCCAATGATTTAGACTCTTACTCTTATCATCATATTATCATTATTTTTATAATTTTATTAGTCGGTAATTCCATATAAATTCATTTTTCTACCATATTGGCTTCCATATTGGATTTTCCATTTCGAATTTGTAACTTTTGCGTCAAAATAGAAATTAGCGACCTAAAAAACTTTCTTGTACCAAGTTCTAGACAAATATGTAAAAATTTGGAAATTCAGGCCACCGTATGGGATCCGCAATTTTGAATTTGTAACTTTTGACGTCAAACTCGAAATTAGCGACATCAACAAAGGCCTTATACTAAGTTTCAGGAGAAGCTGCTGAAATTTTAAAACTTTGGCTTTCATATGTCATTTTGAATTTGTAACTTTGGATGTAAAAATCGAAGTGAGTGTGCTTAAAAACCCACTTTTACCAAGTTTTAGGCAAATCTGCTGGAATTTTAAATTTTTGGCTTCCATATTGGATCCGTCATTTTGAATTTGTAACTTTGGACGTAAAGATCGAAGTGAGTGTGCTTGAAAACCCACTTGTACTGGAATTTTAAAATTTTGGCTGCCATATTGGATCCGTTATTTTGAATTTGTAACTTGGAATGTGAAAATCGATGTAAGCTTGCTTGAAAACCGACTTGTAGCAAGTTTTAGGCAAATCTGCTGAAATAAAAAAATTTTGGCCTCCATATTGGATTCGCCATTTTGAATCTGTGAATTTTGCGTCAAATTAGAAATTAGCGACATCAAAAACTCCCTCGTACCAAGTTCTAGGCAAATATGTAAAAATTTGGAAATTTTGGCCACCATATGGGTTCCGCCATTTTGAACTTGTAACTTTTGACGTAAACATCGAAATTAGCGACTTCAAAAACTCCCTTGTACCAAGTTCTAGTCAAATACATAAAAACTTGGAACTTTTGGCCACCATATAAGATTTGCCATTTTGAATTTGTAACTTTTGACGTCAAAGTCGAAATCAGCGGCCTCAAAAACTCCCTTGTATCAAGTTCTAGGCAAATACGTAAAAATTTGGAAATTTTGGCCACCGTACGGGATCCGCCATTTTGAATTTGTAACTTTTGACGTCAAACTCGAAATAAGTGACCTCAAAAACCCCCTTGTACCAAGTTTTAAGAAAATTTGCTGAATATTTAACATTTTGGCTTCCACATTGGATCCGCCATTTTGAATTTGTAACTTTTGACGTCAAAATCGAAGTGAGCAAGCTTAATAACCCCTTTGTACCAAGTTTTAGGCAAATCTGTTGGAATTTTAAATATTTGGCTTCCGTATTGTATCCGCCATTTCGAATTTGTAACTTTTGATGTCAAAATCGAAACTTGCGACCTCAAAAAACCCCCTGTATCAAGTTTGGGCAAATCTGCTGAAATTTTTAATTTTTGCTTCCATTTTGGATCCGCCGTTTTGAATTTGTAACATTTGACGCCAAAACCGACATCAGCAACCTCAAGAACCCTGTTATAAGGAAAAGGCCCCGGTTCGTAACCTACTAAGAAGCTGAAAAGAATAAAATCCTATTTGAATGCCTCAAGCAATATTTGAATGTAATAAACTTTCTTCTTGCGTAAAGAATAATCCATTTTCAATCGAAAATGTCATTGAAAGCAAGTTTGAGGATGCATTGATCAAATAATTAAGAATTCGAACGAATATACCGAATGTGCCGGTTCGTAACCCCCGAAGTCCTCTTTGAGCCAGTTCGTAACCCAATAATGAGCCGGTTCGTAACCGGCTCATCAATGCAAGTGAATTCGAGATTTTAGGCTATATTTAATTAATTTCACATTTATTAAGCTTTTGTTTGAAGAAGTTGATTTTTTGAGACTCGTCAAAGTTGACATTGACTGGCGTCAACAGCAAATTACGCCAAGTGCGTCAATTAGTATACTAACCTCACAATCGATTCGAGGACTGTCAATTTCTAAATGACGCATTCATTCTTTGTTTTTGATCAAAGGTAAAACTTAATATAGATATTTGAAGAATATAAATTAAAGTAAAGATCTGCCTCAGCATTTCAAGGATATGTGTCATATTTTGATTTTTTAATATTTGATTTGATAAGAGTTTTTCCCAGAGGGGTTACAGATGCGTCACTGCTGATATTTCGGTGCCCGTTCGTAACCGACTCGAAATTATTGAATTTCGACATGGAAAGCTACTTACTCAAATGATTGCTCTCGAAACAAGACGAACGTTATCACTGTCCACTAGATTGCCACTTTTTTTACTCACAAAACGCCGAGCTGTCAAGTTTCTTGGAGTCATTTCAGTGCTGGTCTTATAGTCAGCTGGTCTGAAAGTACATTTTGTCACGGTGGAGGGCCAGAGCGCGACATTTTTAGTTTTTTTCGAATGGATAAACGCGAAATAATGTCTATCATCTCATCTCAGTTTTGTACATTTTAATTTTCACTTTGAAAAGAAATTCACATCAGCGAACAGTTTCTCTTGTATTATGTAAAAATCAGTGTATACGCTTGCTGGGTTACGAACTAGTCGGGTTACGAACCGGGGCCTTCACCTTAATCTAAATTATGAGAATGCTATTCAATATTAAAATTTAAATGATTTTAATTTATGATTTTTAGGTTTTGTAGTAAATTTGATCCGCAAAAAGTCATCCAAGAATTTTTTGTTTCATCTTAATTGATACTTAAGTATAATAATACTCATTGTTTTTTACCTCACTTATCACATAAATGTATATTATTACTTTATTTTCATTCAGATGTTTGTTTTTTAAAATGCAAAGGTACAGAAGAATGTCACATTACTTATGTGCATTATAGAATAGAGAAAAACTCAAATTCTTCAATGTAAAATTGAATTGAATCAAATCAGATATATTCTACAGTCATTAAACATTTATGTAACATGTGCAAATGTAATTTCATTGTAAAATAATGAATAAAAATTGTGTATTAACAAGAACTAAAACTAAACTAATTTGTTTATAAAATCAATAAAAAATATCGGATGACAATTTTTCATCACTTAATATTACGGACGACATGATTTGAAGAAAATTAAGAGAAAAAAGATTTCTTTCTACCTTTAAATGTCCACATTTGAATTTGTTTATAGGATTTGTTGATAAAATTAATAAAAAATATCAAATGACAATTTTACATCATTAAACATCACTTGCTACGTAATTTGAAGTAAATTGAGAAAAAAACTATTTCTTTCTGCCTTCAAGGGTCCACACTATGCATTTGTTTATAAAATTAATAAAAAAAAAAATTATGACAATTTTCGATCATTAAACATCACTGGTGATATAATTTGAGGAAAATTAAGAGAAAAGACGATTTCTTTCTGCCTTTAAATGTCCACATTGGAATTTGTTTATAGGATTTGTTGATAAAATTAATAAAAAGTATCGAATGACAATTTTTCATCACTTAGTATTACGGACGACATGATTTGAAGAAAATTAA
Source organism: Melikaiella ostensackeni (assembly GCA_032362435.1). NCBI lineage: Eukaryota > Metazoa > Arthropoda > Insecta > Hymenoptera > Cynipidae > Melikaiella > Melikaiella ostensackeni. The sequence goes on from JAUMHM010000078.1 coordinate 24,696,913, forward strand.
GAAAAAAAAGATTTCTTTCTGCCTTTAAATGTCCACATTTGAATTTGTTTATAGGATTTGTTGATAAAATTAATAAAAAATATCGAATGATAATTTTCCATCATTAAACATCACTTGCGACGTAATTTGAGGTAAATTGAGAAAAAATACTATTCCTTTTTGCCTTCAAGGGTCCACACTGTGCATTTGTTTATAAAATTAATTAAAAAAATTTTATGACAATTTGCGATCATTAAACATCACTGGTGACATAATTTGAGGAAAATTAAGAGAGAAGACGATTTCTTTCTGCCTTTAAATGTCCCACTAGGCATTTGTTTATATATTTTGTTTATAAAATCAATAAAAAATATTGGATGACAATTTTTCATCACTTAGTATTACGGACGACATGATTTGAAGAATATTAAGAGAAAAAAGATTTCTTTCTGCCGTTAAATGTCCACATTTGAATTTGTTTATAGAATTTGTTGATAAAATTAATAAAAAATATCGAATGAAAATTATCCATCATTAAACATCACTTGCGACGTAATTTGAGGTGAATTGAGAAAAAAAAATTTCTTTCTGCCTTCAACGGTCCACACTGTGCATTTGTTTATATAATTTGTTTATAAAATTGATAAAAAAAATTTTATGACGATTTTCGAGCATTGAACATTACTGGTGACATAATTTGAGGAAAATTAAGAGAAAAAACGATTTCTTTCTGCCTTCAAATGTCCACAATGGGCATTTCTTTATATAATTTGTTTATAAAATTGATAAATAAAATCAAATGACAATTTTATATGATCGAGTATCATTTTGCCGATAAAAGAAAGTAATTTTAACGCAAAAATATACTTTGCAAACGAAAAACCCATAATGTAGACTATTTAATTATTTATTTTGTTTATAACAATTAACTTAGCAAGAAAAGATTTTTTTGCTTTTAACTACCCCCGCGCATTATGTCCAGCGATTCTGAGAATAGGAAAATTTTTTTCACGAAGATAAATGAAGATAAATAAAAAATCGACTTTTTTCACTATTTGGATTAACATAAAAGTTTAAAAAAAAAAATTTTAATCGAGTATCATTTTGCCGATAAAAGCAAGTAATTTTAACGCAAAATTGTATTTTGTAAACGAAAAACCCATAATGTAGACTATTTATTAATTTAATTTGTTTATAACAATTAACTTAACGAGATAATAATTCACGCGCATTAAGTCCACCGATGCTGAGTATAGGAAAAGTTTCTCCCAAACATAAACAAAGAAAAATAAAAAATCAACTTTTTTCACTATTCGCATTAATATAAAGGTTTAAACAAAAAAAATTTAAATCAGGTCACACAAATTTGTTCAAAATTTAATGCTGAATTAAAAAAAGAAAAAATCAGTCAAGAATACAAGAATTGCCTTCTACAAGTTATTTTGAATCTCGTTTTTGTATTTTATCCCACTGTGCGATGATGGGGATGGATCTCGCGCAATTAACGGAGACTCCGTTAACGAGGGAACTTCCGGCTCGATGAAAGCAAAATCACGAGTATAAGACGCTGGACGACGCCTTTTTATGATCGTGTTCCATGCTCGACTTGTAGAATGCGCCTCTTCTCAAGCCGTCGCGTAATGTTATACATGTGACGTGACTTTCTTGTAATGCGAAATACGGGGTGAGTCGCTGTAACGACTGGGCAACAGCGAGTGTTGGGCGATTCCTGGCAACTTGAAAAAAAAGTCGCGAACGTGAGGAACATTGCTGAGAATACGGCTGTTAACTTGCTTTGATAAGATTCGCATTTTTCTCTTCTTACGAGACTCTTCAGCAAAAATCTACGACGAATTCCTTATTTAATTAAGTTAATTTCTCAATCGCTTGCCAATTAGGACTTCCGTGGCCAAGCACTAAGTTTTTTGGCAATTGTTGGTATAGCAGTTCAAGTGGAGAAGTTGTTTAACTTAATTAATTTGCAGTTAATCCTTGACAAATTTATTTTCTTTGAATGTCAAGGATGCAATTCCAAATTTTTAAGTTGGAACTCAGTTAATATGTAAACTTCGTTATTTATTATTAATTTATTTACATATTTTCGATTTTTCTATAATCAGGGCTGCCACACAGTCATTTAAGTCACTTTTAGTCGCTTATTTTTTTGGAGTCACTTTTTAGTGACTCTTAGTCACTTTTTTTTAAAGGAAAAGGTCAACTTAGTCACATTTCTCCATCTCGTTTTAGATTTTATCTAAAAGAAAAAAAATCTAAATAATTTATATATGGAATCTATATAGTAATCTATATTATGAAAATGCTATTTAATAATAAAATTTAAATTATTTTATTTTATGATTTTCTGCTTCTCTAGTTCCAATTGTAAAGCGTCTCACTAAATCTGAAGGTACAAATTTGATCTGCAACAAAATGATCCAAGAATGTAACAGTAATTTGTTTCTTTTCATTGATACATATTTTCGTATCAGTTGAATACCTTTGCAGCAAAAACGATACCTTCAGATTTAGTGCGGTTGCGGCAAAATTAAAAAAAAAAAATTTGATACTCAACTATAATAATATACTCAGTGTTTTTTGAGCTCATTTATTACATAAACGTATTAAATTACTTTATTTTCATTTAGATATTTGATTTTCAAAATGCAAAGGTATAGAATATTATTACATTAATTACTTGCATTATAGAATAGACAAAAACTCAAATTCTTCGATGTCAAATTGAATTGAATCAAATCAGACGTATTAGACAGTTTTTAAAGTTTTACTTAACATGTGCAAAAGTAATTTTATTATGAAATAATATAATAATAATAATAATAATAATTTAAAAAAAAAATTAAAATAGTTGTGGTTAGTTTTTTAAAATTAAAACTGACCTTGTAAAGATTCATTTTTGGTCAGACTTTTCATAGTTCTAGCCCTTTTTTTCAACTTTTGATGGTGAATTATGAAAATTTTCGTTTCGAAATTCCACACTTTGGAGGTTTTGTTCATTTTCGCGAATGAATAACTGATAGGGGGAAAATTAAAAAATCCGCGATTTACAGTATATATAAATCAGGTCTTCATTTTATCAATCAATTTTCAAAATAGCCCAAAAGATTGCTATTTTGAGGTTTGATTAAACGAGGTAATGACTAAGTTGAAGTTGGCTAAATAATTAAAAATTCAATTTTTAAATTAAAAATCCTCAATTTTTTTCATTTTTCTCCCTACGAGTTATTCATCCGCGAAAATGAAAAAAATCCTCCAGTATCGAATTTCAAAACGAAACTTTTCATATTTCAGTATAAAAAGTTGAAATTATTATTATAATTTCGCAAAACTTTAAGTTTCTATTTAAAATGTACTTTTATAGCTTCAATCATAATCATTTATTGACAAGTAAAAACGATTTGTTCTAATATAGTTTTTCTTTATATATATAATATAAATATTCTAAATGACTGTGAAATCTTTTAAATTTTTTGAAATTTCTTCAAATTTCTTGAAATCTGTTGGAATTTTTCAGAATTTTTATCATTTTCAAATATTTTCAAAATTTTGAATCTACATGTTACAAATTCACGTTCGCAAAATTTTTAAGTTTCTATTTAAAAATGTATTTTTATATCTTGAATCATAATTTATTATTAACAAGCAAAAACGATTTTTTTTTATTTTACTATTATAATAAACAAACTAAATATTTTAGAAATTAAATCATAATTTTAAGAATTTCAAGTTCTAATATAGTGTTTCTTTTTTTAAAAAAATAAAATATTCTAATTGACTGAAATCTTTAAAATTTTTTTGATATCTCTTGAAATCTAATCAAAAATGAAGCTTGCGGGATAAGTTTAAATTTCATAAAACTAAACACGTTTTTAATATAGCTATGAAAGTGCTAAAGAATGGTTATGTTTTTGTTGTTAAAATACAATTTTCGTTCATTATTTCCCAGTAAAGTTACTTTTGTAGTTTAAAGACTGTTGAATACATCTTATTTGATTCAATTCAATTCTTCGTTGTAGAATTTGAGTTTTTCTCTATTCAACTCGTATAATGAACAGAAATGTGGTATTTTTCTGTGTCTTTGTATTTTGTTAATTAAATTTCAAAAATGGCACAAAATCCTAATTTTTTAAAATTATCCTTTTTAGAGGTTTTAAAACCTAAAAATACATGCAAGTATAGAAGGAAAAATTAAAATAATTATAATGGCGATTTTGGCGTATCATTGATTACAATTATATTTTTTCTGCATGAAAAAATTGTTGTGTTGCGAGCAATTTCGATGTTTTTATATAGTTTTTTATAGACATATCGAATTTTTGGTAGGACTTACAAAGAACTTTTTATTTCATCCAAGGTGTATTAGTCAAAGACGAATGAAGTAATAATTTTCGCACGTAGATTTCGATGTGGTATTTGACATTAATTAAAAATATTTTCGTCTTATCAGAACTATATAAATAAATAAGTTTGGTATTTGGCTCAAAATTTGAATTTTCGATTTTTTTTAAATTAAAAAATTTGTTATGACTGTCTTGTAGGTCTTTGAAAAAGCAACATTTTTCTACTCTTCACTTTTTTTTCATATTGTGCATTGTTTGGCTTGAAAATTTCATTTTATTTTCGTTTTTTTAATTTTGAAAATGCTATAACTCTCATAATTTTTTGTTAATCGAAAAAAGTCATGAGGATAAATTGTTCGATTTTCTAAGTACTACGAATAACCGTGCATATAATTTTTGAATCTTGAAAAAAATGGTCTCAAAGATTTTGAAAATGCTCTAACTTTTTGAATTTTTATCCAAAGTGGCTGGCTAACGAACTTGACCTTCAGTTTTAAATACTGAAAGAGTGTACCAAAGACCAATCCAATAGATTCATTCTTTCGAAAGTAATCGTGCTCACAGACAGACATACAGAAAGACAGACACATTCGTAAAAACCTTTTTTTCGGGTTCAGGCGGTCTCAAAACGTGGACATTTGACAAAAAGGGGGGGGGGGGAACAAATTCTACACAAATCTAATACCTTCTCTGATGAGAATGTAATTAATTATAATAATTTTGAATACGGAATTTTCAAACTGATTATGGTAGTTTGTAATGCCGCGGGCATTCTAAGGCCAGAAACAAAAAAAAACCATAAGGCCCTTTTTTAAAATATCGATTTTAATGTTCAAAATATTAAAAATTAATAAATTATTCTTGTCACTTATTTTGTGTTAATATTATAAAGTATACATTCTGAAACCTAGGATGTTAACAGAAAGCATTAATGCTCCAGAAATTTATAATTAATTGGACTATATATTGAACGGAACTTTCCGTAATACCAACCCCTTTCCAACTCGTTCAGAGCTAATTTATGAAATTTTTCGTAATTCTAATCCTAGCGCTATACTTGACCGGGTTGGTCTTATGGAAAATTTTATAACACTAGTCAATGCCTTAACATCATTTTTAAAAGATAAGTGAAAATTGTGATTTTTTTAAAATTTTTAAATATTTTGAACATAAGAATCGACTTTTTCAAAAAGAGTCCAATGTTTTTTTTTTCAATTTTTGGTCTTAAAATATCCGTGGGATTACAGACTATACCTTTATCAGTAGGAAAATATAATATGCAAGGACCTTGCAATTAAATTATTAGATTTTTTCTGAGTTTTGTATATTTTGACAGCGAACTTTTTCATGAAAGATCGGACGGCGTTTTTTGTTTTGGGTAATAAAATATCTGTGGGATTATAGACTACTCTAATCAATTCGATATCCCATCTCCAAAGACTTTGCAATTCAATTTTTAGAATCTTTTTATTTTGTAATACTTTGAACATAAAATTCAAATTTTTCAAAAAAGACCCGATGGATTTTTTTTCTGGTCTTAAAATATCCGTGGAATTATAGACTGGAAATGGACGAGTTTTACGGAAAATCCGTAATAGAAAGTTCGTTAATAAATTGGTGATATTATTTTCCATTTCAAAATCAACTTTATTCAATATCGAATTTATACGTGGAGTAGTTCTGATAAGACGGAAATGTTTTTAATTAATGTCGAATACCACACCGAAATCCACGTTCTTTGCTAGTTTTACCGAAAACTCGATATGACTACAAAAAACAATATAAAAACATCGAAATTTCTCGCAACACGATAATTTTTTGAATCTGAAAAAATATCATTTTACTTAATGATAGGCCAAAATCGCAATTATAATTATTTTAATTTTTCCTTCAAACTTTAAATGTCTTTTTAGGTCCTGAAAGGTCTCTAAAAAGGATAATTAAACAAAAATTTTTTCACGATTTTGTACCATTTTTATTATCTTCGGAACATCGATTTCCAAATAAAAATTATATTCTATGTATGTAACTTTATTCATCACCATAAATTTTTTTTACAATAAAAGTTTTACAAAATCGTTCGTTATATTCAAATAAAGAAATTCGTACGGGGAAAACTGATTCGACAAAGAAATGGTGACACAACATTGAAATATATCGTAAAACTTTCTTGTTGAAGACTCATATTTTTGGATTGAAAATTCAACTGTTTTGTAGATAATTCGTCTTTGTGGCTTCAAAATTCAACAGTTTTGTTGAGAATTAATGTATTTTGATAAAAGTTTGTCTTTCTGGTAGAACATTAATCTTCTGAGTGAAAAATTAATTTTGTTTGTTGAAAATTTAACTGCTTGGTTAAAAATTCATCTTGCTCGGTTGAACATTCAACTACTTGATTGAAGTTAAACAACTTTGTTAAAAATTTATCTTTTTGGTTGAAGATTCATCTCTTTGGTTGAAAATTTTACTAATGTATTGAAAATTCGTTTCACGTTTGATTGAAAATTGTTTTTTTTTAAATCGAAAAATTAACTATTCCATTCTTGCTTGAAAATTTATCGTTTTTAATTAAATATTCAACTATCTGGTTACAAAATTATCTTTTGTATTAAAAGTTCAACTGTTTGGTTGAAATTTTTATATATTTTGTTGATAGTTCGCGTTTTTGGTATAAACTTATATTTCTTGGTTAAAAAATCATTTTTTCGGTTGAAAATTCAACTTTTTGGGTAAAAATTTCAACTATTAGGTTAAAAATCAAACTATTAATTTGAAAATTGAACTGTTAGAAAATTAACTTTCTTGTTGAAAACTCATATTTTTTTATTGAAAATTTAACTGTTTTGTAGATAATTCGCCTTTTTGGCTTCGAAATTCAACAAATTCCTTGAGAATTAATATATTTTGATAAAAATTCGTCTTTTTATGGTAGAACATTAATCTTCTGAATAAAAAATTCATTTTATTTGTTGAAACTTTAACTGTTTGGTTAAAAATTCATCTTGCTCGTTTGAAAATTCAACTACTTGTTTTAAAGTTGAACTACTTTGTTAAATTTTTTTTAAGATTCACTTCTTTGGTTGAAAATATAACTTTTTTTTAAATTCGTGTTTTATTTTGTTAAAAATTTATTCTTTAATCTGAAAATTCAACTTTTCCATTTTAGGTTGGAAGTTTATCTTTTATAAGTCAAAAATATTCAACTATTTTGTAGAAAATTGAATATTTGGTTGAAAATTCGTCTTTTTTGGTTGATTTCAACTATTTTGTTAAAAAATTAATAATTTTGTTGAAAATTCGTCTTTTTGTTGGTTAAAAAAGGAACTTTTCTGTTGAAAATTCAAATTTTTGGGGTTGAAAATTCAGCTGTTTTTTTTTAATTCATCCTTTTGTCTTGAAAATTCAATTGTTTCTGGTTGAGTTTTAATCTTTTTTTGTTTGAAAATTCGACAATTTAGTTGAAAATGCATCTTTATAGTTTGAAAATTTATCTATTTGGTTAAAAATTCAACTATTTTGTTGAACATTCATCTTTTTTGCTTGAAAGTTCAACTATTTGGTTGTGAATACAACTGTTTGGTTGAATTTTTTTCATGAACATTTACTTATTTGGTCAGAAATTCATCTGTGTAGGTTAAAAAGTCAACTATTTTGTTAGTCATCTTTTTTGGTGGAAAATTTGTGTTATTGGACTGAAAATTGATCTTTGTTTTATTGCAAATTCTTCCTTTTTAGATTGAAAATTGAACTATCTTCTTAAAAATTCGTCTTTTTGGTTTGAAAGTTCAACTATTTGTGGTTGAAGTTTAATTTTTTTTTGTTTGAAAATTCAACCATTCAGTTGAAAACGTATCTTTGTATGTTGAAAATTCGTCTCGTTTGTCTGAGAATTCAACTATTTGGTCTTGAATGCAACACTTTATTTTGTTAAAAATTTAATTATTTTGTTGAAAAATCATCTTTCTTGGTTAAAAATTCATATTTTTGGGATTAAAAGTCAATTTTTTTCCAACACATTCGATTTTTCAGCTTGAAAACTCAACTCTTTCGTTGAAAATTCATCTCCTTTGGTAGAAAATTAACCTTTTTCGGTTGATAATTCAAGTATTTTGTTGAAAATGCAATATATTTCGACTTAAAATCTTGAGTGTTTCATATTGAATTCAGTATGGCACCTATACATTAATTTTATTTAAAAGAATTCATTCCCCTATTTTTTGGAAAAATCACCTTATTTCTCCTGTTTTGAGAGCATTTTGGACTGTGATGTCTGTTAAAGTATCATGTTTGTATGTTTTGTTTTTTATTTAAGGCGTTTATCAAATGAAGTCGAAGACAAAATTTTGACTTAAAGGGAAGGGGAGTCGTATTTGTGACAACATCTTGTGGGGGTTCAAGCTTCGTGTGATTATCTGTGACGAAGAAGGGGAGAGGTGGAAAAAGTTTTTAAAATAACGTGACGTAGTTTTTGAGCGGCCCCGTAATATTGTTATTAATTCACTTTGATATGAAATTTTCTCACTTTTTCAGATTTCAAGAGTGTACTATAGTTCTGAATTTTAAAATTCTCTTTAGTTTGCAAATTCAGGACAATGGAGTGGAACTAATGGAGCACAATAAGTACAAATGTCTCCCAGCTGAAAGTCTGAAATCGCTTTGTAAAATCGGCATGTGTCAACGATTATACCTAATCGCCATTTGTCCAAAGGTGTTTGCTTTGAGCCTCAAAGCATGGATTTTGGAAGTCTTCTTCAAAGCTTAAGTACACAGCACTGATTCATAATTATTTTTGTAATGCGGTGGATGAGTCTAGACGTGTAAAGCTGAACTGGACAAAAATGAAATATCCGTAATACTCAGAAACGCAAACTTTCTCTCCCACCGTATCTGCCAATATTCATGAGGCTCCGGGTCATTACGAGCGGTCAAGCAGCAAAGCCCACTCATTAAGTTTAATAACGTCGAAATTTAATTTGCCTCGGGCGACGTATTTAATTTTCTATAAACCGATTTTGGTTAGTCTAATCACCTTCGGTGTCGCCACCGTCAGAGAGATAAAAATTTACTTCATAATTCTGTTTCAGATGAAAAAGGATAATATAGATTTAATTTTAATTCTAGATCATTGTTGCCAAACTATTTCTCATTTAGAGTGCAATTTGTTGAACAATGCAAATTTGTGAATAATTAGTTAATTACCAACTTTGGAAGCATTCAAAATTGCAAGCTTTTTAAATTGAAGATTTCCAAATTTTGATTTTTACCAATTTTTGGAAGATTGTAAAAAAAGCTTAGAATAATAATACACCAACAGAAATAAGTTAACTAATTTTTTTATTTTTGAAAGTTCTGGGAGATTTGACACATTCGAGAACGCATTTTTAGAGGACAATTGAGGGTCCGGATGCTATAAGGACATATAAAATTTTCTCTTGCGAAATAGTTGTCCCCCGGAGGCTTTTAAACAAATTTTCAAATTTTTAGTTTTAATGGATGCATCTGAATGTTAAATTTTATGCCGCATCATTTTTCACTTAGAAAAAAGGTTGTAGCATTTTTAGTCTCCAAATTAAAGTAAAAAAATCTATCGTTTTTGGAAAAATCAATGTTAATTCCTTTTCCACTTCAACTCGTTCTCAGTTCGTCCGTTTTTGAAATTTAAGAATAAAATTCTTAGGGATTTCACTTCAGGTTATTTTTCGACTGATAATCAGAATTTGAAAATGTTTGTTTAAAAAAATGTTATTAATTTTTTTTCTGATGCTGCGCGTAAATTGGACTTTTGTGTCTTCTAGCGTTGCGTTTATCGAGGGAATTATGAGCAGGCAAAAACTTCTCGCGACAAGAATTCGGAAAAAGACATGATAAAGTTTTTAGGATATTTTCAGATAAAAAAATTGAATAGTTTAAGAGTAGTAATGATTTTAGTTTATGAGAGCCCTCGAGCTTTCGAGCTTACTATAGGCTCCGGGGCTTACCGCCGCGCCACAGTGTCTCGCTAGTAAGTTTTTTCTTATAAAAACAATATTGCCTAAATTTCTTAGTGAATACAAATGTTACAAAAGTATGTTTACAGAACACTCATGAATTTTATTCAGATTTAATGCATTTTTTTTACTAGTAATATGCGTAATGTTTACACCTGCATAACTGCCTAACTGGTAAACGATCTTGAGAATTCGTTTTGTAAACAAACCTATGCACACATTTCTCGTACTTTGCATAAAAATATTTTAAAATGAAAAGGATCAGTTAGTCCTTAACTCTTCTCTGGACATTACAGATTAATTAAGTATTGAATGAAATTCATGAGTGTTCTATAAACTTACTTTTGTTAAATTTTTATTCACCAAGAAATGTTAATTCCTTTTCCACTTCTACTCGTGCTCAGTTTATCCGTATTTGAAATTTAAAAATGGAATTCTTAGAGATTTCACTTCGGGGTATCCTTCGACTGATAAACAGAATTTGAAAATGTTTCTTTCAAAAAATGTTATTAATTTTTTTCTGACGCTGCGCGTAAATTTGACTTGTATGTCTCTAGCGTTTCGTTTATTCAGGGAATTTTGAGCAGGCAAAAACTCATCGTGACGAAAATTTGGAGAAAGGCATGATAAAATTTTTTGTAAAGTTTCAGATGAAAATATTGAATAGCTTAAGAGCAGTAATGATTTTAGTTTATGAGAGCGCTCGAGTTTTCGAGTTTACTGGCTTCAGGGCTTACCGTCACGCCATAGTGTCTCGCTAGTGAGTTTTTTTTTATAAGAACAATATTGCTTAAATTTCTTAGTGAATAAAAATGTTACAAACGTATGTTTACAAAACACTCATGAATTTTATTCAGGTTTAATTCATTTTTTTTACTTGTAATATACGTAATGTTTACACCTGCATAACTGCCTAACTAGGAAACGATATTGAAAATTCGTTTCGTAAACAAACCTGTGGACATATTTCTCGTACTGCGTCTAAAAATATTTAACAATGAAAAAGATCAGTTTGTCCTTAACTCTTCTCTGGACATTACAGATTAATTAGGAATTAAATAAAATTCATGAGTGTTTTATAAACTTACTTTTGTTAAATTTTTATTCACTAAGAAATGTAAGCAATATCATTTTTATAAGCAAAAACTCACTAGCGAGACACAGTGGCGCAGCGGTAAGCCCCGGAAGCTATAGTAAACTCGAAAGCCCGAGCGCTCTCATAAAGTAAAATAATTACTGCTCCTAAACTATTCAATGTTTTGATCTGAAACTTTCCAAAAAACTTCTTCATACCCCTCTCCGAATATTCGTCGCGAGAAGTTTTTGCCTTCCCAAAATTCCCTGGATAAACGAAAGGCTAAAAGACATAAAAGTCGAATTTACGCCTAGCGTAAGAAAATAATAAATAAAATTTTTGTAAACAAACATTTTTAAACTCTGATTACTCTATCAGTCGAAGGATACCCTGAAGTAAAATACCTGAGAGTTTTATTGCAAAATTTCAAAAACGGACGAAACTGACAAACGAAGTGAAAAACGAATTAAAATTGATTTTTCCAAAAAG
>JAUMHM010000078.1:24712175-24727081 GCA_032362435.1 Melikaiella ostensackeni
TACGTAAGAAGAAAGTTTATTGCATTCAAATATTGCTTGAGGCATTCGAATAGGATTTTATTCTTTCCAGCTTCTTAATAGGTTGCAAACCGGGGCCTTTACCTTACTATATAGAGCCCATACATAAATTACATAGGTTTTCTTTTTTCTTTTAGATAGAATCTAAAATTAGATAAAGAAATGTGACTTATAGTGACTCTTTCTGAAAAAAGTGACTTGAAACAAAAGAAAATGACTAAAAGTGACTTAAGTGACTGCGTGGCATCCCTGCACATATATTTATATCACATCTGAGAACGTACCGGAAAACAGAAAGGGTCTAGATGGGCAGTGGAACGGTACTCCCGTTAGGACCTGATTATAAGTTCTAGATAGAGCCCGGCTAAAACACAGTTACAGAACTAGCCAGGCCCTCTTTATTTTTCCCGATCAGCGTCCGATCAGAAATAGGGAATTCTATCCGGGACCCTTCCAAATCCCAATCGCAATTTCTACATGAGTTGAAGTACCCTAACTCTAGCTGGTTCACTTTTGGTATCATTACCCTACTTAGCGAATCGGACTTTTTTTTAACCTATCAGAATTGCAAATTCAAAAAATAAATTTTTTTCAAACATTATTAAATCTGCAAAAATACCAAGAAATAAATTAAATTTAAGATTATTTCGGGACAATGAGTTCTGGAGAATTTTCAATCACGTTTTGCTTGTCGACCGATATACACAATTACAAACACATATATAGAGATACAAGAGGGCACACGTGAATGGCGAGATCTAACTACCACCTGCTTTATTTTCCCACGAGCCTCGGAGCGAGCCTCTCGAATACCGATGAGATAGACGAGGATGGACAGCTCTGCTACTCGAAAGGTTCCGAGCAAGAGGGGCGTATGAGGCTCTTTGACGACAAGGATGGAGGGGATTTGGGACCCCGAAGAGAGAGAAAGACGGACCCAACTCGGGCAATGCGTGTGCGTGAGAGGGTGTACTTCTTGCACGTGTTTGACTCGTGTGCATGACTCGTGGTTTGCGTGTGTCTGTGGAGAGAGATGAACGCGAAAGTAAAAAAGAGAAAACGATTTCTTGGCGACAGCCAGGTAGAACACGTGCTGGCACGAGGTGGGTGAGTCACACACGCGGGAATATTGAAACACGATCGTTCCTCTGCTGCTGTCACTCCCTTTCAGACAGCGTTTCTTTAGTGATTCATTTTCACCTGATTACTCGACGGTGGTCATTATTTTTTATATGTTTATATAATTATATATTCATTATATATAGGGACAAAAAATGAGAACTTGGCGAGATTTTCTCTTTTTTTAATAATAATTTCGCCAAGTTTCCATTTTTTCCCCTTTTAATATATTCTCAAAATTTCTGTAATTTCATCAATTTAAGACATTTTAAAATTTAGATATATTTCAGAATTACTTGGCAATCTTTGATTTCATACACTATGTTGATTGTACTGATAACTTTTTACTTAGCGGAATTTTCTGCATCGTAGATGTTTTTGGTGAGATTTCACTTCTTTTTTAGTAAAAATGTTGGTTAAATCAAATGCTCATTTCAAATTAATAAGAATATTTGATACTTAACACAATATAATACATATAATTGGTACCTAATTATCATTTGCTGGATAATAAACAAACAGCCTCAATATGAAGTCTAGTGACACGTTTTAACGCAGCTAACCATTAATTACTATTACTAAAAAATCGAATTTTGGACTTAAAAAGCGAAATGTCTAGAAATAATTAATGAATCAAGATGTCCTAAAAAATGCCCTTGGAACTTCATTTTGACAATTTATCCTGAAATTTATAGACAAATAGATTGAATATTGTAGGCTAAAGGTCGACTGAAATTCTAGAAAATCTAATTTTGGGCATAAAAAGTGAAATATCTCTAGAAATAATTAATGGATCAGTATTTCATGAAAAATGCTCTTGGAACTTCATTTAGTCAATTTATCCTGAAATATTTAGAAGAATCAGTTGAATATTGTAGGTTACAGATTAACTGAAATTCTAAAAAATCCAATTTTGGACATAAAAAGTGAAATATCTCTATAAATAATTAATGAATCAGTATTTCATGAAAAATGCTCTTGGAACTTTATCTAGTCAATTTATCCTGAAATTTTTAGACGAATCAGTTGAATATTGTAGGCTACAGGTCGACTGAAATTCCAAAATATCGAATTTTGTGCATAAAAATGAAAATATCTCTAGAAATAATGAATTAATCGAAATTTCCTGAAAAATACCCCTGGAGCTTCATCTCGACAATTTATTCTGAAATTTTTTTACGAATCGGTTGAGTTTTGTAGGCTACAGGTAGACTGACATTCTAAAAAATCGAACTTTGGGCATAAAAAGTGAAATATCTGTAGAAATAATTAATAAATCAAAATTTCCTCAAAAATGTCCCTAGAACTTCATCTAGTCAATTTATTCTGAAATTTTTTTTTATTGATACAAAATTTTTTTTATTGATCCCAAAAGGTTTTATACAAATCGATGAAGAATTGGCTGAGTTATCCAAAAAAGGGGCTAAGTGCATAGATAGTTTGAAAAAATATATTCGCGGTTTTGACTTGGCGGCGATCTACTAACACGAATTTTGATTATATATATATATATATATATATATATATATATATTCACGAAGAATACAATACCAGAATAGGGAAATCTATGAATTGATTGAGAGTGCAAATTCTTTAAAGCCCTTTTTGAAGTCTTTAGTACGTAAGATTTGACCGCCATGATTTTTTTAAAATGGCTCAAATCTCGGCTTTTGCGCTCATCATTTCAGAGAATGCTTCTGTAGGGATTGATTTTACTCTTCGTTTATTAATTGGATTCTAAAATTGGGATCTTTTGGGGTCGGAAAATGGTAAAATATAAATTTTTCTAAACTAAAACAAATGAACATTTGTTTTTCATAATTGAATGCGCGCAAAAATTCAATAACATTGACAGCGCTTCAAAAGGGCGAATACAATTTTTTTGCATTCTTGAGTTAAAATAATAAATTTGACCTTTAATTTAAACCTGTTTTGATGTCTCTGACACATCCTAGGCTTTGTGCTTCCTTTCCAAGACAAATAATTCCCTGATGATTCTAAAAAGCAGTGTGAAATCATAGAAGTCAGAAAGGCCGAAACCTTTTCTTCTCATCTTCATTGTTTACAATCAATTTTGACTCTGAATCGCAAGTGGTGACGTTGCCGATTATCAGAATATTTAGCAAGTCATCTCCTTGATTTCCTCCTGGACCTACGATCTTAATTTCGAAGAAAATGACGGAACCGATGATGAATCAGCTATCTCGGAATCTCGGGATAAAACATGGACGCGTCTATCAAGACTACCTGAGGACGCCTCCCGCTAGGTGGTCCTCAGTTACATTTTTGTAAGGCTGCGTCACACACTCGAATTTATCTTACCACTTTTTTACCCAGAAACGAGTCCTTTCAGAACACGATACATTCCAAAAATACTCTAATGAATGAAACTAAACCCAACCCAGAATTTTAATCATGGTTAATTCAGAAAGAGATCAATTTTAACACGAGCGACCCTTTTTTATAAAAATCTTGCGACAGTAAACTACGAGGAGAATTATGAATTCGATGTGTCCAAATGATAAGGTTCTATCTCAGTTACACGGAAAAAATGCGGATTCAAAATCTATCTTTGAATACCCGATATAAATTAGTCAATGTAAGGAAATAAGAATGAATGTTAAAAGTTCAGCAATTAATTTTCACGATGAAATTCTGGGACTGAGTCTCAGACTTGCCATACTTTTACGTCATTTAGTCCATGACCGTTTGCTAATTTTATTACAAAAGGTACTGTATGGTTAGTTCAAAATATAAAATGTATAGTACTATTCCCGAAAAAATCAACGTGAACATGAATTGCTAGACATCTAGTGCTCAGTGAAAGATGCGACTTTTGACCTACAGGGTTTTTCACATTGTCCGAGTTTTTGTCCGGATTTTTGGGAATACATATGAGATTTTTTAGTATTTTAATAGAAGAAAATATTGCCTGATTGAAGTCTGAAGGATTTCTTCAAAATTGTTGCCAAATAAAAATCATTTTTATAATTTCATGTTTTAATGATTTCATTTTATTTCTGTAAGTGGAAAGCCGAATTTTGTGTTATAAAAATATGGATGAACTGTACTTCCTTGAAACTATAGTTTCAAGATTCAGAGTGACAGAAAATAATAAAATACCCGGGCCAAAAATGTTGCATTGTCTGACACATCACACACTTTGTGTAGTCCGGATTTATATGTGTGAAGTGGAAAATTACTTTATTTTCTGAGCAAAATTTCCGCAGTTTTCAAAGTCAATATTTTTAAAATATTAAAAATGAACTTGGATGTTTATTTAAACTAATATTCTTCAATCTATAAATTATCAAAATTCCTATTTATTTATCGAAGGCTTCACAGTCTTTCCCCTGTTCCCAACTTTTCCCCTTTTTCTTGTTTTTCCACTTAAATGCTAAATGAATTACTAGAGCTCAATAAGAAAATCCAACTATTTTTGGTTGAAAGTTCATTCTTTTTGGTTGAAAAGCCTATTCTTGTATTTTTGGTTGCGAATTTGTCTTTTTTGGTTAAACATTTTATTATTTGGCTGAATATTTAATGTTCTGTTGAAAAAGTGAACAATTTTGGCAAAAAGTCATCCTTTTTGGTTAACAATTCAATTGTTTTGTTGAAAATTCGTCTTTCTGGGTGCCAAATTCAAATATTTTGGTGGAAAATTGAAATATTTTGGTGGGAATTTCAAATATTTGGTTGAAAATGAACTTTTTTGTTGAAAATTAACTTTTTTGTTGAAAATTCAACCGTTTTGTAGAAAAATCGTCTCTTTGGCTAGAAAATTCAACAAATTAGCTAAAGTTTTTTTTTCTTCTTGACTGAAAAATCTTTCTTGGTTGAGGATTCAACAATTTTTCTGAAAACTCGTCTTTTGTGATAGAATTAAACTGTTTTTGATTTAAAATTAAAAACTTTTTGGTTTAAATATCAACTATTAAAATTTTTGTTGAGAATTCATCTTGTTTGGTAGAAAATTCAACTAGTTGGTTGAAAGTTAAACTACTCTGTTAAAAATACATTTTTTTGGTTGAAGATTCACCTGTTGGGTTGCAATTTTAACTATTTTGTTAATACTTCGTTTTTTATTGAAAATTAATTTTTTTTAACTAAAAATGTAACTATTTCAGTTTTGGTTAAAGAGTGATCTTTTTGAGTTGAAAATTCAATAATTTTGTTAAAAATTTATCCTCTTGGTTGAAAATTTAATTGTTTCGTTGAAAATTCATATTTTTGGGTTGAAAATTCGACTGTTTTGTAAGAAATTTGTCTTTTTGACTTAAGAACTCAACAATTTGATTGAATTTTTTCTCTTCTTAACTGAAAAATCTCTCTTGGTTGAAAATTCAACTCTTCGTTGAAAACTCATATTTTCAGGTTCAAAATTCAACTGTTTTTTTCACGCGTTCACCTGAATCTTCAAACTTCTTTTTAAAAAAACATGAAAAATTTAGAATATTTTCAAGAATTTTGAATTGTACTTCCTACTTTGTATCATTAGGATTATGTTTTCAAAAAAATTAAAATTTCAGCCAATTCACCGCTCCTTTAAGCTTCCTAGCTTTCAAATAACACAAATATCCTCCACGCCTGTCCACAAGGAGGGGGTCAAAAAGTGGTAAAATATTCGTATTTTTAGTTAAAAACTAATTTTTTCAATTGAAAATTTAATTATTCCGTTTTCGATTAAAAATTGATTTTATTTAGTTGAAAATTCAACTATTTTGGTGCAGAATTAAATCATTTGGTTGAAAATTATCTTTTTTGTTATAAATTCATATTTTCGGGTAGAAAATTCAACTAATTTCGTGAAAATTCGTTCTTTTTGGTTGAAACATCAACTATTACATTTTTCGTTGCGATTTAATCTTTTTTTATTAAAAATTCAACTATTCGGTTGAAACTTCATGTATTTTGTTAAAAATTTATTTTTTTTTTGCTGAAGATACATCTTTTTGTTTAAAAATTTAAATATTTTGTTTGAAAATTCGTTTTTTTTGTTGATAATTTTTTTTAACTGAAAATTGAATTATGTGTTCCATTTTTTGTTGAAAATTCAATTACTTTGTTGAAAATTCGTCTTTTTTGTTTAAAAATTAATCTCTTTTGGTAGAAATTTCATCTTTTTTGATTAAAAATGCAACTGTTTGGTTAAAAACTAATCTGGTTTGGTTGAGTTTTCAACCACTTTTTTTTTTTTTTTTTTTTGAAAATTTGTCTTTTGTGGTTAAATTCAGCTGTTTTTGATTCAAAATCAAAAACTTTTTTGTTTGAAATATCAACTAATAAATTTTTCGTTAGAATGCCTCTCTTTGGTTTAATATTTGTCTTTTATGGTAGAAAGTCAATCCTCTTGGTTGAAAATTCACCTTTTTGCTTTAAAATGCAACTATTTGGTCAAAAATTTATTTGTTTTGTTGAAAATGCTATTTATTTACCTAAAATTTTACGAATTCAAAGGGTTTTAAATTTCATTCAATATAGTACCTACATTAATTTCATTGAAAAGAATTTATTCTCCTATTTTTGTGAAAAATCTCCTTATTTCCTCTGTTTTAGAGCATTTTTTGGCATGTGAAGCCTGTTATCGATACAATTAAAAGAATATTTTTTTTTATCCTTCTTGTAGTAAGTGGGGGGACATACAAAAGGTGTTTAGTCGGAAATTTGAAATATTTTAGACCCTGCAAAATATTCATTTTTAAAGTTTAGAATATGTGAGAATGGTTTTTATATTTTTCTTTTTAATCTTATTTTCAATTTATCCTAATTATTTTAACCTTTATTTTCATCTTATAGAGTTGTAAAATAACAAAGTGCAAAAACTTTTTATTGTATGTATTTCAAAAAATGACGTTGAAATTTAATGTTCTTAAGAAAAGTAGGATTAAAATTTGAGTTATACATTTTTCCTCTTTTTTAAAACCCTTTGTCCTACTTTGTCCTATTTTTTGAAGTCCGGTTGTGCTACATTCCGAAAATCAGTTCTGGCAACCCTAATCTCAGCACATGTAAATGTGACCGGCTCGGAAAAAGGGGTCTAGTGGCTAAAAAAATCGATTCTGAGGTTCTGACAGTTTCAGTATGCTTAAATCTTAGATATAATTTTACATGCAATTCGTTCGAGAACGATTGATCAAAACTTCGCGAAGTTGGACAGTGTTGAACGAAACTACTTTTTCGCCAAAATATCGATATAGGATAATCAAGTTGCTACTGATACATTTATATGCACTGAGAAGTCGAGAGGGTGACTAGCTTGACGTATCAAGAAAAGCACCCTGATTATAAATATCCATGGTAATTCTTCGACAAATTGATTGTTAATTGTTTAAAATTTTTTTAAAAATAAATACAGTATTCATGAAAAAAATATTCTGTACAATATTTTTTAATCAGCCATTTTAAAATTAACAATTTTGGATTTCAAATGTGGAATCAGCGACCCAAAAAACCCCCTCAATCAGCATCTTGTCGAAAAAGTCCAAGCATTGTACATTTAAAAAAAATTTTTGGTCCTCCATTTGGAAATTGGCAACTTTGACTTCAAATTCGAATTCAGCGACCCAAAGAACCCCTAAGTACAGATTATCGACTGAAAATTGTGCTAAACATGCATAGAACGACGGAAAAGCGTTGTTTCTTCGGGGCCGGACACATATTCAAAGGTTCTATCTCGGTGGCGAAATCCGGAAGCTTGAAAATTGCACTGTAAATTGTATTGAAATGTCGTGTAAACATAAAGTAAACGGAAATTGCGTTTAGCTAAAAAATATATTGCAAACAACAAGAAGACCACTGAATGCAAAAATGGCGGAGAAATCGACAAGATCCTTAGCGAAGAAGCGCGCCTAGACATGAAATTGATTATTAATCGGCTAGCAATCATTCTCGGTGGATTAAAGAAGAAGGACAAATCGAGACAAAGTGGATTCACGCTTCTTGCGCGATTTGTATCCAACTTGCTTAAAAAGCGTGAAAGAAACCGAGCTGACAACGAGACCGCGATCGGTCGCAAAATACATATAATTTCTTGCGATTCGTGCCGAACGAGCGGCTCCCACCATGAAATTCGCAAATAAACACTGCATAATCGTTTCCTCTTGCCGGTCGAGTGCCGATACCAATGATTGGCAATTTGTATGCAAGCCAGAGGCATTGGCGTAGGAATCTAGCCATTCTTCTAGAAAACGCCTCAGGAATTCGATTCACATCACGAAAAATCGTGCGAGTGCACCTTGAAAAACTTTATACGTTTCCTACAAAGGCAAAGGTTCTTTATGGGGAAATTAATTATTGTATTTTATCCTTAGAATCTTCTTTAAAATTGTTTGCTTGGAACTATTTGAGGTTTAAACATTTCGTACTTTAAAGCTTTTCAAAAAGAAATTTTAAACTAGGAAGCTTCTAAATTACATAATTTGCAATTAAAACATTTCAATTTGAATGATTTTCATTTGGATACGTACAAATCTGAAGTACAGTATTACAGAATATTTTAATCAAAAATTTAAAAAATTGGACATTTTAAAATTTGAGAGCATTTCAACGAAAAATTGCAAGACTGCAATTAATTTCGAGATTAATTTTGGACTGATTTTATGTACGTATATGCATTGAAAGTTGAAGCATTTAAATTTGAAAGCACAGAAAAATGAATAATTTAAAAAGAATGCAAAAAAAAATTCATTTAGAACTTGCAATCGATGAAGTTTTCGAATCTAAAAAGAGTCAGAGCTTAAGTCTTCCTGTTTTGAAATTTCAACTACTAAGGACTTGAAATTTATTGAAACTTGAATTGGGTTTAAAAAATTTTAAATACACGTAATTTAAGAGTTTAATTAGTTTTATTTTACGTGAATATTTATTGCTTCCCCCTGAAAGCTTAAAAGTTCCTCCTTTTTATTGAGTGGGTCTGTAAATTTGAAGTTTGGAAAAAAAATGGGTCTGGAAAAACGTGGAATTTTAAATCGAAGCTCTGATGACAATCCTGAAAATTCGCAGTCACACAGAAAAAATGTTATTGAATCAATAAAACTGCCCTACAGGTGAAAAATCTCCTTAACTCAATTTCAGTTGGAACGGAGATGTTCAAGAAAAACCGTTTGTCCAGCCGTGGATTTGTACGGAAATTTTCAAAAAGACGTACATCATTTCTAAGTGAATCATTCTGCACTCATGAGGAGAGAAATTATTTCAAAATTTTAATAATTTTCAATAAAATTTTATAAAAATTGAGTTAAGTACAAAATGCACAATTCGTACTGCTAATCAAAGAGTGTATGATAAAATTTACGTCCAATTTTCGCTGCATCTTTGTTGTAACGAGACGTCTAGCGCGACTCTCATACAGAAAAAGAAAAGACACACTGTTAAGGATTTATGTTGGAACTTTACATTAAATGTATTTGAAGTTTATTTCCGAAACTCAAGGTAATGTTCCAATACACGATATTGTAGTTTTCAAATGCTTGTATTGTAATATTGTCATACATGTATTGTTATATTACCATACATGTAATGTAATGTTGCGAAAGAAAGTTTTCAAAAAAATCAAAATTTTCGGGCACGAAGAATCGAACCTTAACCGCCAGACTCTAAGAAGAGTGCGTTATGCACTAGACGAGCAAGGTACAATTCTCATCTTGCTAAAATAGAGGGTCTCTCATCCGCTAGACGGGTTAAAGTGAGTGCAAGGCAAAATTACAATACGGGTATTGTAGCGTTTAATTGCAAAATTGCAATACTTCACGGACAAAACTGGTATGGTCACAGTAACTAAAATTATCAAGTTGCATACAATATGGATGCATTGTTTAATTTTGTTATTCAGACATCTTTTATTACGTTGTTAGCTTCAAATGACATAGATGCCACAACCACAAGCTTTGAGCTAATCTTGTATCTTCCACAACCATAGCGTTTGTAGCTCATCTTGTATTGATTGGTACTGTAACATTACTTTTTATGATTGCCCGCAATTTCATTCAATATTTATACGGAGAGAATTATTTGGTGAAGCCTCGAATACTTCTAGGTATCTCAAACTATTTATTTTTATAAATAAGTGATAAAACGTTTCTCCAATATCTTGCATTCACAACCCACTCAACATAAAAGTTATTTCATATAATTCTCCACACAAACGAATTCGCAGCTCTCTCTTTTGCCAATCGTTGGCTCTTCGTCAATAAATAAATACCTCAGTTTTTCAAGATATACTTAAGACACGCGGTAAAGCTGGTGCATCTATGGCTTTGCAGGAGATGATGGACATCGATGGAGATAACAACAGGTGCCAACGGAACTTGCATCAAATCTATCCCTTGATATCATTTACTTTCATCTCGAATTCCTAATTGATTCCAGAATATTCGATATTAGTTTCCAAAAGGGGAGCCTGATGCACAAATAGACCAACACTCAAAAAATGTGCCGGCATACACTGATTTGATACAGATAACATTTTGATAACTACGTCAACTCCCGATCTATGTTGCGCACGTGAGGCCTCAGCCTATTACGATATGACTTATGACGTAGTTGTTAACAATTTGGCGGTTCAAACGCCTCTTAACTCGGAATTCCTATTACTTGCGTTAATAGTCTGCCGTGCGAACCCCCACTATATAAGGCGTATTAATTTACTAAATTTAGTTGCCACAGTACTGTATGTGTGCAAAATCTACAGGAATGCAAGATTGTCTGGACGGATGTATGATTGACTGATAATTTCATATATGTGCGCGTGTATGAATAAGCTAGGACATCAGAATTTAAAATGTGTGATGTTGACAGATCTTGTCACCCAATTTCTTTTTATTCTTGTATATCCTTCTATAATTTAAATAAGAACTTGTGAATAATTAATGCAGATGATTTCTTTCTTCAATCAGCAATGCTATAATTGTGGCAAATACATCCTATTGATGAGAATGTTTACTGTGTGCTTGCGACAACCACATCGTATTAAAAATAACTTTCACTATGTAGTTGTAGCAACCACACATTATTAGAGAAATCTTCCACTGTGTGGTTGTAACAACCACAGTGTATGGTTGCGTCAACCACATAGTTGATACCGTATAACTAGACTCTTATACAAACAGCTACTATATGTGGTTGTAGGAACCACAGTTGTAGTTACCGCAATTGTAGTTGTACCAAATTTTACTATTTTTTCTGGTTGTGACGACCATATTTAGGGATCTTACTTCCACACAGTATCCGGTATTGTAATTTTGCCTTACACTCGTGTTGTGAAAGTATTGTAAAATCCCAAACATTTTTAACAGGGGACGTATATCGGCGAGGTGTCCGATTTTTGTTGACGTGAAAAGCCTATTTACAAGAATTCGCTGAGATACGCCGTTTTTAGAGCGTTAAACGCCTTTGTACGGTGTATCAAAGCTACCTTACTTCAATTTTCAATGACATACGTCCTCTTTGCATTTAATTATTATAAACAGTTCCAATTTTTATCAACACCATTAGATGCAGCTTTCTTAGGCGAGACCAACGATATAAAAATATCAATTTCGATGAAAAGTTGATTTAATGACGTTCTTAACCTGTAGGGCAGAAAAATGCTATTGAACCAATAAAAGAAAGCTATTCAATCAGTCAAAAGGCTATTGAATCAACAAAAAAACCAAAAAAATCCGACTATTTATACCAAAATTTCGGTACACGTAGCCATGGCCTTGATTCAGAAGCATTTTTTCTGAGTATGAACATTCAAGATTACTATAAGAGCTTCGATTCTAAATTCCAGGTTTTTTCCAGGCCCATTAATTTAAATTCTAGACTTCACACTCATAGCTATTGATTCAATAGTGTATCTGAAGTTCTGAACGTTCAAATGAACGAAATATATTTTCCCAATTCTATTTTATCCATAAATATTGTTCCAACTACAACCTAAAATAAAGCATTATAAGTTTCTTTTGATAATAAAAGTTTACAATTTTTTAGTTCATCGCGTGTACCTAAAAGAAAGTGTTTTCTAGACTAATTTTGGGTCGCTGAAAAAGAAAATGATACTAATTTATTTGTCCAAAGAAGCGTTTTCGAGATTTTTGCAAAAAACGAGTTTTGTGGCTTTTTTTTTCAGTTACTGGCAGGAATCTCAAGAACGGTTGATCCAACTAACATGAACTGTATATCATTCGAAAGGTATGTTCTTCTTCTTTCCGACGATATACTGTTTGTGTCCATCGAATCGAAATTTATTGCCTTATAGGCAATGAAATTCGAAAAAATCGAACAACTGAAAGTGAGTGACTTTCAAATAAGGTCGGAAAATCCACTTTTTTTACTTTCATCGCCTGTAACCCAAACAATTTTTATCCGATTAACACAGACAGTATATAGTCGGAGAGTGGAAGATCATACCTTTCAAACGAAAGACAGTTTATGTTAATTGGATCAACCGTTATCAAGATTTATGCCAGTAACTGAAAAAAAGAGCTGAAAAATAAATTTTTACAAATATCTCGAAAACGCTTTTTTGGAAAAATAAATAAATGACATTTTCTTTTTCAGCGACCCACAATTAGTCTAAAAAACCCTTTTTTCTCTTGGTACATTTTTCGTGTAAACTACTATCGGCGAGAAAATTGTAGGCATCTGCCTTTGAAGCTTAATAACTCAGCTAAAAAAAATGCTAGCGTAATAAGTAAATAGTCATTTGAAAGCTGAAAGTGTTCTACGTAAATGACCTTGAAGACATTAATGTAAAAAAAATTGTGCTTTGCAGACTGCAAAATGTAAAAAAAAAAATGAATTTCGGGCACATTTAAGAAGAGTCATATTTATAGTATTATTTCCTATACAAGAGGCAGTGGGAAAAATTTGAAAAAATTCTTGAATATGAGGGAAACATCTGTGAACGAATTGCAGTTGACAAATTTGAGAAATAATAAAAATTGTTGCTTAAAATGACAAAAATGTACAATTATACTATCTTCAGTTCCACTTAAGATATTGAAGCGATTCAGACTCCAAACTGTCACGCAAAGTCTCTGTAATTATTTACCATTTTCAAGAAATATGCGATCGCTTTCTTTCTTCGTGAAAATCGCGTTACTTCAAGACAGTGTTTTGTATTGGAAAAGAATTGTTAGAAACCAGCGGGGGTGCCTTTTTTTGCTACCTTGATAGCTCCTGTCTTTCTTCAACCCGAGGAACATTAAATGTCTCGGCAAGAGTTCAGAAGCACATGCTGTGGAAAAGCGAGAACTATTCTTCAGAAAAAAGGCACCCCGATGGTTTATAACACTTGTTTTCCAATGCAAAAAACTGTTTTAAAATATCACGATTTTCACGAAGAAAAAAGGCAATGACATATTTTTTGAAAATGGTAAATCATTACAGAGCCTTTGCGTGACAGTTTGGTGTTTGAATCGCTTCAATATCTTAATTAGAACTGAAGATAGTATAGTTGTACATTTTTGTAATTTTGAGCAACAATTCTTATTATTTCTCAAATTTGTCAACTGCAAATGGTTTACAAATGTTTTTCTCATATTCATGAATTTTTTCAAATTTTTCCCACTGACTCTTGTGTAAGAAATAATGCTCTAAACATGACTCTTCTTAAATGTGCCCAAAATTCCTTCCTTTTTTTTACATTTTTCAGTCTGCAAAGTACAAAAATTTTTTTACATTAACGTCTTCAAGCCCATTCACGTAGAACACTTTCAGCTTTCAAATGACTATTTACTTCTTAAGCTATCATTTTTTTTTGGCTGAGTTATTGAGCTTCAAAGGCAGATGCCCACAATTTTCTCGCCGATAGTAGTGTAATCTATTATTCCCAATATAAATGAACAAACATTTTAGTACTCCATATTTCTAGTTTACAAAGCCACTAGTAAAAAATTTCGCTTATTTGAACGTTCAGGACTTCAAGCACATGATTCAATAGCGTCTTTTTTAATGCACATATACTAAAGTCTAAACAATCACAAATTGCAAGGGACTGTAAAACGATTGCGATAACTTTCGGGTATTATTTTCTTTTACAACTGACAAAAAGGCGTGACCTCGGGATTTGAAAAAATCATTTTCGCAGAAAAAGCGGAAATAATGAAGCGTTGTTTGAGGAAAGAGAAGAAAAGGGATTGTTACGCTATTATTGAGTGGCGGCAGTAGGCTATTGCTATTCGGTAAACCGGGACCTTTAATTGTCGTGGGCCCAAAACGAGCCAGTGTCTCAGGCCCGTGCTTGACACAATGGGGCTCGTGGAGGTCCGACCCTTATTCTTCTCATTCTCCCCTTGGATGCGCCTTTGGAAAGCCGGCTGCGAACCGCCGTGGGAAAATCGAGCACGTGCGCGATTCTGGTCCCAAGACCCAAGATACAAGATACAAGAATGATGCCCCGGGCCAGGCAGACGTCTTTCGACCTTTTTGCCTTTCTTGGTATAGTAACGAAAAATGCCATTCGACTCCAAAGACCCCCCCTTAGTTAGGACCTAAGTAGGCGAGCGGATTCTTCAGACTGTTTTCAAATCATGACTCGGTATATTTCCTCAAATCGAACTGGTGCCAAATCCTAGCTTTGGGATTCATAATATTTATTCTCAAAGGAGGAAAAACAGACAATAGGATACTGGGAGATTAACAGGGGAAAGTTTGGAAATAAGAATGGCAAATAGAACAAATGAAAATCAATATTGAGCTTCATTATCTATCTTAAGGTATTATGATCACGCTGAACTTCGGCGCAAACCAAAACGTTAGCTGCTAAGTTCAAGATATCCCCGATT
>JAUMHM010000078.1:24734105-24748987 GCA_032362435.1 Melikaiella ostensackeni
CACACGTACAAAAGTATATGCCCAGAGAGTCGCGATGTAAACAACTTCTGATACGGCACTGACTGTCCGAGCGAAAACCTTGAGTATATGGCGTCAAAAGATGCTCAGGGGGGGGAGAAGCAGTGTGAATAACCGTGAAGCCGGTAGAAGAACGGGCGGCACAGTTACGCGAGATGAGTGCATAACCCAGAAAGTTTTCCTTATTGCTAATGTATTGACAGATTGACAAATATGAAAATTTCGCCCAAAAATGAATAGGTCACACAGTAAAAAAAGTGGTTGAAAATTACCACATTAATCATGCACGGTGGGCTTCGATTGAGTTCAACCCAAAAGGGCTTGCACCTCTCGTTTCTCTTCTGAAATCATTTCACTGATACCTCACGATTATTTTGAGACCAAAAAGAAAAAAATCGCTGGAGGGATTGTCGAAGAAACTTAACTTTTCATTTTTATTTTCAGGTTTTTATGTATATTTTTGCAAAAATAAGTCCGAAGCTGTGCTTTTGTATCTTCAACTCGTTTTTTTATTATTATCATTTTTTAAAAATAAAAATCAAAAAACATTTACAGAAATCTACCAATGTTTTGGTATTCCTTTAAACCCTTTTCATGGCAAACCCATCATGGAACCAAGATGTCCACATGAAGTCCAGGTTCGAGGTCGAATAATAATGGTTCAACCTGAAATTATTTAATTTTGGACATTTGCAATTTAAATCGGTTGGATTATTAAAGATTTTCTTTTTTAAATATTTTCCTTTTGAAATTGTACTTTAATTTGAAACTAAAAATAAATTTTAATTTTTCAATACATAATTATTCCATTTTGAACACTTCAATTTGATATTCTTTCTCCTGAATCTGGTCAAATAAAAATTGCTTATTTTCAAATGCTTTCAATTTGAAATTATTGAATTCTGAGCGTTTTTAATTGAACACTGAGCTGCTTCAGAAACTGCCAATGAGATACTATTTAACACTTCAAACGTAAAATTGTTCAACGGTACGAGCGATTTAAATTTGAACTTTGAATTTACGTATTCGATTTGAAACGTTTTCAACTGAAAAATGTTCTACTATTAAGGCTTGTATATTAAAATTATTTTGGGGTTTCGACACAATAAAAGATTGTTCAGTTGTAAACGCTACATTAATTTTAAATTTTCTAACCTATATTTATGACTTATAAAGATCAAATACAAAATTAATCTACTCGGAATGTTTTCAATTTAAAATTCTTTAATCATTAACGCTTTTAAATTATAATCCCCACTGAAATGATACAAGTTTTAGAGATTTGGATTTCAAATAATTATGATTTAATTGATCTAGAAATTTCAAATTGTATTAAATACACATTGTTTCAAGCCAAGAAGACGAATTTCTGAGAAGATTGTTGAATTTTCAAACTTAAAAGTTGAATTTTCAACAAGAAAGTTATTTTCAATCGAAAAAGATGAATTTTTTAAAACAAAAAAAAACTTTCAACCAAGAAAGATCAATTTTGAACCCAAACAGTTGAATTTACAAAAAAAAAATAATTTTTAAGCAAACAGTTGCATTTGTAATCAAGTAAAAGCGACTGCTAACATCAATCAATCAATATTGATAAACTTTATTCGCCGTACATTGTTTGAACAATTTTGTACCTTTATGACACATTACACATGGAAAATACATTATAAGTCGTGAAATAAGCGTTAAATAAGGCCAAGTATGAAAATAGTATTGAAAAACGTAAAACAAACTAAATATTTATAATAAATCGTAAAATTACATATATTATTTATCTGAAAACCAGAATTTATTGATTTAATGCGATGAAGCAAAATGTTTTTAAGAAATTCGTGTTAGTGACCTAAAACGCCTGTCCAGAGAGGAGAAATTCCAGGAATGTTCCTCAAAACTACTCAAGTCGCAGACGTGAGATGTCCACCTCCTCTCTCCACTTCTCATTCTACTTCACGAGTGTAATATGTGGCTTTCGAGCCAATTTCTCCTCTCAGGACAAGCCTGCGCTAGCATCTTCTAGTTTTAAAGAGAATAATTTCGTAGATGTGAAACGAACACTGGTTCTTATAGTAAGTTACGTACATTTACTAACTTCAAAGCATTTCCCGCGTAATTCAAATATTGTACTTTCAAATATCGTATATTTGAAGAGAAAAAGGGGAAGTATTTCAAGAATAGGAGAAAAGAGGGAAACGCAAGGAAATAGGGAAAAGTCTGTGATCCCTAATATTACATATTACAAATTATCATGCAGTCACATTGTCATTTGTGGGTAAATGTTACTGACAGAACTTGAAATTTAATATAAGCAACTGAACGCCACGTGACCTCTTGCACCGCAGAGCGTTTTCATTCGCGTAGGCGACGCGAAATGGCAACCTAGTCGCACGTGCCAATAAAACTCTAATCCGCTACTAATTTCCATTGCTATCGATCATCTTGTAAATTGAATCGAGAAATTCGCTTTCGCAAACTGGCAATATGTTCTCGTTGAGAAAATAACATGTTTCGATTGAAAAAATTGATATTATTTAACAGTTACCACAAAATGTGATCATTAAACGATTAATCAGGGTGTCTAGCGTTCCTTCAAAACAAAATTCCAGGACTATTCCAGATTCTCCAGGAAAAAAAAAAAATTTTCCAGGTGCTTTTTTTAAAATTACACTCATCTCGCGTAACTGTACCGATCTCGGATCTATTCGGCACAGTAACGGGCGCTATTAAAATCTAGTTTCAACCAAATTTAAAGTGACAAGTGAGTAAACACTCAGGACCGCATATATAGTCTCTGAACCTGGTACACGTACAAAAGTATATGCCCAGAGAGTCGCGATGTAAGCAACTTCTGATACGGCACTGACTGTCCGAACGAAGACCTTGAGTATAGGGCGTCAATGGACGCTGGGGGGGGGGGAGACAGAAGCAGTGAAGACGGTACGAACAGGCGGAACAGTTACGCGAGATGAGTGTATTACAATGAACTTTACAGGAAAAAATACGTATAATACAATATAAATTATTAATAATAATCTTCAAATTCATTCATTCACTTTGTCCACATTTAAGCTCCTACGTTTTCGCTCGCTGTTCGCGTGTTTTTGACTCACGACTTTTTCATTCCTGTGACAATGTGACAGTTTATTAGTATAGGTCATTAGTATAGGCTTGACATTTTGTAAAATTGCATTGTTTTCCCACTTTTCTGTTTTGTTTTTAGAAGCCACCCTGATATTTTAGATTCATATTGATAGTTTCCCTGCTAATATTGTACAATAATTTTTAATTGAAATCCTCAATGATTCAACAATTTGAAATTGAAATTCTTCCGAATCGATACTAGTTTCAAATTCAAATATTAAAAATGTCGGGATACTTTTTACTATTAAATCTTTCAAAATTGCAAAATTTTATATTGAAAGCCTTGATAGTCAGTTTTAAATTTAATAAATTTAGATTTAAATTTTCCAAACGGTTTGGTTTCAATTTTAAACGTAGAAAATTGTCTGATTTTTTAAATTCTTCGAAATCGTTGAATATCGAATTGAAACACTTGACAGTTGCACAATTTTCGGTTTAAAAGAATTGTAAATAAATAATTTTGAATTAAATGCTTCCAGAATAAATTCAAAACAGTGAGAGATTAAGAAAATACTTTGTCAAATTCAAGCCTTAAAAATGAGAAGATTTTAGAAGTAGGCATTGAAAATTAATTTATTTTTCATTTGGAAATGTTCAAAAATATTAAACATTTTGAACTCAACTGAAAAAAAAACAATTTAAAATTGAAAAGCTTAAAATTGTGCAATTTTAAAGATGAAAATCTTAGCGATATTTTTTGTATTCTTTTTTTTTAATTTTCAATGTAATATTCGAAATTGTCAAATTTTTAGTCGAAGATTTTAAAAAAAAGGAATCATTTAAAATTGAAAAATATTTAATTCATAGATTTCAAGAATGAATAATAATCCTAAATAAAGGGTAACAATTAAACGATTTGAAATTAAAAAGTTCAAAATTGTGTTGTTTAAAATTACAATAGATAAAAATTGAACTATCTAAAATTGACTTCTGAGTATTTAAATAATTTCTTTAATTTTGAATGGTTACAATTTTCTGAATTTTTATGTTAAATGCTGTATTTTTAATGTTTTCCTTTCATAAGTTTTAATTTTGTAATTAAAATATTAAAGTGGTTGAATTTTGAAAAGTATAATCAACAATTTGAAAAAAGTGAATTATTATACGATTTAAATTTACTTAAAATAATTTAAATTTTAAGAGCACAAAAATGTTTTAATATCACAATTCTTGGTAATTAAAATTTTTTGAGTGTTAATGAAGTTGGAATTCGTTGAATTTTCAACGTTACGCAGTAGAATTTTTTTCATTTTCAATTTTTCCCGTTTAAAATTACTTCATTTTTAAAGTTTTTTTTTAATAGTACAATTGTACAGGTATTTGATTGAACATTTTTCTATTTTGAAAGGTGAAAATGATGGTGAATTAATTTTTTTATCAGAAAAATTGGTCTAATCTATTTTTATGTTAAATTATAATTTTTATATTCAATAATAATTTAAAATTCTAGTATTTCAAAAGCTTCGACTTTGAAACATTCAATTTAGTTTTGAATTTCAAATTTTTAAATTTTAATCGCTTCAAATTAAAAATTATTTAAATTCAAAAGTTTCCAATTTTAAATTATTCAATTTTGAACGCTTTTAATTATAAATAATACAATTTTAATTTCTTTGAATTTTAAATGATCCAATTTTTTTAATTCTAATCTGAAATTATTTAATTTTGCAGGCTTTGAAATTGTTCTATTTTCGAAATTTTAATCGGAAATGATTCAATTTCGAGATTCTTCAATTCAAAATAAAATTGTTCAATTTTGAAAGCTTTGAATTAGAAATGATACAATTTCAACTCCTTTCTAATGAAACTGTCCAATTTTCAAAATTTCAGTCTGAAATTTTTGAATTTTTGAGAAGTTTTTTATGGAACTAAAAAAGTATCAAAAAAGTATTTTTCTGAAGAAAAAAGTATCCTAATTTTACAAAAGAGTAATAAAAAAGTAGCCATTTTAAATCAGTCAAAAATTAGTTTTTTAAATGAAAAAGAAATGTAAAAATAGTTTAAACTATAAAAAGATCGTATTTAAAAGGGCAATTTCTTTCATAATTTTCTGTATGTAAATAACTTTTCCGAAGACTGCATCTAACAAGGAGACGATCAGACTTCGGATTTTTTGTTAAATCTCATAAATTCCCTACTGAGAGTCCATTAGATGAATATTAATTTTCCCAAACATTATTTGTCAGTAGCGACCAATCTTCGAAAAAATCAACTTTTTTCAAAACTGATGAATTTTCAACAAAGTACATGAATTCGCAACCAAACAGTTCAATTTTCATCTAAAAAAGATACATTTTCAATCAAAAAAATGAATTTTTAACAAAATAATTCAACTTTCAACCAAGTAGTTGGATTTTCGACAAAAAAAAAACGAAACTTGAACAAAATTGTTGAATCCTCAACCAAAACAGACTAATTTTCAACCGAATATTTGAATTTTTAACAAAAAAAAAGATGATTAGAAAAAATTTCTTCTAAAAAAATGAAGTTTCAAACCAAAAAGCCGAAATTTAACCAAAGCGTTGAATTTCCAGCCAAGAAAAATTTTTCAGTCAAGAAAGAAAAACAATCTGAACCAAATTGTTAAAGTTTCAAGCCAAAAAGACGAATTTTCTACAAAGCAGTTGAATTTCTGAAAATATGAATTTTCAACTAAAATTTAATTTTCAAGCAGATAGTTCAATTTTCTACCAAAATAGTTGAATTTTCAATCCAAAAAGAGAAATTTTCAACAAAACAATTAAATTCTCAACCAAATAATAAGAATATCAATTCGTAACAAGAAGAGATGAATTTTCAAACCGAAATGTAGAAATTGAAATAGAAGGATGAATCTTTAATCAGAAAAATCGATTTTTAACTTTTGAAAATTCAAGAAAAAAACGGCGACCCGTTTTCGAAAAAATTGGCCTTTTTTAAAATTTTTATTTTATCGATTGAAATTATTATTTAATGAATTCTTGCATAAAATTATGTAAATATAACATTTTTAACATTTTTAAAAATATAAAATTAGATTTTTTCTTGAATTTTCAACTGTTGAAAATAGAAGAAAGTTTGACATTAAATTTTCAACAGTTTAATTTTGAATCTAATAGGATTTCAAAGGATTTGAAATGTTACCCTAAAATCTTTAAAATCCTTTGAAATCTCTTCAAATGATTGAAATCTATCAAAAATAACATATTACCCTAAAATCTTTAAAATACTTTGAAAACCTTTGAAATGATTAAAATCTATTAAACATTTCTTGTTTTTTTTTTCTACTAATTTTTATCCTAATCCTAATTAATTAAAATTCAACTGTTGAAAATTTACCTGTTGGCGATTCAATTTTCAATTTTCAACATTTGAATTTTGTATTAAAAACAAATGTTAACAATTTTATATTTACAAAATTTTACATGAGAACTTAATAAATAAACATTTGAATCCATACAAATTTTTCTTTTAAGACGATTTTTTCGACAACGGGTAGCCATTAGCAAATAATGCTCTATGTACACTCAACTCTGAATTTATGTCGGGTTTCGAGTATGGCTGCGATGACCGTGAGGCTCTTCCAAGAATTTCTTCGACGTAAATAGTCAGGGCCGTATGAACCATTTCCTCATTAACAAATGCGAGTCGGCAGAAATTCTAGGAACGGCTTAAATTCAGGTGACTTAAATTCAGAGTTGAGTGTAGTTGATTAATTTCTTTCTTCTTCTTGGATAGAGTAGTTTCGTAAGGCATACCTTTCTTCCATTTTTTTATTTTTTTAACTGAAATTTGTTAATACGATCAATTTTTTATATTACTTTACTGAAAAAAGTACCAAAAAAATATGAAAAAGTGTAGAACTTCGCAGCCTGTGATACCTATCGTCAAACCACCTAAAATAAATTTTATTATCACTACAAATCTATAATATTATAATCCACCGTGTAAATTTTGACTTTGAGAAAATATTTCTAAAGAAAATAGAGTGTAATAACTGCTTTTAAATCTAGTTCAAGGTGTAAAGTCAAGGTTAGGGACTTATCCAAACGCGTGGTCAGCATGCTTATTTTACCAGTCTCGTAATCCGACCTAAGCCTCATACTAAACAAGGGGAAATTCCAGCATGAATTCCGGGACTGGTAAAAAGTGACGCTTTGACATTAAGACGATCATCTCTTAAGTCAGATAGAAGA
Organism: Melikaiella ostensackeni; assembly: GCA_032362435.1. Taxonomy (NCBI): domain Eukaryota; kingdom Metazoa; phylum Arthropoda; class Insecta; order Hymenoptera; family Cynipidae; genus Melikaiella; species Melikaiella ostensackeni. The sequence goes on from JAUMHM010000078.1 coordinate 24,741,437, forward strand.
GGCAATTCAATATCTAGAATTGAATGACTAGAAGCATGAGAATCTTATTTTCAAACCTTTATTATTTCACAATTTTTTTTATTGTTATCGATGCCACTAAGCAAGCAAATTCAGATAATTTTGTTGCCTATCTCTCTATATCTAAAATAGTGAAATATCACTATTTGATAGTGAAGTTTCACCAATTGAATTAATGAGAAATCGGTAACTACGAATCAGTGAAAAACTACTAATTCAATTAGCGAAAATATGCCACTTAATAAATTAGTGAAATTTCACTGAGAAAATAGTGGTTTCGGACGTAAAATATCTACTATTCAATAGTGGAAAATCACTAATGAAATCGTTAAAAGTCACTAATTACGCAGTGAAAATGCACTCAACTCTGGATTTAACTGCTCTGGATATACCGCCTTCCAAGAACTGCCTAATTTTTCTTCCTAGAATTTTTCCTAGAATTCGTAGAATTGCTGGCTGCATTAGGTGAAGAGGGGATCCAAAGAGCCGTGAAAGAGGCGCGGCGAGCTCGGCGGAGTTGAGCAGCTCCGTAGCCAAAAAAGGGGCAATTCGAACACTCGCGTGCATATTTCGCATTTACTTTCAAGTACACGTGGAAAATTTTCTTTTCATTAATTAGTCTTTATTATTAAAAAGGTACATTCTGTATAATAACAAAAATCTACATTTGTACAAAATAGAGATAATTAGTATTATGTATTCCTACTGGAAATGGTTCATACGACCCCGACAATTTACGATATAGAAATTCTTGAAATGACGTCACGGACATCGCAAGCCATACGCGAGACCGGCGTTAAATCGGGAGTTAAGTGTAATAATTATTTTTTAGAAATAGATAGAAGAGAATTTATTAACTAGAAATAGATACACGCATTTATAAGCTTATTTATTTATTGAATAATAAAAGTGATGAAAGTTTTACAGTTCTATCTCATCTAATCTATTATTTAATTATCCATCTCATCTGATACTTTAGATTCGCTGTGAATATTTTCTGGAATTGTGTTTTTCACAGTTTTGAGAGAGATGTGTAAAAATTTAACTGAGTTTCCTGGCTGCTTCAATAAATATATTAGTCTTCAATTTCATGATGTGCTCTTTCCCTTGAACGCTATTTGTAGAATTTCTCTGACAAAGTTCATAGTTCTTGAACAAAACTAAATAATAGTGATTTAAGTCCACTAATTGGAAATACTGAAACTATCACTATTTTCACAGAAAAAGTCCACTAATTCAATAAGTGAAATTTTCACTATTTCAGATTTAGAGAGATTACAATATTTCAACGCCTCGAATCAATACTGCTCCACGTCGCGTTTAGGCGGCGTACAGCGTCACGTCGTGTTTGGTCGGTATACAGCTCTCCGTCGCGTTTGGTCACTGTATAGCTCCAAGTCCTGGGTATAAGCAGAGGACCTGGAGCCATAAAGACAGCAAACGCGACGTAGCGCTGTACATCGCCTAAACGCGACGTGGAGCAGTATGCAATGGAGGCGTCGATTTACTCTACTCGGCATTTACTCTACTTTACACAAACCTATCATAACTGGTTTCAATGAGGAAATTTCTTACCCCTTACTTTTATCTTTCAAATAATGATTACTGAAATAACATTGTCCAAGGCTTCCAAAATCGCAAAATTAGCATTTCGTGACCCTAGAGCAATAGGGTGCTATCTCACTTTTTTAAAAAAAAATGAGTTAATGACACCGAAAGGTAGTTTAATTTTAATCTTATTCTAAAATACAATCTCTAAACATGTAAAATTTACCAAATAAAATATGCATAAGAAAAAATTGTAGAATCACAAGGTGCAATCTAGTGCCATATTGACAGATTGCAATCGTGTAATTAAAAAAAAAAAAAGATGAAAGGCAGCGCAAAATTCAAGACGGGTTTCGAAGTCAAAAGGATGCACGTCAATGTTGTAAACATTTTAACTCTTTTTTTCATTCATAACAGTTGGACAGGAAACCAACTACATACTCATCTTACAGGGCTTCAAGGTGCTATCTCTATGCAATTTGCCATACTTTTGAGTCACAAAGTTCTATCTTGAAATTCCATAATTTTGACAATCCCTAAGCTAAATATTGTATGAGTGTTCTAATTATTCTTATTAGAATCAGGAAAAAAAATTTTGCTTCTCATTATTAGGGCCTCCACAGCCTAATTTGCTTGAAAAGGGGAAAAAAGTGACCTATTTCGAGGTTCTTTTCCATTCAAAGGAACGCAAAAGAATTCAATGAAATTCATAAGAATTCCAGGTGAATTTTAACGAATTCAGGATAAATTCATAATAATTCAGAGTGAACTCAAACCAATGCAAGTTAAATTCAAAAAAGAATTCAAGGTAAATTCGAAAAATTCATCTGAATTGAAAACATTTTTAAAAATCTGAAATATTCCATTGATTTCAGTAAAATTGAAATGAATTTAGAAAAATTCAAGGGAGTTTAGAGACTTTGATGACACTCGTAAGAATTTGAGTGAATTGAAGAAAATTTAAAAATCAACTAATTTCTATTGAATTGAGTAAAATGGGAGTAAATTGAATTTCGGGCAAATTCAAAAGAATTGAAGCAAATTGAAAAAATAAATGAATATAAAAAAAAAACAATGAATTAGAAAAAATTGCCTGAATTTAAAGAAATTTAAGAGAAATGAGAAGAACTCGATGAAGTTCATAAAAATGAAAGATAAATTGAAAACAATTCAAAATATTTTTGAATATTCATCGAATTTATTAAATTTCGTTTGAATTTAGAAAAATTCAAGAAAATTCAAAAGAATTCAGGGAGAATTCATAAAATTCAGAAGAATTTAAAGAATTAGGATAAATTTGTAAGAATTCAGGGTGAATTCCAAATGAATTCAAATAATTTTTTTTTAAATCCAAAATATTCCATTCGTTTCAGTAAAATTAGAGTGAATTTATAAAAATTCAAAAGAATTCGACGAAATTCATATGAATTCAAGGTTAATATGGAAGAATTCAGGACGAATTTAAAATAATTTAAGTGAATGGAACAAATTTTTTAAAATCCAATAACATTCCATTGAATTCAGACAAATGTGAGTGAATAGAATTAGCGAATTTAGAGGAATTTAAGGAAAATGACAAGAATTTGATGAAATTCATAAAAACTAAAGGTGACGTTTTGAAAAATTCAAGTGAACTGAAAACAATTATAAAATATTAAAAAAATTAAACGAATTTTGTTAATTTGGAGGGAATTTAGAAGAGTTCAAGGGAATTAAAAAAAAATTGATAAAATGCTTAAGAATTCAAGGGAATTCCAGAGAATTCGATAATATTCATACGAATTCAAGGTTAATAAAACAATTCAGGGCGAATTTAAAATAATTCAAGTGAATGGAACAAATTTTTTAAAATCCAAAAACATTCCATTGAATTCAGATAATTGGTAGTGAATAGAATTATAAAATTCAGAGGAATTTAACAGAATTGAGAAGAATTCGTTCAAATTCAGAAAAATTCTGAAAAAAACTGAAAACAATCTAAAAATATTGAAGGAATTCATTGAATTCTTGAAATCTGGAGCGAACTTAGAACAACTCAAGTAAATTCAAAAGAATATAGGGCGAACTAAAAAAAAAAATTAAAGAATTCAAAAGAATTTCAACAATTCAGGATTAATCAATGAGCATTCAGGGTGTATTCCAAATGAATTCAAATAAATTTAAAAAAATGAAAAAGTCCAATATATTCCATTCCTTTCAGTAGTATCAGAGTGAATTTAGAAAAATTCAAGAGAATTCCGAAAAAATCGATTAAATTCAGACGAATTCAAGGTTAATATAGAAGAATTCAGGGCGAATTTAAAATATGTAACTCAAGTGAATGGAACAAATTGTTTAAATTCCAAAAAAAAAATTCATTGAAGTTCAGATATATTTATATACATATTATATATTATTATATTTATATTTTCTCAATTTCATTTTACCTAGAAATATTGTTTCCACTACAAATAAAAATATGTATTATAAGTTTCTTTTATAATTGGATTACTTTAATGTAATGAACCGCAACTTTTGCACTGTTTCTACTTTAAAAAGTTATCAATCCAATTTAGAGGAATTTAAGAGAAATGAGAAGAATTCGATGAAACTCATAAAAATTTAAGGTGAAGTTTAAAAAAATTCCTCTGAACTGAGAACATTTTTAAAATATTGAAAAAATTAAATGAATTCTATTAATTTGAAGTGAATTTAGAAAAGTTAAAGGGAATTGAAAGAAATTTGATAAAATGCGTAAGACTTCAAGGTGAGTTTAAAAGTCTTCACGGTAAATTAAAAAAACTAAAGAAAAAAATCCATTTAGTTCAGTAAAATTGAGCGAATTTGAAACAACTCAAGTAAATTTAAAAGAATTCAGAGTGAATTTGAAAAAAGTTCCAAAGAAATCCAAATAATTCAGGGTGAATTAAAAAGAATTCAAAGAATTCAAAGGAATTCAAAAGAATTCACAAAAATTCAGAAATAGGTATAGACCTGAATTCAATAGTGGTTAACCCTTGGGATCTCTGTTTTAATTTATGAAAAGAAAAGTGACTAAAAGTGATCTATTCATTTAAAAAAGTGACTACAGTGACTTTATCTTAAAAAAGTGACTAAGAAGTGATTTGAGAAAAAAAAGTAACTAAAAGTGACTTAAGCTACTGTGTGGCAGCCTAGCTCATTATCAATAAACATCTTCACATACAAAACTACCCAATTTTGGAAAGCCTGTCCTGTGAAGTTGGCAAAATCGAAAATAGCACTCTATGGTTTTAGGGTCACGATTTGTTAAAAACGTTTTCCAGTTGAATGCCTTCAGATTTGAGAATTCCAAACTTCACTGACACTGAACACCTTCTTAAATGATGAATTTTGATCCAAAAAATACTGAAAAACCCAACAAAAGATTACAAAATCCAAGAAAGACGTATATAGAATGGAGATTGTCACGATAATGCGTAGTACGGAAGCATCTGTGGCACGAGCGAGGCGCCATTCAATTAAATGAAAAAAAAAGCAAAAAAAAACGGAAGAGCGAGGGGTGTAAAGAGAGGAACAAGAATTTTGAATGGGGCGAAACGTAGGAGTAAACCGGCATGTGTTTACGGGGACGCCAGGTGAACTCAGCCCGTGAGAATCCGCAGCTAGTTCCTCCTTGAAACTCCGCACTGGGTCAAAGGGTCGGGCATGTTTATTACGAAGAACAACACGTAAGCCCGCATCATCACTTGCTCTCTACATAACAGGCTGCAAAAACACATATATCGTCGCCCGGCACGAAGAGCACATATGGGTTATTCTACTCAAGGTACCTTTTCTACGTCCCGGTCATTTTTTTCGACACTATTCATTCACTTTTTTCACTATTCATTGCGGATGAGCATCATTTTTCAATATTCATAATTTCCACTTTTTGGTTTATTCACAGTAAGTGAGAAATATTAAATCAGAGACGTTATCAAGGCAATTTTTAATGTTAAAATAACACTATTAACACTATTCATTTTTAATTGTTGAAAATCTGCATAGTGGTAATTTTGCCCGTAAGTAATAACAGAAGAAATTTTGTAACCGGTTCCCATAAGTTGTATGGATGTGGGAGCTTCAACTGGGTCATCTCCGAAGCCTTTTTTCCAAGTCACTAACGTGATTTTTAGCAGTCGCAGCGTTCTTTTATAGGAATGTCCTTGTTTTTTAAATTTCCAACTGTAATTCTGAAACTGCAATGTTTTAGCTAAAATTGTAGATATTTAATCAATTTCCAGCACAAACCCTTTTTGACAATAAAAGCGTTAGAACATTATAATCTACAATATAACTGTCGGTAACAGGCTGCGCTCAGGAAAAGTTTTCTGCAGTTTTCTTCTCTCTTGGCCAAATGGCGAGCGCTTCTAATCAAAATTCAGCTGCAGACGGTATAGGATTTAGTAATGAAGCATAGTTATAGTAGGTACGGCTTTTCTATATATAAATGTCAATACAGAATGTGAGTAATAATAGTAATAATACAGTTCTGATTGTACCGATATCCACAAACAATTTGCAATGATAAAATTGATGAAGTAACTTTCCAATCTCCAGCAGTTCGAAAGTTTTTCCTGTGAAATTCAGCCAAACTTAGCCGTTTCACAACACATATTTAAATAGGGCCCGTGTAATTCAGTATAACCTAATCCCTTTTAAATAATTTCTTCTATTCTAATTGTACATTATAATTATTATTAAAATATCGAGAATTCCAGCAAAAATCAAATCTAAAACAAAATATTGTCAGAACTTTTGGATTCAGAGAAAAACCCCGAGCTTTTTTTATCCTAATTGTCTTATACAGCTTTAGCTATAGGATAGAGAAAAGCTCGGAATTTTCCTGATCTGTGATTGAGTATAAACAGTAAACTCCGGATTAGCACCATTTTTCAATATTCATAATTTCCACTGCTTGATTTAATATCAAGGCAATTTTTAATCTTAAAATCTTATGCGGGTCATTTTACTCGGTGAAACCTTTTCATTGTCCTGGTCATTTTTCTCCACATTATTCATTTTCAATATTATTGAAAACTTGCACAGTGGTAATTTTGCCCGTGAGTAATAAGAGAACAAATTTTGTAAGCGGTTCCCATAATTTGGATGTATGTGGGAGCTTCAAATGGGTTATGTCCGAAGCCTTCTTTCCATGCCAGTAATCGGCAAAATTAACATCAAAAAATATTTCAACAATTACTCTTGGTCGTCACAATATCATCAAGAAAGTATAAGGAATCATTCTTGTTCATTTTAATGGTTTCGCCGACTTTTGGCCACGGAACCGGATGTCCTAGCCCACTGTGAACTGATGCGGTCCAAAATTACTCCTAAGATATAACTATTTTTGAAAATTAATTTTGCGCAAATCACCTTCTCACTTTCAAAGGTCGCACGAGTTCATTTCAGGAGAAAAAGATTTAAAAATAAAAAAAAATTTATGCCACAAAAGTTGAACTGAAAATGGTCTCTCAGTACAATCACCCATAAGTGCGCAAATCGCAATGGGGAGGTCGATAGTGAAAGTAGAGGTGCATTGAAATACGTATATAGTTGGCAATCGCATTAGCAGATGCGCATATGGATCAGCGTTCGGATTTATATCAGAGCTGTGACGGCGTGTGAAGAAGGAAAACTGGTAGTCGCAGCTTACGAGCAATAAGACGATTTCTTAAAGATGGAAATGAAATCTACTTTGTTTTTAGAAAATTTTTAAATTGGCAATTGGCTCTTATGATCACGTAGCTCAACAGGCAGTAAACTATATAACTATGAATTTGGCAAACGTTTCGGCCTCGGATTGGGGCCCTCTTCAGGGCCAGATTATAAAAATTAAGGATGCAAGCATCAACTTATGAGTATGTCTTCGACGTGTGGTTTCCTTCTCTCCACCACTCCCTCTTTCTTTATGTGTTTTATCTTTTCGCTGTAGAAGGTCAAGTGAATTTGAGACTGTTAATCAGTAATCCAAGAAACACAATT
>JAUMHM010000078.1:24755090-24781310 GCA_032362435.1 Melikaiella ostensackeni
GGTGTCCCCCCCCCCCCCCCCAAATTGTAACGTAGTTTATAGACGACCCCTAAGGTACTGTAAGCTTAGTTCCAAATATAAAATATATATAGTACCCTTCCCAAAAAAATCAACGTGAAAATGAATTGCTGAACTCCTAGTACTCAGTGAAAGATTTCTGAACCTTAAAGAACAAGACCAATTAATATAACAATTTTGAAATTTTCTTTCAGAATACCGCTTTCCCAAGTTTTTCTCTGCACTAAAGCGGTGAAATTCGTTTGAAAACAACATTGATGAGGGTACGTTCGTGATGGAATCATGATCGTCGTAAAAGAAAACTGGATGCCTTTTGCGCGGAGTTTCGCAAAGCTCTCTTTGCTCCCTATCGCAAGAGGATGCGTGTGGAAATGCGTTTACCAATCGCCGATAGAGATTATGTCGAGTCGCGGCGAATTTCTACTACGGTGGAATGAGATTGTACCGGTTTTTCTTTGGCCGTAACTACCGATAATAGCAACCTGATTCGCTTTGTAGAGACGATAATTAAAGAAGGAAGAATACGATAAAAACTGACCATCGTCACAAGACATAAGAGTCTACATTGCTTTCCTCTTTCTCATTGCTAGATGCGAATTACTCGCATTCAAAAGACATTACACTCAACTCTGAATTTAAGTCACCTGGATTTAAGTCGCTCCTCGAATTTCTACAGACTCCCATTCGTTGATGAGGGGGTCCAAAGAGTACAGAGAGAGAGAGGCGATTGGAGTACTTTAAGGATTATAACATTTTTCATATTGAACAAAAATAATTACCCAAAAAAATTCATTTTTCAGAAAAGTTACAATTTTTATTTACTTTGAGACTTTTAACTTTAAAATTTTTTGAAATACTATATTCTTTATAGTTTTGTGTTGTATTTTTTCGTCGTTTTAGACTATATTACAAACTTTTTACACACATAAAATGTAACCTTTTCTGAACATTTACAAGTTTTGATGATGCAATTTAGAAATCTTTTCATGAACTTCGAAACTTTTTTTAAGCAAGTTTTTTTTCAAACTACTCTTATCTTTTGCTATTTAGCGTTTTATACCATTTTAGCAACTTTTTACAATAACACAAAATGTAATTTTTTCTGAACATTTACAATTTTGTATGAAGGTGGAACTTAGACATTTTTTCCTACAGAAAAGTAGAAAAAATGTTTTCAGGGTAGTTAAGTATATAGTTTGTCATTTTAAAACACCGCAACAGCACGTATAAACATATTTTTTAAAAACTCGACTTTTGTATCACTAGCATAGTACTGCCCCGATCGTATAGCCAACAATCAGCCAGTACTGGGTAAACTCTGGCAAACTACCGACATTTCCTCCTGGAAAGCTTGGGATGATAACGCCAATGCCAACACAGAAAATCTCCCTATTTTCTGTGAATTTCAGCCGATATTTCGGCTTATGTAAGTGCTTTCAGACCAATTTTGGGTTTAAAATAAGACTTTTTTACAGTGAAGAGTTGGCAGCCATTCATTGTCCATGACTGGTAGCCAAGACTAACCAATGATATCGAAAACATGGGTAAATTGGCTTCCATTGATGGACTAATGAATGGACTAATGAACTAATGAAACTAATAATGGGCCAAGATTGGGTAAAGAATCGAACTATATAATAAATTATTACTTATACCGTTGAAGTTTTATCCTAATCTTGTCCCATGCTTAGCCCATGCTTGGTACCATCTTTGTTTCATCAATGGCAGCCAAATTACCCATGTTTTCGACATCATTGATCAGTCTTGACTACCAGTTATGGACCATGACTGGCTGCCAATTCTTGGCATTGGCGTTATTATCCCAAGCTTTCGCCAATGTTAGCCCAAGACTGGTGGCCAATCTTGAGCCAATTAAAAAACAAATTGTTGCCAGTATTGGGCTATTCATAAACCAATGATCAACATTGGCAATTTCCCACTGGGCATTTATGAATGCACCTATTTCAATATTTAACTACATGATATGTACATAATTTCAACTTTTGTTTAACATTTGTCATTAGTTTCATGTAAAATTCATGTGCATTAGTCGCGTAGAACTTCCTGAGTTTGAGTCATATCCTTCTTCCTACGATTATTTTCGAGACATGTAATTCGCGCCACGTGCTAAAGTCGCGACGCGTGTTCACTGTTCACAGCACGTAAAGTACAGGCGCATAAAAGTAGGGTATATGAAACGTAAACTTCAGAGAGGTATTAAAGTGTAGTGTGCTACACGTGTCTTGTCAGAAATGGTATACTTTCGATCTAATATGCACTTTTTATTGATATGCAAGATTATCTTATCCGTTCGTTTTTTACAGCTGTAAAATAAAGTCATTGAATTTTCAAAGTACGAATATACGGTTATTTTTTATCATAATTGCATTACCCGAGTAAAAACCGGAAGTATGGGACTGATCAATCATTGGCTTTCCGAAGTATAAACAATGTATGGCAAATGAGACAATATCCCATACTTGAAGTATATTGAAACAGTATAGTTAAAGTATAGCTAAGGTATAGCTGAAGTATAGGATCTATTTCATCTATACTTAAGTATAGCTAAAGTATAGATCATACTTTATTTGTACCTAAGTTTGGCTCAAGTACAGAAATAGAATGGCATTCATCACACCGCTGTACATAGTAGCGCCATATACTTTTCTTATACCTTAGGCATACTTTATGTATAATTCTGAAATACTTGAGCTATACTTTACAGATACACTTCAGCCATAATTTGGTTAAACTTCAGCGATACTTTAGCTATGCTTCAGATATATTCAAGCTATAATTCTCAAATAAACTTTAGCAATACTTTTAGTATACTTTAACCAAACATCGTTATATTTTAGCTAAATTTGAGCTATACACTCATTATACTTTTTTCAAATATATATTAAGTATGGGATGGTCTCATTTGCCATACATCTTTTATACTTCGGGAAGTCAATGATGGAACAATCCCGTACAATTTCCCAGATGTTTTCCTATATCAATCCCATACCAAATTTTTGTTACCCGGGTAAATATAAAATATCAATAATTTTTATACATCCGTTACATTTTTATATCCAAAATTTAGTATATTTAATTTTTAATAAGCCCTTCAAGCATTTTACGAGTTCAAGTACAATTTTGTTAACATGTTTTTTTATGTCTCTCATATGAGTGAATCTGTAGCGCGGTTAGTGTATGGATTTCAAACCCCCAATTCTATGGAGTAATGAACACGTGTGCATGAAACTGACTTTCGAAACAAACACGTGCCCATTGAGTTTAATATTCGAACTGTATCGTTTTAATGAACAGCCATTCAATGTACAAATCCCATGCTATGGAGATTACGGATTTCGCTTATTCGCCACACCTATAATCTTCACGTTCATTCGATCTATCGTATATCGACAAATTACTGCTAATGCCTGACTAATTACAATATAAAATTTTCTATCTATAAATAAAATCCATTACGGAGCCTAATACGGCATTAATTTCTATTTAGCCCAAGAGCTTTCAGTTTTAGATTATTTCAGCCAAAAAATTCAAACAGGGTGGCCACTAAAATCAAAGGGAAAATCTCGGACACTAAAATTAAACAATAAAACTTTCAAAGACAAACCATTTTTTATTTCAAGTATTCAAAACTAAAGTACAAATCAAAGCATTCAAATCATGACTTTTTCGATTTCGAGGCATCACAGGTTTTAAATTAAAACACTTAAAATTCAACAATTTTAAAGTAAAATATCCAAAATTGTACAACTCAAAGCCTCAATAATTATACAGTCCCCAAACGATAATCCACGGTGCGGCTGAACCAAGTTTACATAAAATCCCCGGTAAATGGGATTTATTCATTTTTTTATGGTAATATGGCATCCTATACTAACATTTTAAGATCAAAATAAAAATAACTGGTCCGGCACTTTTTGAAAATAGTCATTTTTTCTGTTAAATTACTAAGAAATGAAATTTTCATTAGGTTATATGGTAAATATTAGTTAACATTTTTATTAAATCGATTTTTTTATTTAATGTGGTTGTCTGTCACACCGCGAATATTTTAAGATGAAAATGAAAATAATCGTAGGTGTTTTTTGAAAAAACTGGAATTTTGTATTTAATTACATACTAAAAAATGAAGAAATTTTCATAAGATTATATGATAAATATTGGTTAACATTTTTGAAAATAGATTTTTGTATTGAATGTGGTTGCTTGTGTGTCACGAACTGAAAATACAACCTTGGTCGATTTTAAGTTGAAAAATTAAATTAAAAACTCCGACTGACACCCATCCGATTATTAATCATTTAAACACCTTCTAAAATACATTAAATATAAGCAATATTTATTAGGGTGGGTCGAGAAAACGAAATTTTGGAAATCGAAATTGGAACTCTGTTGAAAAATAGTGTAGGTATTAGAATCCTCGAAAAAGTCTAAGTGGTAAGTGCACACTTTAATTTTGCTATAATTGTTACAAAAGCATTAAATTTGGTGTGTGGGTTCTTTTAATATTAGAAAACAAATTAGACCGGGTGCAAAACAAATTTTGAATATTTTTTTTGGGGGGGGGGGGGGAGGAATGGAATCAAACTTTTTTTCTAATAATACAGATATTTGACTTTTAATTTTTGATTCTGGTGAGGGTTTTACACTCTTTTAAAGTCCACCGGAAAATTTGAAAAATATTGAGAATTGATAAAAAAAATTTATATGGCAAAGTTTTTTATCTTTAAAATATCTGCAAATATTTCCTTCACCACTTTTCGATATTTCGCGAACGTTTTTTTTTTCAATATTCAAAAGAACAATAGTTTTCGAAAATTTGGCAAAAATGAAACGATAAAAGATTAAAGTGTCTATGTCTAGTGATATTTTCACTGAAAAATCGTGAAAAATGATACCTCAGTTACCTCACACGTATTCAATGAACAGAAAGCAAAAATAGTAATTTTTTTGAAAAAAAAACGCATATAGTTCAAAGATGGTGAAAAATCTTGGAAATTGGTGGAAGAAGGTTTTGTAGAACGTTTCAAGAGAAACAACTTTGCATGGTAAACTTTTTTCGTATCTCGCGTATCTCGTTTTCAATTAAACGTGCAGAATGGTTTTATCTTATGAAAATTTCTTTATTATTTACTAATTAAATACAAAAAATGACTTTTTTTAAAAAGCGCCCGATGGTTTATTTTCATCTTCAAATGTTCATGGGATGCCATATTGCCATAAATAACAAAAAAATCTCATTTACCTGAAACTTTCATTTAAACTTGGTTCAATCGCACCGTGAATCACTTAAAATTTTATTTTTTTTCACATTAAAAATTTTTCCATTTTACGCATTGCAGACTAAAAAAATTTTAAAACATTAAAAATGTCGTAATAATGCATTTAAAATGCTTGGAATTGTACATTGTACTCTATCGAACGATTTTCAAACTAATTCCTAAAAATGTAATAATTCCAAATATATACATCAAAATCTGTACAAGTGAACGTTCGGAATTTGAAAGGTGATAAAAATTACAATCTTAACATATTTTTTTACTAAAAATGTATAAGATTTACATTTTCAATCACAAAACAAAACTGTCATTTTCGCCGTCATTAAATTGTGCCTGACACTTTTGAAATTTAATTACTTTAAAGTTTAATTGCAAAATTAAAATCTTGAAATGAGAATTATTCAGATTTGAAGAATTTATACGGACAGTCAATATAAATAAGAAAATTCTTCAATTTTAAATTACTGAATTGGACGCTATCTATTTATGAATGTTTTAAACTCACATAATTGTTGAAATATTAAAGCTTTTATTTTGAAATAGTACAATTAGATCTTAAAACTATACAATTAATAGTTGTATTTCTAAACTCCTCAATAAAAATTATTCACTTTTGAAAAAATTTACACTTGATAAATTAGAAATTTTTCGTTTCCATTTTTAAATCTGAAATTCGGAACGTTTTCGAGTCGACATTGTTCAATTCCAAGCAATTTTAAATTAAAATTGCCCGAACACTAGAAACTGTATTTTTTGATTCTTTAATTTTAAAATAAACGTTTTAAAATTAGGTAGCTTAAAAATTAAAATATACAAATTGAAGCCTTAGGATTAGGCATTGCAAACCGAATCATTCTAAATTTGAAAATATTACAAATTGATCATGTCAAACTCAAAATCTCAAAGCTTTTAAATTTGAAGTACACAGAATTGCGAGGAGTTATTCAGTTCTGAAATCATTTAAATATCATGATCCAAAAATCTTTAAAAATCAAAATTAGCGATTTAATATTCCAAATCTCTCACTATGACCCGATGGATTTCATAAGATTTCTCAAGGATCTTTTCAAGATTCGCGAAGATTTTTGAAGATTTGAGAGATCTTGGGATCTCCTGAATCTTGCAAATCTTAATCTAATCTTCGTGAATCTGAATCTGTGATTTTTTGATTTTATAATGACTTTGAACAATGTGCTTGAAGTTTTGAACGTTCAAATGAATGAAATTTTTTACTAATGGCTTTATAAACTAGAAACAGTACTACAATATAAAATTATTTATATTGCAAATAATAGATTACAAAAGAAACTCATAATTAATTATTTTAAATTATAGTTGGGATAATATTTGTAGATAAAATAAAATTGGGAAAGAATATTTCATTCATTTGAACGTTCAGAACTTCAGGTACATCTTTGGAACAAGATTTCCGAAGTGAATAACCCTTCGAAAAATAGCACAGTTTCAAGTAAAAAAAAAAAAAAATTCACTGTCATTTCATAGTTTTCTGGTCCAATGGTCACCCTGAATTTCATTTATATTATATTTATACCACCAAGCGAAGTATAATATTTGGACTTCCGGATCCGCTTTCTCTCCACTGTAAATGAACTTTAAAAAGTGAAATTATATTAATTGTAATGAAAGGTAATCAATTTCTTTTCGAAAAGAGGTTCGAGGAACATGACGTGCTTATCCACATGATAAATCGCATACCGAGTCATTTTATTTTAATTACCTCGATCGATCTTATACACGTGTGTACAAGCGATGCTCGAGATCGTGATTTTGTTTTAACTTTGTATTATTGCTACCGTCGCGTCGTTGTCGTGCCGTTTATAACCAGGCTAGTTGGAAGTCGGTAGCGCACTTTGTCTATCGTGCATTATTTATTGACAAACTAAACTACATAGCAACCCAAGCATACCGCCACTTATAGGGGAGGTGTGTTCAATAATTGGCACAGATCGCCGATATCGACAGCACATTTGGTGAGATATATGATATCAGGCGTCACGCATATTTTCCTCAACCCGATCACGCCCGTACATTCAAAAACATTAATTGGAAAGTTCTAGTGGTCTCTTGTTTTTTTTTTTAATTCTTTTCATTTTTTCCTCTCAACTCACGTCCCGTGACGAAACGTTACTTCTTGTGTTAACAAGTCTCTATCGCTATTCGTATCTCTATTAGGAATTAAACCTCGGCGATCTTAAAGCTGATATGAATTTTTTTTCTTCCAGATATGATTAAAAAAAGTAGTTCAGATTAGGAGATACGATAGAAAAAAATTAAAAGACTTTGATTCATACATGTGTGTTAGTTCTTAAAATCTTTATATTTCAATTCATAAGGTTATGATTTATAGCTTGATGTGTGTACCCCAGAACGTGTGTTATAAAAGTAATCCAGTAATATTGCAACTTAGTCAACGAAATAAAAATCCGCTCTAATTAACTTTGTAAAAATGTTGAACACGTAGGGAATAAATTATTCAACGAGAGCTAATTAAAGCATCTGACCAATTTGTCCCACGTTTTGACAAATTAATCCAATATCAGTATTATCAAGTTATCCATTTCCCTGAAATAATTCCGGATTTCTCGACTGGTTCTGCAACCCCTACAGGAAATTGAAGTGCCACTAAGACAAATGGCATATTTATACGAAGAGTCAGCTTTGATAATTATAAAGCTGAGTAGAAATTTAGTCTTATCTCAACACGTATGAAGGAAATTGTGGCTCTTTCGAGATCCAGCGAGAAAAATTTAATTTTACATTAAATAAATTATATAGAAAATAATTTTCAAAAAGAGGGATTAAAAGGTACAGAACGTACTGAGAGAAATAAAATAATAAATAATGAAAGAAAGTTAAGGAAAAGAAGAAGCTATCGTAAAATCGCGGTAGCAGAAGACCAGGAACGAGTGAACGTAATTATTCGGTGCGAACGACGTTTAAGTACCCACTTGAAGAGAAATAGAGGAGGCAGATCTGGAGGAGCAAAAGGGAGGAAGAAGTCGAAGAAGACGCACGAGGATCGAACGAGTGGTAGCCACGGAAGTGGCAGAAGAACGAGATGAAAAAAGTAAAAATAAAGTAAAAAAGAACAAAAAAACGGAAGAGAAGACAAGGAGGAACTCGCGAGGATGTAATTCCCATACAGCATACAGCTTCGCCAAAATTAGTATCTCGAAGTGCTCTGAGCCGGGGATGTAAAACATGCGGGATGCCTCGAAAACTCGTTCCCAATGATTACTATCGAAAACCGACCAACGATCTACCAAGACGAATTTTACGAGCGGCTTCGCGGGTGATTAACTCTTTACTGCTTCAACGACGAACCATTTTTTCATATCCCAAATTGATAATTTATCAATGCCCAAGAAAGAAATATGTGTATTTCTAACTGCGATAGCTCATAAGTTTCTAAAAATGTGTCCAGTTCAGAAACGGCAAGATGTCAACACGCTTGCGCCGGTTGATCCTGACATCAAAGAAGAAAGAACTCTTTGGATCGATGCCTAATCCCAAGGCTCGCCATGACCGGGCGCAATCTGCCTCTGAACATATTTAATTAACATACTCACCCAATTAGAATTAAATCAAGCACCGCAAAGTTCGCCTGGCACGTCCGGCCCAATCGGCATGAAATGAAACCGAGCCGATCTCCCTAGACGAGAAGCCGCCCGAATGATTAATTGAGCAACCATCCGATCTTGCGATAGGCTATGGTCACATCACCGTAACACTACCGTCAGTACCTTTAGTATATACTATATACAATTTAACATGTGCCCCCAAGCGATCGTGATCGGTAGAAGCTTGACTTGTGCCTAGCACGCTTCAACGGGGCAAAAAGGGACAGAAAATTAAAGAGAGAGAAACGAGAAACACCGATAAGTAAAGAAGTGGCAAAAACGAGAAGGACGGATAAGGAGAGTTGAAGAGAGAAAGGGTTCGAGGGTTAAGAGAGAAGCTTAGAAAAACGTGCACGAGTCGAAGGAGAAATATGTATACAGGTTTCTATTGCCAGATCCTCCCTACCGCGAGTGCGGAAGAAAAAGCGAGAGAAAATAAGAGAAAAGGAGAGAGAATATCGTGAATACCGTGGCTTGGCCGCGAGTAATCAACGAGGTAAAGGCGATAGGTTGGGCGCAGTGTGAACGAGGACGGAGGATCGGTGACGATGGCTTGGTTGGTGTGGGCGCGTGTCTGGCAGCTGCCGTTCAGTTTACAGGTGGTGTGCTTGCCTTGGGAACCAAGCTCTACAGAACGTTCCCACGGAAGGCCCATCCCTACTCTAGGCCCAGCGAAACCCCTCGTCCCACCAGCACCCTGACCCTCTCCGTATATAAGCTCCTCGCTCAACTGCGAGCTCCATAATCACGCTGACAGTCGTACACTGTAGACGCTTGCCGATTCTCCCCAAAGAGCTTCGAGCACGCATTCTGAACTCGCTTATTCAAAAGTCTTATTCGCAATCGAAAAACTGTGCCGATATCCTTTATCAATCGGAGTTAGTGTTTGTTGTGTTATACAACTCAGTGATTCCATTTGGATTTATCAGCCAATATGCAGATGCACGAGCAAATCATGATCGTCGATGGTCAGGAGCAACCCATCTCGAGAACTTATCAGTATCGCAAGGTAGGTGTTTCAAAAACCATCTTCTTATCTCATCTGAAATAATAATTTTCCATTACTACAAATTGTAAGTTGTATCTCAATGATACGATTTATATCAAATTGTCAATTAAATTCAAAACTTTAACTCAAACATAGAAACTTAATTTCAACCCAGATTCTAAAACGACAACTTTTTTCTAATTCCAGGTGATGAAACCAATGCTTGAACGAAAACGCAGAGCGAGAATCAACCGGTGTCTGGATGAACTCAAAGACTTGATGGTGACAGCCCTCGCAGGCGATGGTGAGAACGTCGCGAAATTGGAGAAGGCTGACATCCTGGAATTGACTGTTCGTCATCTTCACAAGCTCCAGAGACAACAGAGACTTTCTGCAAACCCAGTGATTGACGCTGACAGATTCCGTGCTGGCTACACACATTGTGCAAATGAAGTGAGCCGTTGTCTTGCAGCAACACCCGGTGTTGACGTCGCCCTGGGTACCAAGTTGATGACACACCTTGGACACAAACTCAACTCCATGGACAAAACTGGACCTCTGACAATCCACGTGGCAGCACCTCAAACTTCACCAGTTTCTGACTGCAGTTCGGATGAGTACTCTATGCCTTTGACACCGGCCTCGAGTCAACCATCCCCTGTCAGGTCCGAAATCGACTCCCAGACACACCAGGGTCTTCTTCGAGTGGCGAAACCGAACGAGCAGGTCTGGCGACCTTGGTAAACAATTTGCAGAAGAAGAAATGGAAATTATCTTTGAAGAAACACTGAGGTCATCTATGAAGAAGACATCGGTGTGGCAATTTGAATCTGTGATCTAAGAGGAAGTGCCCAACGAGAAAGTGTCATCGAAAGTGATAACTCGAAGTGTTGGGTTGTAAATCAAAATGACAATCGTTGTTACGAGTGTAAAAAACGCGAGTAAAAAAGAGAGGTAGACTTTGACTATAATTAATAGTAGTCTGTAAATTGATCTAGAATTTGCTCAAGGAGACTTGCGGTGAAATGAGAGAAACATTAATAAGATTTTTTTATTTTGATTTGTCATCATATTAGTAACATTGTAGAAGATAAATATGTACTGAGATCTCGACACGTGTAACACGGTCCACGCATTTGTTGGTAAAGCTTTAATTTACTCGACAGTTAGGTTTTATCTATTGTTTATTTCATATTTTTATCGAGGATTTATTTTGTCATTTTAGCGCGAAAATTGTCGCGCAATCATTCCTCTTTTTCAAGATTGTAATACCGACAAAGATTCAATTTTTGTTCACGTGCAACGGATTACAGTAGGCGCGACACTTTTTCGTGTTAAGACATTGTTATAACTATCGCCGGTCAAGACTTGTAAGAGATTTAGTAAGAGAGATAAATAGAGAAACTTTGGGTTTTATGTGTTCTTCGAGAAAAAATGACCGAGCGGAGCTCATGTGATAGAGAAACGTGTACCTGTGATATTTACTTGTAGTGTACATAGTAAATGGTACAACATTTTTTAATAAAACAATTTTCAATATATATTTGCATTATTTCATGTGTACTACCTTCAATTCTCATTTCAGGTTTAAGTTTGACATTTTCTTTCATATTAATTTTTTAATTTTCTTTATATTAAAATCACTTTAAATTTCAGTTCTATACTTATAAAAAATTTTAAAAAGTGTTTTTGGTATCCTATTTTTTATTCGTTTGTTGTAACTTTGTATGTAGTTCCATAATCTTAAATCTTAAAAACTTTCCAAGATACTCTGAGTTAAAATTCCAGTAATAACCGAAAAATGTCGATAACTTTTCGACCTTTTAAAACAGGCAGAATTGAACAATAAAAAAAAATCATCAAGTTTGATAAGATTAAGTACATATAAAAAATCACTCACTTTGCAGCCAGCCGTCGCTTCTCGCCTGATCCTCACCGATAATCGCGCACTCACACACACCTAAAAAAAGGAACTTTTTTGATTAACAAAAATAAGTCGCATATTTAAACAAACAAAATCCATCAAACTAAAGAATAAATTTGTTATTTTGAGGTTGTAACACAAATTTAAAAAATTTTGAATATAAAATGAAAGATTTAAACAGTTTTAAGGTGACGAAAATTGGATTGAAACGTGCTTATGAGTTAAATAATTGATTGGAAATTAGAAAGGGTTTTAATTAGCCTATTACACGTGACAGTACAGTTCGTTCCTCTGGTTTACTGACACTGTTTCACAGTTTAGAACTGATGTGTCACTTCATGGTACCAAGCTTAACCAAAACTAATTTTGTTGGCACGGATTCATTTGACGTTGACCAGGTAACAATTGTATAATGTATATATTATTAGATCGATTTCCGGCTGACATCTTTCAATTCCAATAAAAGTTAATTTTAAAAATTAGTTAGAGAATAAAAGACCCATAATATAGAATGCTTTACAATCAAATTTCGGTAACTTCAAATCAAAGTAGTAATTACAATAAATGTGTTTACGAAGATTAATCATTGAAATTATTCTCATAGAAATATAAAAACAGAAAATATCTACCTAAGTTGACTTAGTAATTTCATATACATAGAGTAAATAAAATAAAATAATTCACTGTTCACGTTTTGATTTGCAAGTCCAAGAAAAAATATTTAAACTTCAAAATTGTACTGATATCAATTTTGCAAATTATAGTTATAAATTCAAATATTCTAATAGTAAAATACATGCTACAACATATTACAATGAATTAAAAAAGTAAATTTGAATATTGCGTAATTTTCAAAA
Source organism: Melikaiella ostensackeni (assembly GCA_032362435.1). Classification (NCBI taxonomy): domain Eukaryota; kingdom Metazoa; phylum Arthropoda; class Insecta; order Hymenoptera; family Cynipidae; genus Melikaiella; species Melikaiella ostensackeni. Next base: position 24,767,816 of record JAUMHM010000078.1, read on the forward strand.
TCCTGAAAATAAAAAATTGTTTACCAACAATGCAAAGTACAAACTAGTTAAACATTATATCAGACCAGAAAATAGGAATGATATCATTAGTCATGTTATCATTACACAATTGATTAAAGTCAATCACAAATTAATGAGAAAAATACTTCGCCTTGAATGCGCAACAAGTACAAAATCAGAATCTTTAATTTAAGGTTAGGATATTTGCAGATTCCATCATATAAATAAAATGAGTCGGAGAAAAGCAAACATCATGAAAACGATTGCGTCACTAGCTTTAATAATTTAAATTCTACGCAAATAATTCATAAAATAGACTTTTATTGAATAGATATTTGAATATTTATAGCTATAAGCATTTTACATATAACAAATATTTTGGAGCAACGTACTCATAATCACATAATTAAGTTCGTGACTCACCACAAATATAAATAGGTATTTGTCTCTTGAAATATTTGCGTATCGCTCCACCCACTATATCGAAAAATGTCAACAAACTAGACAAAACATTTTTCAAACAATTCAACTCGATTATAACCTTATTTTTGTAATGATTTTACACACACATTGAATCCACAGTTTACTAATATTAATTTCCGCCTTGCTGAATTTTACCAATAAATGAAGTTGTTATCGTCTCACGTAAAACTATGAACTCGTATCGTTGGTCTAAAAATCGTTAGGATAGAATTGAGCGGCACACGTGTTGCGTAAATATAGAACATCACCGAAAGAAAATTTACCGGTATTTCTGCAACGAAAAGTCTTCACTCTCTAATGCCACTACTGAAAACAGTTTCTAAGGAGAAAAAAGTTGTGGAAAATCAGAAAATTTGTTTAAATAACATTCTTACCCACTTTTTCAACAACAAAACCGCCAATCAGCTGTAGCACATGTCACACGGTTGCTCTTTCGCGCCACGACCATCTTGCGGAACTTTTTGTAATTAAAAAACTAAAAGAAGGTAAGGAAGAACCGCACTTTTTCCCGCGTTTTTCTGTAATTGACTAATTAAAAAAAATGTTTGAACATTTCCAAAAATAACACGTATGAACAGAAATAAAATTGTTTGAAATTTATTTTCTTTTGTTCCTCAGATTTATGTATTAGTTATAGAAAATAATAAGTAATTAAAAATTTATCAGCTGATCAGTTAAAAATTTTAAATGTATACTTTGAGCTTATGATCTGCATAAAATATCTAATTAATTAATTAATTATTCACCTTATCCGCACTGATTAATATTATTGAATTCGACTTATTTTCATCAATGAATGATTCATAAACACAGCATGATCAACTTATTTTCGCCAATGCTGGCGGTATCTGTCGGCTTTGAAGGAAGCTTGTCTCTGTTTTGCTTCGAGGCTTTCGAGTAGGTAATGGTAGGTAGCATCACTATTCACAAAATTTACTGACGAAATTCTATGAACAAAAAACAAATCATTCATTCCCGCTTCACGATTTACGATACTATGGAATCTGTGGAATTTCCACTATGCATAGTAAGTAGTAGTGTAGTCAGTGTAGTACAGAAAGAGTAAATTCAGATAGTTATGACAAATTTGGATGAAACTGATGAAAGAAATAAATGAAAGGACTCGCGTTCTACTAAAATTTCAAACTCGATTTTATATTCTCAACAATGAATTTAAGTATACCTGTCTTTTTAATTACAAGCATCGCGTTCACCTTCTAATTTAAAAAACTGGTAAAATCTTTCAAAACTCCTTTTGCGTATTTTGAAAATCACGATTATACTTTTCGAACATAACCTCGACATGCGACCAATTGTTGTGAATATTAAGAACAAACTGAAAACAAATGACAAATGAGCGTAAGGGCGGTTATGTTAACCGGTGAGTGGAGGGATTCGATTTCAAACGTTATTTAAATAATAAATATGGCGGGAAAATTTGTTATTGATATAATTATTTGAAAATATTTGAATAAATTTTCAATTTCAATTACTTCCTTAAGTACATAGTTTTTGTAGTTAAAATCATAAACGTTTTGTGAAATATTTGATGAAATATGGAATTTTTCGAACTATGAACTTTTTTACAAAACCGCAATTTTTTCTGAGATTTTTTCAAGCTTTGGTGCTATATTTTCTTATTGATTAAACGAAATAATTCTTCGTACAAATCCCTATTTAACACCACATTGTTTACTGAGTTGTCATGTCAACCATAAATTCCAAGAGAAACTGTGTAGCAATAATTGTATCACTTCAGAGTCTTATGTATAATTTAACTGTCAATTTATTTTTACATCAACAAACGTATTGATTCGTTACAGTATAATTTTTAGTTAAACAATAATAAAACGTATAAATTTCAGCTTAAAAATGTATTCTATCTTCTACACACAACCAGTGGAAACACTTTTAGAAAAAAAGGTTTGTATGAAATTTATTAAATTTTTTGTATGTTATTTTTTCACTAAACCGAATTATTATTAATTATAAAATACATAAAAACGTGTAAAACTAATTTCTATAAGTATGGAATAATTTTTTTAACAGATATATGACAGACCTCTGGCATTAGTTGCTTCCAGAAAATCCTACGATTATTTTGTTGATTACACGACTGAAGCACACAGAATGGCCATACTTGCTGAAAAAGAGGCAAAAAGATTGGCAGAAGTAAAAAAAGCCACTCATGAAATGTCCAAAACATGGGATAATACAATTGAGGTAAAAAATTACCATTGCATAAAATCAGTTTTATTTATAAACAAAAATTGCTACTGACTTTGTTTTTTTAATATACTGTTACTTTAAAAATTTTTCTTTAAAAAAATTAAAACCATTTCAATTTATTTACCGAAACTATTTTTAAGATGCCAAAGTTTTTAATTAAGAACAATGAATTTCCGTAAAGAATTATAATTTGACTTGAAACAGGGAATTATATACATGGAACGGAAATTTTTGAAAAGAATCTTAATTCCGATTTAGAAGAAGGGAATTTAAAATAAAATCCGTGTTCCAAGCCAGAATTCTTCACAATTTGAAACACTGCTCTTCCAAATTTAGGAAAAAAGAAAGGGAGTTTCTATATTTCTGAACTATAATAGAAAATTTTGTAAATAAATATAATTCTTAATTGGAACAGACAATTTTTGACACAGAATGGAAATTTTTTAAAAGAATATGAATTCTGATTTAGAAGAAGGGAATTTTAGAAAAAAATCCCTGTTCCAAGTCAGAATTCGTCACAATTTGAAACTTCCCTCTCCCAAATTTTGGAATAAGGGAATCACTATATTTCTGAATTATAATATAAAATTTTGTAATAAAATATAATTCTGACTTGGAACGGAGAATTTTTTACATGGAACGGAAATTTTTGAAAAGAATCTTAATTTTGATTTAGAAGAAGGGAATTTAAAAAAAATCCCTGTTCCAAAGTCAGAATTCGTCACAATCTGAAACTTCCCTCTTTCAAATTTTGGAAGGAGGGAGTTACTTTATTTCTGAATTATAATAGAAAAATTGGAAATGAATATAATTCTGACTTAGAATAGATAATTTTTGACATGGAACGTATTGAAAAAAATCTCAATTCTGATTTGGAAGTAGGGAATTGAAAAAAATCCCTGTTCCAAGTCAGAATTCGTCGCAATTTGAAATTTTCCTCTTCCAAATTTTGGAAAAAGGGAGTTACTATATTTCTGAATTTAATAGAAAATTTGGTGAATGAATATAATTTTGACTTGTAACAGGGAATTTTTAAAAAGAATATGATTTGTGATGTAGAAGAAAAGAATTTTTTTAAAATCCCTTTTCTAAGTTAGAATTCGTCACAACTTGAAACTTTCCTCTTCTAAATTTTGGAAAAAGGGATTTACTATATTTCTGAATCATAATAGAAAATTTTGTAAATAAATATAATTCTGACTTGGAATAGAGAATTTTTTACATAGAACGGAAATTTTTGAAAAGAATCTTAATTTTGATTTAGAAGAAGGGAATTAAAAAAAAAAATCCCTGTTCCAAGTCAGAATTCGGCACAATCTGAAACTTCCCGCTTCCGAATTTTGTAAGGAGGAGTTACTATATTTCTGAATTATAATAGAAAAATTGGAAATAATTATAATTCTGACTTGGAACAGATAATTTTTGACATGGAACGTAAATTTTTGAAAAGAATCTCAATTCTGATTCAGAAAAAAGAAATTTAAAAAAAGTCCCTGTTTCAAGTCAGAATTCGTCACAAATTGAAACTTTCGTCTTCCAAAGTATGATAAAAATTCCCATGTAGAATGATAATTTTGACTCCGAACAGAGGATTTTAGGAAATAAATGCAATTGTAACTTGGAACAGGGAATGAATTGGAAAAGGAAATTTTTGACATGGAAGGGGAATTTTAGAAAATGATTTTAATTCTGATTCAGAAGAAGGGAATTGAAAAAAATCCTGTTTAAATTCAGAATTGTAATTCTTTTAAGAAGTTCTGTGTTTCAAATCAGAATTGTAATTCTTACGACAAAAATTATCTGATGTTTCAACTCAGAATTATAATTCTTTTTCAAAATTCTCTGTTCCAAATCAGAAATCTCCTGAAATCTTTAAAAATGGTTTGAAATCATTTGAATCTTTTGAACTCTTTCAAATTAAGTGGGAGGAAACCGGAAAATGACCGGGAATTTAAAATCATCCATCGGATAGATACCCAGATTGGTCAAAAATATTTTTTAAATTTTATTTCAGCTTTATGAATATATTTTCGAAGTATTGAGCACCACATTCAGAAAGTAAAATGGTTTAATTTAGAAAAAAGTGAATGAAATGAAAACTATTTACAGAATGTAAAAAAGCAAGGGAATGAAGAACTAATCGCTAAAACTAAAAAGGAGGAGGAAGAGAGAAAGCAGTTCGTGAAGGAAATGGCTGCAAAAAGAGCATCAGAGAATCTAGAAGTCATCAAAGAAGCTAGAAAATTGATACTTCATAAAAAACCTCAATGTCGACTCATCAACAGGGCCCTTCTCACGTCTGAGGTGAATGTTCTCAATTTTTCCAGTATTCCAATACTTTTCAATCACTCTAGTGTCAATTACTCTAGTTTCAATTACTAGTGTCTCAGAGAATTAGACGCTCAAATTCAATTTAAAAAAACTCTCCAAGGAATTGATAAAGAGCAAAGCATTGAATTCGTGGAAAGAATGAAAAAGGATGTTGAAAAGTATGATGAAGAGGAAAGGAAAAAAGCAGAGGAACTGGCGATGAAGCACAAACTTTATGCAGATGAATTGAAAAAACAGTAGGTTTTATTTATCAATAAAATTAATTACAATAATTATCATTAATTTTTATTTTCAAATGCAGAATGGAAGAAAACAACAGTGACTTAAAGCGACTGGAGAAGGAAGAAAAAGAAGCTGAAAAACAGGATCTAATAAAAATGGCAAAGGAACTTGAACTGATGAAGAAATGTGAAATTGAGGAGGTACTACATTATTTAGTTCAGGGTGGTCGGTGGACCGGGAAATCGGAAAATGACCGGAAATTTTTCAAACCGGAAAGTGACATTGAATTTATTCTTTGGCCGGGAATTTTACAAATTTTGAGAAGAAAAATCTATTCAGTCACTTGAAATATCACATGATATAATCCAATTTAAAATAAATTCGATTTCAATTTTTTTTTTACAATGTTAAGTTCAATTCCTAACTTTTTAAATCATGAAATCATTCGGTTTACAACGCGTCATTGTAAAATCTTTCACTTTAAAAAATTTCCATTCCAGGTCTTCAGTTTTAAGCGTATATTTTCAGTTTAAAGAGTTTCAAAATGCAGTTTTAAAGACTTAAACAATTAAAAAATTAAAAGCGTTTGAGATTAAAAATTTTGATGAAAAATAATTTTAAGTTGATGAACTGTAAATATAAAATTAATTAATGATTTTTAAAATTGAACTGTAGTTTGAGTATTAGAAATTGAACCATAATTGATTTTACAAGACGCTTTTATTCAATTTCAAATCCTGTTCAAATATTGTTTCAGTATAAAATATTCCATTTTTAAACCATTCAATCTAAAATTTTTTAATATTCAGGAATAGTTAACTGTTCATTTCAAATGAGCAATTATAAGTCAAATATTCATAACTAATCGATTTGAAACTGAATTGTTTGAAATAGAAAGCCTTGACTCGTTAAAATTTCAGAGTGCTAAATTTAAACTTTGATTGTTACAATTTAAATTATTCTATTTCAAAAAAACTTATTTTGGAAGTAAAGCTGTTGAATTTTGAAGTATAAATAACAATCGACCTATTATTAATTTGAAACGACATAAAATTAAAATAATTTAACTTTTAGTTTAAGTGTGCAGTTAAAAAAAATGTTTAAATCGGTCAGTTTTTAATGTTTCTAACTTAAAATTGCTTGAAATGATATAATTTTGAACATTTACAAATTTATTGATTCATTCTTCAATTTATGTCATTGAAAATGATAGCGTAGATTTATATTTTTAATCAGAAAACTTGAAAATGTTCAATTTATAAAAGGCAAAAATTTTAAATTATGCAGCTTAAGAGCATTTAATTTAAAACTGTTCAATTGAAAAGTGTTGAAAGTTTCCATTTTAGACGTGTAAATTACTGAGCGTTTGAATTACAAATTTCTGAATTAAATAGTTTCTAAAGCTTTAGTTCTAAAAGTTTAAAATTCAAAAGATTTCCACTTTGGGTGCTTTAATTTGCAGTTCAGTTTTGTTTACTCCAAATGAAAATTTTTTCAGAGTTCGAATTTTTTCATTTCAGTGACCGTGAAAAATTTTTGCAAACCGGAAAATCATCAGGAATATTTTTTCTTAATTAAAACAGCCATCCTGTAGTTTTTTTCCATCTGAAAGTCTGCAATTTTTGTAAAATTCCCTATTCACTATTTGATTAAAGAGACAGTGAAGTCTCCAATACTTAAATTACTGATATCCTCGTTTCATTTTTGTAATTAAAAATATTAATTCCAGATTGAAAAGAGGAAGAAGCAGTTGAACGAATTGTTTCGCGACGCATTAGAGAAGCGAAAAGAACACGAACTCAAAATCAAACGTGACCAGGAATTTCAGGAGCGAGCGATGGCAGTCTATAATAAAGCAAAGCGACAAATCGAGAAAAAAATGAAAATGCAAATACAAAAGGAAAAAGAAGAAAAGCGCCGTCGCTCGGAATATTTAGGTAAAAAATTACTCGCAATTTTAAGCGAATAAACACTGAAATTATAAAATATCACTAAAAATAAAAATGGTCTTTTTTCAGCGAAAAAATGTGCAGCAATTGCAAAATCGCGTGCAGGAGAGGAAGAGTTGAGGATAAAGAAGGCATTAGAGGAAAAGGAAGCTGCTGAACAAGAAAAAAGAGAAGCTCGCAAACGATATGAGGAAAGGCTACGTACAGAAATGGAAAAATATAGGCAAGAGCTCGCTATCTTGCAGGAAAAGCAGAAGAAAGATGAAGAGGACCTTAAAGCCTGGGAAATTCGACAAAGATATAAGAGAGACGAATACAACAAGGAAATCGTAGCAAAGGACTTTGAGCTGGAAAGATTAAGGAAACAAAAAGTTGCTGAAAGTCTTCGAAGGCAAATTGTAAGGGATGATTCATCTTCTTTTACATAATCTTCTTTAAGGATTTTGGCAGAAGCCTTTCGAATGCAGGAAAAATATTAACTGGAGTTTTCTCCGCAGGCATTGAAAGAAGCTGAGCAAAAGCGATTAGCATTATTAGATGTTGAAGATATGAAGTCAATCATTGAAAAAACAAATGAGAAAGTTCTTCGCTATGGAGAAGAAGTTATCAAAGAATCCGAAGGCGTCAGGCCCCTCTTTCCAATTATTAAAGTTGTTGAGGTAATTAAAATTTTTTTTATAGCGCTCATTATATCAATTCAATTAGTTTTATTTCTATAAATATCCGCGAGACTTTGGAAAAATTATTTTCCATTGCAGCAATTCAAAAGAGACATTGGATTAGCGCCACGAAAAGTTTCTGCAGAGCCTGTTATTCGAGTTAAGAAGTCGAAACGAAAGCGGCGACCTTTTTGTGCAAATCCAATTCCAGAAAATCAAATTTGTTACATCTAGTAGAAACGAGATGATCAAGTTGACTAATATACAAAATTTTAAACTTGGATAATATTTATTTACATGTATTAAAGTATTTTTATTTATTTGAAGACTTCTCTCTGCGGAAAAGGAATCCAAGATACTGCAAAATAAATTTGATCGTAAGTATATATTTTTTAAATGATGAGAATGATTTAATTTCATTGTCAACTTGCCTTTAATATATCTAATAGAATACTGAGTCCACTAGATTTTCGACTAGGTTTTCGAAGGACTTGAATTTTCATTATCGTTGGTTTTTGCGTCGCATCAAGAACTCTTTCCCTAATTTTTTCGACTTTGTTCTTTTCTTCATGCGATAAAAAATTCTGAATATCTGGACCTTCTGGCAGACCTTCTACTGGAATTTTTTGATCCACTTTGTATGTTCTAAAATTTAAATTTAGTCTATCGACTATTTCGAGTAATTCTTTGATTTCGATTTCTCGTTTATCCAGCGTCTGTCTGTAGATTAAATTCTGGAAGGAAAGACATTTTGTAAAGGTAGTAAGTGATAATAAAAAAAAAATGTTTACCTCTGCAGCTAGACTTTCTTTCTGAACTTCGACTTGCTTTAAATAATTTAACTCGTTACACATGTTTCTGTATTTTTCTCGATCTGAAGGACTCACAAGATCAAGATTTTGTCCATTTTTGTCTACGAGAGCCATGTATGAAGCTCTTATTTCTTCTAATTCTAAAACAGTCGATTTTAATTTTTCAGCTTCCCTTCGATGAGTTTCTGCTTGAGAAGCTCTGAGTTTCAAAAGTTTTATGTCTTCTTCCATGGAGAGATACTCAGTTAGCTGAAGATATCAAAATTAATGTTTAAAATAATGCCCTAAACCAGGGTGTCTACTCACCTGAAAAACCTGGAAAACCTGGAATTGTCAGGAAATTTTTATATACCTGGAAAAACCTGTAAATATCAGGGAATTTTTTTTTTTGAGTCATGTAATTTTTTCGAGTGTGCTATTTTTTACAATTGTAATATAAAATTAAATAACAATGATTTTTTATTTGTAAAAGTAACTTTTATATTACTGGATTTATACTGATATTATTGGAACTTCTTTTTATCATTTTCACTATTCTTAGAAAAATATCTTATATTCAAAGTATTAATATGTTAAATGTGCACTGAATTTTAAGTATGGAGACAAAATAAAAATTTGTTTCAATTATTATTCGAATTCATGTACTTTAGGAACAAATTTAAGAAACGATTGATTATGTTTTCAGTATTATTAATTTATTTAGTCATTCGATGATGATAATTAATATATTTAAGAATATCCTGTAATCATTTTTCAAAACTTCCCAAATTAAACGCATTAATTGAGTAAATTAAAGACAAGATTAATTTTATACCAAAAAAAAGACGAATTTTCAACAAAAGAGTTGAATTTTCAACTTAAATGAGTTGAATTTTCAACTTAAATGATGAATTGTCAACAAAAAAAAAAGAATTATCAAGAAAAAAGTTCCAATTTCAACCAAGTAGAACCAAAAGACTTGAATTTTAAATCGAAAACAGTTAAATGCAATCAAAATAGACGAAGTTTCAACAAAATAGTTGAATCCTCAACCAAAACAGATTAATTATCAACCAAACAGTTGCATGTTTAACCAATACAGATGAAATTTCTATGAAAAGACGAAATTTGTACAAAACAGTTGAATTTTTTACACAAAAATTTGAATTTTTAACAAAAAATATTATTATTTTACTTATTTGGATATTTACAAGGACTGAAAAACGTAATTTATGATAAACTCGTGAAACTGTTCACATATTCCGATTTTTTTATGTTAATTATTTAAAATTTAACCATTCACAAGTCGATAATAAATTTGTTTTATTCAAGTATTATGTAATAGTTTGAATTTGAAAGGGCGTAGGGTCGATTGCTTTAAAAAATGCAGAACTAAATATTTGATTGGCTCCTTACTAAGAAAAGTTATACGTGGAAAAATCTAGAAATACCTGAAAAAAACCTGGAATTGTCAGGGAATTTTTTTACAGGATTTAAGTAGACACCCTGTGAACGATGGTTTAAATTTTCATTTAAATTTTACTTTTAGTCGCAGTTGATCCCTCTCATCAACAATTTTCGTAATCGATTCTCCACAAACTCTCAATACTGCTGGACCATCTTTCACGATTTTATCAAGTTGCATTCTCAGTTGATCTTTGTGGGCAGAAGCTTCCAATAATTCATTTAACAATTCCTCAGTTCTATTATTTTTGCGCAATTTCCGGATATCATTTTCCATTTGTAAACAATTTTCGACAAGAACGTTGACCTGTTTTCTCAAATCGTCTCGTTCTTGAACTGTTTTGTCGAAATCTTTCAATCTCTCTGTTAAATCTATAAAAATTGATGACTTTTATTTCTCAATCTTCTATTTCACGGTGCTACAGTGATTCTGAACTTTTTGAGTGACTAGTTTATGTTGTAGGTAGGTTGTAGGTATATATATATATATATATATATATATTGTTCTGCTCGCCGAACAAAAATATTTCGAAATTTTTTCGTGAGAATCTGAAATTTGCACCTTTTTTCTCATTTTTCCACTTCAACAACCTTTTTTGTATAATTTTCGCAAAAATAAACTTGCTTGCGCAAACACTTTGAAAGCGCGTTCAATTCTTAGTAAAATCAGTTTTCATTCATTAAAATCTTTCAAAAATTGTCGACGTTATTAAACTTATCATAAATTTGGTAAAATCATCTCAAGCTTACTTTGGACGCATTACATACTTTTTCTTCATTTACATCGAAAAGAATAAAAATGAGAGTCATTGCAAGAATCGATTTATTTTATTTACACGTTGACAATAATTTTTGTCATAATTTGCTTCTTTTGATGAAACTGTAATCGATTGCAAAAACGTCACTCATATAGTAGTGAACATTTATAGAGCATTTAATAGAATTAAAGCTTTTATTGTTTGAAAAAATATACACCATGATTACTACATATATTTTTTTACAAGCATACTTACAGTGAAGTAACATATTTGTTTTAAAATATATACTGTTGGATGCGAAAAAAATGTTTTTTGTTACTTTGATTTCTTTGATAATTTGAATTTAGCGCCCTTTCTAATTTGAGGCGATACATTTTCGCGCGAAACTTGAATACTGCAAGAATTATTTAATTTTGGTAATTTAAAACAAATTTGGCTATTTAAGCGATTGAAATTTGAAATAAAACGTAAAATTTAAACAGGATGACATTTTTGCTTTGAAACTTAATCACGGTTGTTGCCACAAAATCCAAGAATTGAAATTCCTGGACTTTCCCTGAATTTCCAGATCTGATGCAACCCTGAAATCTAACCTCTATTTTAGCCTACAAGTCTTGAATTTTTGTCAGTTTTACAGAACTCTAGTGAATTTATTAGAATTTTAGAGAATTCAACAGAATCCTAGCGAGTTTAGCAGAATTCTAGCGAATTTAAAAGAATTATAGTGATTTAAACAAAATTCTAGAAAATTCAATAGAATTGTGATGAATTTAACCGAATTGTAGTGAATTTAATAGAAATCTAGTTAATTAAGTGATTGAAAAAAACTCTTTTAAATTGAAAATAATTCTAGTGATTTTAGCAGAATTCTCGTAAATTTATGAAAATTTTAGTGAATTGCATAAAATTGTAGCGAATTTAAAAGAATTATAGTCATTTAGACCAAATTCTAGAAAATTTAATAGAGTGGTAGTGGATTTAACCGACATCTAGTAAATTTGCCAAATCCCTATCGAAATCAACATATTTCTTGTCATTTTAACAGAATTACAGAAAATTCAATATAATTGTTGTAAATTCAATAGAAATCTAGTTGATTGGGAAATTTTAATAATTCTATTAAATTCAAAATAATTCTTGTTATTTTAGCAGAATTCCATTAAATTTAAAAGAATTTTTATGATTTCAGCAAAATTTTAGTAAATTCAAGAAAGTTTTAGTAAACATATCAGAATTCTAGAGAATTTAAAAAAATCCTTGTTAATAATTTAAGTGAATTCTAATAAATTGAAAAGAATTCTTGTGGCTTTAGCAAAATTCTAGTAAATTTAATAAATTTTTAGTGAATTTATCAGAATTCTAGAGAATTTAACAGAATCCTAATAAATTCAACAGAAATTTGGTTATTTAAAGGCCGTGGCTAAGTGTGCCGAAATTTCGGTACAAATAGCCGGATTTTTTCGGTACAAGTAGCCCTGGAAAGGGACTATTTGTACTGAAATTTCGGTACAAATAGCTGGATTTTCAGGTACACATAAACAGGGCCTAATTTAAAGAGAATAATTTTGTTTAACTCAAAAAAATTCTATTAAATCAAATAGAATTCTCATTTTAACAGAATTATAGAAAATTCAATATAATTGTAGTGACTTAACATAATTGTAGTGAATTTAATAGAAATCTAGTCATTAAAAAATTTAACAAAATTTGAGTAAATTTCGCGTATTTCGGTGAATTTAACATAGTTGAATTGGATTAACAACACTTTAGTAAATTTTATGGCATTACAGGTATATTGGACTAAACATAATTCTAGTGGTCAATATTATAGAAGTTTTAACCGCATTATTTTGAATTATTAAAATATGAGTAAATACAAAATGTATTCGAAAAACAAGTAAATATGAAAGTGTAAAATAATTATGAGTCAGAAAATTGAAATTCCCTGACTTCTGGAAATTTTTAAAAAATTCCTTCATTTTTCCTGACTTTCCAAAATTCTCTGGCCTGTAGCAACCCGGTTAATAAAAATAGAAGATACGATTTTTTTAATCCTAATTCAAAATGCTCATAAATGCTCATTGAATTCTCAAAGCACATAAAGGTCGGGCATATTCTCGAGCATATTCTCATGCACGTGAGAATTTCTCCGAGCGCTTAAACTCTTTAGAATACTACTCAGTATGAGTCACATCATTTATAATTTCTCCAATTATTCTAATTGTTTTTAAAATATTTAAACTCGTTTAATTGTGATCACTTAAATCATAAATTTATCAGTTATTAAAAAATATTCATTACTGCGTCGGAAGTATTTCTTCAATTAGTCAGTGCTTTTTTGTTTCGCTGAAAAAATCGGTCCGAATCTCACTCATTCATATTTTGAGAGTACACTTGAATAACTGCATATAGAATTAATGCAATATGATGTGTGATAAGCGCAATCAGTGTTGTTACGTATGCGGTTTGTTCGTTGACAAGCAACATCGTTTTGAATTAAAGAAGAACAGAGCCGTGTGTTTAATTATGTAGTTTTTATCTGTTAAAAGACATTTTGTTTATAATAATATCTGAATAACTAAGGTAGAAATCTTAATCGAATGAAATAT
>JAUMHM010000078.1:24781410-24793088 GCA_032362435.1 Melikaiella ostensackeni
TAAATGAGGAAAGAATATTTGTGAAAAAGTCCTTCTTTTCCCTCTTTTTTTAGATAAACGGTTGATTATACAAAAAAATCATAAAAACCTCATTCGTGAAGAATAAAATGCTGAACATTTTTCTATTTAACTATTTTCCACTGAAAGTAAGCGTTTCCATGAAAAAACAGAAAAAAACATTAAAAATATGATTTTTGCCTCTATTTTGCATTGTTATAAAAAAAGCTCAAGGTTTACAGTTACTGCATTTTTTTGGTGGTTTAGCATACCATCTAGAAGGCATCTAAAAAAAATTCAGCTTGTTCAGATTTAATTCGATGTTGAAGTCCTTCGTTGACTGGCCTAGTGCCTGATACTGTGAATACAGTTCCGAGCACTGTGAAATAGCCAACTGTGATTCACAGTTCAGCGCACTGTGAATCACAGTTGTGGCTCATGTGAAAACAGGAGAGATCTCTGTGAAAAAATTATTTTTCTTCTCACTGTTGCCGCGACTGTGACTCACAGTCCGCCGGACTGTTTTCTTTTCTCCGTGCAGGATGAATATCTTTGGCTCAGCTATAATTTTTTTTAGTGCATTTTTTAAGTGTCATTAAAATTTTTGTTTGTTTTAATACAGGGCTCTGTTAAGCAGGGACTATCTGTCGTGGGGCAGTATTATACAAAAATCGTTCAAGATTTGAGAAGTTCATTTAATTTGCTAACAAAAGACTGAGATTAGAAGTTGAACTCTTGGGTTTAATTATGAAATGTACATATACCTATTTTTTTACATTATTAAGCCTTTTTTTAAGAACATAATACATTTTCAAGTAAATTATTTATATAAGAAATAAATTTTTAAAGCAAATTTGCATGGAAGTTTTCAAAAAGCCTGCGGGAATTGTACTGGAAATGTACGGGAATTTTATTGTAGGTCTCCGTTGAACATCCTGTTTAGGAAAATGATTACCTTTCTAATAAGCTAAAGGTGAATTTCTTCGTTTTTAAATACCGAAGAGAATTAAAAAAGGAAACTTATACTAGAATTCACCGTTCTTAAAGTGTAGTAAAAATAAGAACGTGGCAGACTTCTGAAAAAAAAACACTTTTTAGCCTCTGAAAATGCATAAAACACTAACGAGAAACCTAAACATTTCAGAAAATTTGGCGCAAGATTCCTTTTGGCATTAGAAAACTTTTTAGACCAGGTGTCAAATATTTTTTTTGAAAAAAAATTTCATTTTTTTTTTAAATACGCGAGGTACGAAACAAGTTCACCCAGCAAAGTTTTTCCCCTCTAAGGGTTTACAAAAAGTTCCTTCACCACTTTCTTTCTCACTCTTTCGAACTCAATAGAAAAATTGAAAACATATTGAAAATTAACAAAATGAGGGCGATTTTTCTGAAAAAATTCTCATTTTCTTAAAAAAATACGCAAGATATGAAACAAGTTTACCCAGCAAAGTTGTTCCCCTTTAAAAGTTTACAAATGTTTCTTCACCACCTTTTTTCTCACTCTTTCGAAATCAATAAGAAAATTAAAAACATATTAAAAATTAACAAAATGAGGGCGATTTTTCTGAAAAAAATCTCTTTTTCTCAAAAAAATACGCAAGATACGAAACAAGTTTACCCTGCAAAGTTGTTCCCCTTTAAAGGTTTACAAAAAGTTCCTTCATCACTTTTTTTCTCACTCTTTCGAACTCAATAGAAAAATTTTAAAAATCTTAAAAATTAACAAAATGAGGGCAATTTTTTTGAAAAAAAATTTCATTTTCTTAAAAAAAATACGCGAGATACGAAACAAGTTCACCCAGCAAAGCTGTTCCCCTCTAAAGGTTCACAAAAAGTTCTTTCATCACTTTCTTTCTCACTCTTTCGAAATCTATAAGAAAATTAAAAACATATTGAAAATTAACAAAATGAGGGCGATTTTTCTGAAAAAAATCTCATTTTCTTAAAAAAATACGCATGATACGAAACAAGTTCACCCAGCAAAGTTGTTCCCCTCTAAAGGTTTACAAAAAGTTTCTTCACCACTTTTTTTCTCACTCGTTCGAACTCAATAGAAAAATTTTAAAAATTTTAAAAATTAACAAAATGAGGGCAATTTTTTTGAAAAAAATTTCATTTTCTTAAAAAAATACGCGAGGTACGAAACAAGTTTACCCAGCAAAGTTGTTCCTCTTTAAAAGTTTACAAAAAGTTTCTTCACCACTTTTTTTTTTCACTCTTTCGAAATCAATAAGAAAATTAAAAATATATTGAAAATTAACAAAATGAGGGCGATTTTTCTGAAAAAAATCTCTTTTTCTCAAAAAAATACGCAAGATAAGAAACAAGTTTACCCAGCAAAGTTGTTCTCCTTTAAAGGTTTACAGAAAGTTCCTTCGCGACTTTTCGATGATTCACAAAAAATTCTTGCTTGTTGATCAAAAAGACAATAATTTTCGAGAATCTTGCAAAAATGAAATGAGAGAAGATTAAGATGTCTATGTCTAATCGTATTATCACTAAAAGATCGTGAAAAACGATACCTCTTACGTAATTGAAGAGACAGAAAGCAAAAAAGATTATTTTTCAACCAAACAGTTGCATTTGTAACCAAAAAGCTGAAAGTCCTACTAAAAAAAATTCAAATCAAGAAGTCGAATTTCCAAGTAAAAATTGAATCGTCAACCCGAAAATATAAATTTTCAACCAAAAGGATGAATTTTCAACCTAAATGATAAATTTTCAACTTAAATAATGAATCTTCAACATAAAAAATGAATTAATAACAAAGAAGTTCCATTTTCAACCAAGTGGTTGAATTTTCAACCAAAAAAGATGAATTTTGAATGAAAAATGTACATATTAGTTGACATTTCAACAACAAAAGATTTAAATTTCTAATTGAAAGCAGTTAAAAGCAACCAAAAAGACGAATTTTCAACAAAATAGTCAAATTTTCAATCAAGGAGATAAATTTTCAACTAAAATGATGAATCTTCAACCAGAAAAATGAAATTTTAACAAAGTAGTTTATCTTTCAGCCAGCAAGTAGTTGAATTTCATACCAAAAAAGAGAAATTCTCAACGGAAAATATAATATTTAGTTGATGTTTCAAACAAAAAAGATTTTAGATAAAAAGCACTTGCATTTAGCCAAAAAAGACGTATTTTTAACAAAATAGTTGAATCGTCAACCTCATACGTATTTAAAGATACAGAAAGCAAAAATAGTAATTTTTTGAAAAAAATGCATTTTTGCAACCTCAGTCTCTTACGTATTTAAAGAGAGGGAAAGAAAAATATTATTTTTTTTTAAATCCATATATGTGAATATAACTTCGAAACCGGTGGAAAATCTTAAATAATGATAAACGAACTTTTTGTAGATCTTTTAAGGGTGATCGAACCATGGCCTAATCTCAAAATTGAATTGCCTCATTTTACTCAACAAATACTAGAATTACATTTTTGTTAGATACTTAGGGCCTACTTCTGTTTTGAATCATGTCTATATTCGAAGAGGAAAATTGGCTAATTTCAATACATTTTGTGTAAACAGATTTTTTCGACTGCTCGGGTTTGAAACCAAAAAAATCGTTTTACACAAAAAGTATTGAAATTAGCCAATTTTTCACTCCGAATACAGACTTGATTCAAAACAGGAGTAGGCCCTAAGTATCTAACAAAGATGCAATTCTAGTATTTATGGAGCAAAATGTGGGAATTCAATTTTGAGTTTAGGGCCTGGTTCTATCGCCCTCAAAGAGGAACAACTTTACTGTGTAAACTTTTGTCGTATCTGTTTTCTTTCAAATAAATAATAATTTTTGATTCGCCGCCTTTTTTTTATTTTCACCATATTGAAAATATTGTAAAAATTGAATTTAATTTCCCTTCATGATCTGCAAATTTTATTAAAATGTAAACAATTTTATGACATGAGAGTGGGAAAACTAAAACAAAACATTTTTTAGCTATAAAGGGGGAAAGTGTATAAAGTAAACAATTTTTCAACTTGAAAGTGGAAAAATTTAAAAACTAAACAATTTTTCAACTTGGAAAAGTAATTTTGCCAACTTTTGTCAAACTGAAAGCCTTATTGGATAAACATGGTTAAATCTGAATTTTCGTAACCTTTAATTTAAATTTAGAATTGTACAATATTCGTTTTTTTTAAAAATGTTCAGTTATTAGTTTTTTACTTTTTTTTAACTTTGCAATTGAAACTCAATTTTTGATTCCAAGGATTAATGTAACTTTAAATTCAACATTCTTCAAATTTGAAGAAATGAATTTTCTAGGCCTTAAATTTTCGACTGTTATATTTAGGAAGTTCCAAAATTTAAATTAAATTTTTAATTTGATTTTTTTTTTAATTTTTAATTTTCTTAATTTTTTATTTTTCGAATTAAATTTTAATTGAAATCTTAATTTAATTTAATTAAAATTTAAAATTCATCAATTTTGAAGTCTCCTTGAAATTTGAAATTTCATTCAATTTGGAAGTCTCAATTTCAAAATTTCAGGGCATGAAATCTTAAATTGAATACATTTTTAAGCGCATTCATTTCAAGTTTTTGAATGATAGATTCTCAATTCTTATCAAATAATAAATCGTCCTATTTTAAAGTCTTTCAATTCAAAGTTGTACAATATTGAAAATTTGAAACTGCTCAATTTCTAAAGTTTCGATTTTAAATTGTCACCTTGAATTGGTATATTAAATACTATGTGTTTATAAAAGTTCAAATTTTGATAGCCTTACATTTGAAAGTTTCATGCTTCTGTAATAATTAGAGCAAAATTTAAGTTATGGCACTGCAGTAAAAAAGCTCTCCACGAAAACTCTACAGTAATGTCCTATTTTTGTCTTTTAGCAAAGATCAAAGTTTAGGGTATAAACTTTTATTTCAGTTATTTCCTGAAATTTTTAGACTTCTCGTTTAGTTTTCTGTGCTGTGCTTGCTTAAAAAAGTTAAATATTTTCTTAAATATTATGGTTTCCGTAAAACTCTATTTTTTTCTCGTTTTTCTTCGCTTTTTTGTGATTATCTTGAGAACCGTTAGGACTGTCGGAAAGTCGAGTTGGTCGTTGGATTCAGCATTAAATAATGCATCGAAATCATGTTTGACATGTTCTTAAAAAATAATCTGTATCATTTCGCACATCGATTCAAAAAATTTCATACAAAAATAAAGTTGCAAATACCTCTTAAAGAAGAACTGGTGGAAACAAATGGGGGCCAGATTCGGATTCAGCTCAAAAAAGTTCTTCGGAAATAATGTGTTTCATTTCACAGATACATAGGTGACATTTTTTAGACCAGTATTATCATTGTAAACTGAGGATAAGCGGCAAATGTGGGGAAAAACAGCATACCCTTGATTCTGCATTTCTGAATGCGATATTTGCTTCATCTAGATTAAAAAATATAAAGGCTTGTATTTAAAAATTGTAAAACATCAACTGAAAAACGTGGAAGGAGTAATATCGCGTTTTAAATACAGAATTAAGGGTGCGCCGCTTTTCCCCACATATGCGCCGCCTAGCCCCAGCGTACGATAGTCTCCAAAAATTTTAGATTAAAATTTTTTGGAATAAACCTTCAACTCAGCAGCTTCTTGTAAAATTTGTGTTTTTTCTTTAAGATTTTTTCGTCTTTCTTTTAGTTCCTCGATTTCCTCGCGTATTCGGATTTTTTCTCTCTCTAGCATCATTAAATGTGTATAATATTGTCTCTGACTAGAGGGTAATGAATAAACGCGTTCGATCAAATGAATTCGTTCATCCTCGATTAATCCGATTCGTTTCAGTTGAATTCTCAGGGACTCGACACTTTGAAACAATTGTTGCGTTCCGCTTAATAATTTATTCTCGAAAACATGCTGAAAATTGAATCCAAATTCTAATTAGTTAAATTAAAAAATAATGAAACGTGAATTAATAAATGTATGTTCTAGATTTAAAGAATTCAGGGTGGCCGCTGGATCGAGAAACCGGGAAATGACCGGATTTTTTTTGTGACCGTGAGAAACCGAGAAATGACAGTAAATTTATTTTTTGACCAAAAATGTCACAAATTTTTAGAAAAAAAAATTTATCCAATCACTTGAAATATCACAAAATTCATATGAAATTATATAATGTAATTTAATAAAAGTTCGATTTCAATTTTTTTTTTAATGCTAAGTTCAAATGTTAACTTTTTTAGTTATGAAATCATTCAGTTTACAATATGTAATTCTAAAATCTTTTACTTTAAATAATATTTTAGTTTAAATAATATTTGTAGTTTGTTTAATTAAAATTATCTAGATTATATTAAATGAAATTTAAAGCGTTTTAAATTCCTAAACGTGCAAGTAAAAATATTGACTTTTTAATGATATAGATGAATTTTTAACCAAAATGTTGAATTTTCAAGTCAAAAAGACGAATCATGTACCAAAAATTGAAATTTTTAACCAAAAAGATCAATCTTCACCAAAAAAATGAGAACTTTTAACGGAATACATGAATTTCCAACCAAATATTTCAATTTTCAACTAAACAGGATCAATTTTCAACCAAAAATGGAGTAATAAAATTTTCTGTTAAAAAAATCGACAAAAAAAGACAAATTATCAACAAAATATATGAATTTTGAACGAATAAGATAAATCTTCGACCAAAAGAATGAATTTTCAACAAAGTACATGAATATTTTACCAAATAGTTCAATTTCCAACTAAAAAAATCATTTTTTAACCAAAAATGGAGTAATTAAATTTTCAGTTAACAAAAATAGTTTTCAACCAAAGGAAAAACGAATTTTTAACAAAATGTTTCAATTTTCAACAGAGAGATGAACCTTCGACCAAAAAAATGAACTTTTATCAAAGTAGTTCAACTTTCAACCAAGTAATTGAATTTTCAACCAAAAAAACATGAACTCTCAACGAAAAATGTAATAGTTAATATTTCAACCGAAAAATATTTTGACTTCAAATCAAAAATATCTGCACTCAACCAAAAGGGAAGAATTTTCAACAAAATAATTGAATTCTCAACCAAAACAGATTAATTAGCAACCAAAAAGTTGCACTTTGAACCAAAAGAGAATAAATTTCTACCCAAGTGCATGAATTTTGAACTTAAAATGACAAATTTCCAACAAAACAATTTCATTTTCAACCAAAAAAGAGGACTGTTAAAAAAATGTTGAATTTCAACGAAATAATTAAATCCGCAACCAAATATTAAAATTTTTAATAAAAAATATAATAGTAGACTTTTCAACCAGAAAGAGTGAACTATAATCCAAAAATAGTTGGATTTATTTATTGGGTTCTATTAATTCAGTTCACATTTAAGTGGGAAAATGAGAAGAAGTGGAAAAGAGGGGAGTAGGAGAAATACTACGAAGCCTGGGATAAATAAGTATGAATTCTTATAAATAATCGTTTAAATAAACATCAAAGTTCATTTTGAATATTTTAAAATATTAGCCTAGAAAACTGGAAATTTTGCTTAGAAAATAAAGTTAATGTTTCACTGCACACTTCTTCATTAAACAAAGTAACTAAACGTTTATAATCAATATAAAATTATATTCAATTATTGTTTCAGTTTGAAATATTCCATCTTTAACTCATTCAATTGAAAGTTTTTTAATTAAAAAAAGAACAACTTTTCAGTATTTAGCAATATTTGACTGTTTAAATTTATAATGAGTTTATTAGTCAAATATTCAAAACTAAACAATTATAAACTGAATTGTTTAAAATAGATAGCCTTGAATCGTTAAAATTCTAGAGTGCTAAATTTAAACTTTGAATGTTACAATTTTAATTGTTGAATTTTTTTAAATTTTCAATTTGTAAGTGAAAGTGTTGAATTTTGATAGTTAAATAACAACTGAACAATCATGAATTTGAAAAGACTTCAAATTAAAGTAAATCAACTTCTAATTTGAAAAGTGTTCAGTTAAAAAAAAGTAATTAATATTTTTCAGTTTTTTGAGCTTCAAGTTTAAAAGTTCAAAAAGCAAAAGAGTTCCACTTGGAGTGCTTTAACTTTCAATTTAGTTTCGATTACTTCAAATGGAAAAATTTTTAGTTTTACAAGTTTGAATTTTTTCATTACAATGATCGTGAAAAATTTTTGTAAATCGGGAAAAAACCGGACAATGGCCGGGATCTTTTTTCCTCGATTAAAACGGTCACCCTGGAATTGCACATAATTGATTTAGATTTGTTTTTCATTTTGCAAAGATATTTTGCTTTTTCTTTCATAATATGGAATATAATTTTTAAAATAATTTTAAGGATTTACGTGATTTTTTAGCTGGTAAGCCTCGATGGCATCTGTCTTTTCTTTTACGGGAGTTTGGAAAAAATCCATTTCGATGCTTTTCGACAATTTCTCCTATCAATAAAAACAGGCTTTATTATTTAAAATTTTTGTTTCAAATTTCCCAATACTTTTTTTCAATCATTGTACCTGATATTTGATTAGCCGCTCCAATCTCATTAGGGTTTTTAGAATATCTTCTCGCAGTAAAGTTTGTTCTGATGGAAAGTTATTTTTGTGTCTGAATCTGTCCAAAGCCATTGAAAGGTTTTCGTTATCATAAAGTGCGTCATTTTCTTGACACTAAAAGAATTGATTCTTTAAATTTTCAGGAAATTTTTAAAAAGTAATGGTAAAAATTAAAATGAAAAATTTTCTGTAAATTTCCAAATTTCATATTTGAATATTGAGTCTAAAAATAATTAATTAAGAATGATCATACTGTATCCTTTAGTGGAGTCAGCGTGTTTTCATTGATAGACATCTTTAGAAAAAAATACAGTTGCTCTCGTTGACAAGATAATAATTTTTTTAGATTCGATATGTGTTCGTCCTTTCTGTTCAAAAGAGATTGCATGTGATCGTCCATTCTCAAACATTCTGTTAAGTCATTTTCTGAGACAGGTTCCTTGAAACAAATTCCATATTAATATTCATATAAAAAATAAGCATGAATTTTAATGATACGCTTTGAGAATATAAAACTGATATAACTACTTTTGATTTTAAATCATTGATATGAGAATCAATCCACTTGATAGTATGGAAAAAATTGAAAATTATTTCCTTTTTTTAATTTTTAGCTGTTTTAAAACTTTTTTGAAGATATATTATATAAGATAATTATTATTAGAATAATTTTAGTACTTGAACTAAAGGACTGCAATTTTTCTCTGCTCGACAAAGTATTTGAGCATTTTGATAAATCATAGTCTCTTCCGAAAATGTGTCGTCTTTTTGCGCTGCATTTTTTTGAAAATCTCCATAATCGTGATTAGAACTTATTGTGTCCAGGAATTCTTCCGAATCGCTACTAGAAGTCGAGCAATATTCATCTAAAGATGACCAATACATGATTTTATACTACAAATTTTAATGTCACTTTGAAAAAACGTGCGAAATAACGACAAAATTTCTTAAATGATATGTAACTTCAGTTTTGAGTGACAGGCGACGATCATTTATTATTTTTTTAAATAATACTATTTTTAATTTACATAATAATAGAAAATGAATGTTTTTAGCAACAGAGAAAAAGTTTGTATAGTTATAAAAATATTGAATATAAAACACATTAAGTTTCTGAAAATAAAATTTTATAAATAAAGATATTGAAATAATCCTTCTTTTTCCAATAGATTTTCCATTTCCTTTAATAAAATTTCCATATTTCTTTTCCATATTTTTAATAAAAAATATGATTAACTTATTATCAATTACGTTATAGGCAATAAGATTTCTTTACAATAAAAAGTTAAGAATAATTTGAACTTCAATTGTAATTATAATTATTCAAATATGATTGAAAACAATCACGAAGCGAATTTCAATTGTCAGCGCCCTCAAGGGAAACAAAAATAATACATGCTTTATTTAGTAAACTTATATTAGGTTATGCATGTATTTCTAAAAATAACTTTGAAGCTTCATGTATGAGAATCAAAAAAATTTGAAACGATCATTTTTGTTCAAAGTATATAATCTCATAAGAATAAAAAAATGTCTGATGATCCGAAGGACGCAAAACCAAAAACTCTACCTCCAGCTATAAATTTTTTAAATGCTGGATTAGCTGGGTAACTAGTTCTTCTTTATTTGTTTATCCTCTTTTCCTTTTACGGGTTTGAGAATCTTCACGAAACCATTACATGTTTCCTTATCGACAATCTCTATATACCACCTTACTATTTCTTACATACCATCTTACGGCCATGTGAGTGTAACCTCAAAATTTTTTTTTCACATTTTTTTTAAACTGACTTACGTTCACACGAAACGCAATATCGAGTTGAAAATTTCGGAAACTAAATAAAAAGCACTAAGAAGCGTTCGTCTGGTCCTAAATTTTTATAATTATAAAAAAAGTTTTTTTCCTAAAAAAATTTTTTTTGCTTTTTTATAATTATAAAAATTCAGGACCAGTCAAACATGCCTTAGTGCTTTTTATTTAGTTTCCTAAATTTTCAACTCGATATTACGTTCTGTGTGAACGTAAGTTGGTTCAAACGAATCGTGAAAAAAATGTTTTGAGGTTACGCTCACCTTGCAACCTTGCCCTGGGCTTCCGTTTCGTCTTACTAATATACCAATCAAAAATTATATCTCTATTCCGCAACACTACTTCACTACTATCCTTCTTTAGGAGTCATTTTTTGGCTTTTTCCTATCCCTTGCAACCATTCATCCTATACATACATGCTTTTCCCCTTCCTCTACTCTTTACCCTATTTTTCACGCCGCCTAGCATTCTCTTTACATACTCCGTCCACTCGTCCATTCTGATTTCCTCATTTTTACCCTCCCTTCCTCTTCCCCTGCTTATCTCTTCCCGTTCCCTCCCTTTCTTTACCGCTTTCTCAACCTCTTTCATGTACCTTTCCTTCTCCCTCCGTCTCTTTTCACTCAACATTCTTTCGTGATCTCTTTTTCTCCGGTTGAGTTCCTATTTCTCAATTTCTCCCTTCCTCCATTTTCTTACACTTTCCTTCATCCTGTCTTTACTTTCCGTGCATTCATTGTCTTACCAGCCTCTCCTACCCCCTTCCCATCTCCTTTTGGTCTCACCTCCCTTTCCTCATCAATCACTCGTTTAAGTTTTTCTAGCAGCGAGTCTACTTCTTCCTCTTCCATACTCCCTACCTCTTCGTTTTTCATTTTTTTCTCAAAACTCTCTTAACTTATCTTCCCCCCAACTGCCCATTTTCAATTTTTCCCCTCACTCCTATCTCCCCTCCATCCCTTAACCTATTCTCTCCCCCCATATCAGTCTGTGGAAATACTCCGTCCACTCGTCCATCCCGATTTTCTCATTATGCCCTTCATTCCTCCTCTTTCTCTCTTGTTGAGTTCTCTACTCTCCGTTTCCCGTCCCCAGCTATCGCCTTCCTTCCTCCATCCCTTACCCTATCCCCTCCCTAGCAGTCTGTGGAAATACTTGTCCACTCGTCCATCCCGATTTTCTCATTATGCCCTTCATTCCTCCTATTTCTCTCTTGTTGAGTTCCCTCTTCTCCGTTTCTCCTTTCCTCAATGTTCTTACACTCTCCTTCATCCTGTCTTTACTTTCCATGCATTTGTCGTCCCACCAACTTCTCCTAACCCCCTCTCCATCTCCTTTTGGTCTCACCTCCTCTTTTTTCTTATCAATCAC
>JAUMHM010000078.1:24793098-24807632 GCA_032362435.1 Melikaiella ostensackeni
CGTTCTAGTTTTTCTAGCAGCGCGTCTACTCCTTCCCTTTCCATACTCCCCACCTCCTCGTTTTCAATTTCTTTCTCTAAACTCTCTTAATTTATCTTCCCCCACAACTGCTCATTTTCAATTTCCTTTCCCCCACTCCTTTCTTCTTCCCCCTACCGTGCTTTGGTCCTCCACATCTCAATGTCGCTTTCACCGTAAAGTGCTCGGAACTCGTTTTCGCTGTCCTCGTCTCCCAGTGCTGCCTTTCTTCCTTCTCCCGTTACCACGCCGCCTAACAGGCTCTTGAAATAATTCGTCCACTTGTCCATATCGATTTTTTCATTTATGCCCTTCATTCCTCCTCTTTCCCTCTTTCTCACTTCCCATCTCCTCCCTTTCTTTACCGCATTCTTGACCTCTTTCATGTACCTTTCCTTCTCTCTCTGTCTTTTTTCACTCAATATTTTCTCGTTATCTCTTTTTCTCTTGTTGAGTTCCCCTTTCTCCGTTTGCCCTTTCCTCCATTTTCTTACACTCTTCTTCATCCTGTCTTTACTTTTTATGCATTCGTCGTCCCACCAACCTCTCCTACCTCCCTTTCCCTCTCCTTTTGATCTCACCTCCTCCCTCTCCTTATCAATCACTCTTTTCTAGCAGCACGTCTACTCCTTCCTTTTCCGCACTCTCTACCTACTTGCTTTTCATTTTTTGCTCTTAGCTCTCTTAACTTATCTTCCCACACAACTGCCCATTTTTCAATTTCCTTTCCCCCACTCTCTTCTTCTTCCGCCTTACGTGCTCTGGTCCTCCACATCTCAATGTCACTTCCACCGGAAAGTGCTCGGAGCTCGTTTTCGCTGTCCTCGTCCCCCACTACTGCTTTTCTTCCTTCACCCATTACCACGCCCCCTAGCAGTCTCTTGAAATAATTCGTCCACTCGTCCATCTCAATTTCCTCATTTATGCCCTTCATTCCTCCTCTTTTCCTCTTTATCACTTCCCATTCCTTCCCTTTCTTTACCGCTTGCTCGACCTCTTCTATCTACCTTTCCTTCTCCCTCTGTCTTTTTTCACTCAACATTCTCTAGTTATCTCTTTTTCTCTTGTTGAGTTCCCCTTTCTCCTTTTCCCCTTTTCTCCGTTTTCTTACTTTCCTTCTTCCTGTCTTTACTTTCCATGCATTCGTCATCCCACCAGCCTCTCCTACCCGCCTCTCCATCTCCTTTTGGTCTCACCTCCTTCCTTTCCTTATCAATCAGTCTTTCAAGTTTTTCTAGCAGCGCGTCTACTCCTTCCTTTTTCATACCCCTACCTCCTCGTTTTCCATTTTTTCTCTAAACACTCTTAACTCATCGTCCCCCACAACTACTCATTTTCAATTTCTTTTCCCCCACTCCCTTCTTCTTCCCCCTACTGTGCTTTGGTCATTTACATCTCAATGTAGATATCACCGGAAAGTGCTTCTTATTGAGTGCTTCCTTATTCTTTCTCAAGAACGTATATAATGACAGGAAACTCAAGTGGAGGGGGTAGCACGAGAGACGGCGGCTATGTCGGAGCGGGTCGTTGCCTTGCGTGGTTTGGTACTGCGCATTAGGCTGTCTCTTTCTCCGTGAGTGAGAAAGAGACAGCCTGATGCGCAATACAAACTACGCAAGGATGGAGTGGCCACATAGACGCCGTCATTTCAGCCATTTCTACCCCCTCCACTCAAGTTTCCTGTCATTATATACGTTTTTGCTCTTTCTTTACCCTTATGTGTGAAGGTCATTTCCCCTTCTTCATCCCCCTTGGTATTGCCGTTACAAATAAACCATTTCGCCTCTCCTAACAAGTTCAAAAGCCTCCTGCCCTCCCGATGCATTTCCTTATGTTTTAAATTTCTTACAAAAACCGCTAGGTAATTACTTATTTTTACATCTATTTTTCTGAGCTATAGAAGTTTTTGAAGCACTTGTTACTAAATAATACTAATTTTGAGAAATTTTGAATGAAATAATTTCATATTGGAATTCTTAAAATAAAAAAAAAAATTAATGCGAGAACCGAAACCTGCGAAAAAAATTCAATTTTGAATTTTTTTTATTTTCATTTTTATTAACATTCTCTTCATTGTCTAGCGCTACAAAAATTCATTATAATTCTATAAAATGGTGCCCATAAAAATGTTTGAATTTTTGAATTTTGCAAACACTACCCCATGGATTTCTTCATTTTGGTGAAAAAATAGTGCTATAAATTTTCTTTTCATTTTAAAAAATTGTTTAGAGGCTCCGTTAGGTCGTTTTAGGTCTCAAAATTAATTCTCTTCACTTTCGATTTTCAAAAAGAAACATATTTAAGGCTAAAAAAATCTTACTCCTCTAAAAAGTATTTTCTATTTATAAGCCCTGAATTTTATGAAATAAAAAATAAACACATTTTTGAAGATATCGTCGGGCTTAGTATACAAAAATCTGGAATTTCATTACAATTAATGGCCTGAATGGGCCCCTGAACATTATTTTTTCTCGAATAATATGCACAGAATTTCTTCTACAATATAAGAAGGATATTCTCCATAATGGATCAATTAAAAATATTTATACCATGTGACAAAAACAAATCTTGAATTTCAAAATTTACAAAAAATACATATTTTTATAGTTTAAAGATTCCTATAGTATTTTCTCAAATGAAAAGATCACTTTAGTTACATTTTTCAATAAAGTAAAACAGAGAACCCAAGGGCTAACCACTATTGAATAGGTCTACACCTATTTCTTAGTTTTCTTGAATTCTTCTGAATTCACCCTGAATTTTTTGGAATTCCGTTCAGTTTCATTGAATTCAGTGGATCTTTTTTGGATTTTCAACTTTTTTAATTCACCCTGAAGACTTAAATTCACCTAGAATTCTTGTGAATTTTATCAGATTTCTATTTACTCCCATTTATCTGAATCTTAACCTGAATTCAATGGAATTTTTTTGGATTTTGAAAATTTTATTACAAAATTCTTGGAAATTAAAGAAACCAAAAATCTGACGACCAAATTTGGACACAAATTTAACTACGAAATTCCTGGAAATTATTAATCCAAGAATCGAACGACCAAATTAAATCGAATTAAATCAAATTAGATTAAATTAAATTTAAATGTTGGACGTAAGAGAATAATTTGAATTTGTATTTATTCTGAATTTAATTTCTTCAATGTACACAATTTTGTACCATTTACTTGAATTTCATCGAATCTATTAAATTGAAGTCTGTACCTATTTCTGAATTTTCTTGAATTCTTTTGAATACTTTCGACTTTTTCTTAATTATCTAAAACTTTTTTTAATTCACCTTGAATTATTTAAACTTCATCTTGAATTCGTATGAATTTCGTCTAATTCTCTTGAATTCTTCTAAAATCTCTCAAATTTCACTGAAATCAATTAAATATTTTATATAAAAAATGGTTTTCAATCCATTTGAATTGATTTGGAATTCACCTTGAATTCTTATTAATTTATCTTGAATTCTTTTAAATTCTTTTGAGTTCTCTAGTATTTTCTTGAATATTTTTAATTTACCCTGAATGCTTTTAAATTCACTTGAATTCATCTACCTTCACTTAATTCTACTCAACTCAATGGATGTTATCTAGTTTACTTTTATTTTTTTTCAATTCGCCCTAAAGTCTTTTAAACTGACCTTGAACTCTCAGGCATTTTATCAAATTCTTTTAGATTCCCTTGAATTTTTCTAAATCCACTCTAAACTTAATAAATTCAATGAACTTTGTTAATATTTTTGAATTGTTCTCAATTTACTAGTAAGAATTCACTGAAATTCTCATGAATTTTATTAGTCTCCTGAATTCCCTTGAGTTCTTCTAAATTTACTTCCATTTTTTTTTACTTTTTCTCAATACATTTGAATTATTTTGAATTCATTTTAAATTGTCTTGAATGTAGTTTGAATTCTTATGCATTTATTCTGAATTCTTATGAAGTTATCCTGAATGCGTTATAAATAAATTTTAAAGTAATATAGAAATTTTTAAACTACATAAAATATGTATTTCGAAATTACTTTTTTTTTTAATCCAGTGTTAATATTTTTAATTTTTTCATAATGGAAAATATTTTCTTTATATTTCAGAAGAAATCCTGTGCATATTATTTTAAAAAATTATGTTTAGGGGCCATTCCAGATCGTTAATAGTAATGAAATTACAAAGTTTCATATTCTAAGCCCGATAATATCTTTAAAATGAAATTGTTTGTTTCATCAAATTTAGGGTTTATTTCTCAATAAATAAGAAATACTTTCTAGGGGTGAAAGAATTCTTCAGCGTTCAATTGGTTTTTTTTGAAAATCGAAAATTAAGAAAATTCATTTTCAGACCTAGAGAAGCCTAGCGGCACCTTTGAACAACTTTTTAAAAAGAAAAGAAAATTTATAGCAGTACTTTTTCACTAAAATGAAGAAATCTAGGGGGTAGCTTCTGCAAAATAAAAAAATTCAATTTTTTGGGGCACCCTAATCTATACATTTCTTTATTGTATTCATGTCCTATTATTTACTTCTTAAAAGATTTTTTTTGCAGTATGTGTTCAACTTGTGTTGTTCATCCAACCGATGTTGTGAAAAACAGGATGCAAATCAGCACACATGCTGTTACAATCAGGCAAACTTTTCTACATATTTTCCGAAACGAAAGGATAATTAATTTTTATGATGGGTTGAGTGCCAGTGTTGTTAGGCAGGCTACTTACACAACAACCCGATTGGGTATTTATAATCAACTTCAAGATATTTGGAGGTAAAATGACGATTTTAAATTTGAAATCTTCTAGCATCATAAATAATTTATTTCATTGTACAAGAATCATTTTTAAAGCTTTAAAAATTCGATTCATACAGAGAGAATTATACTAGCAAGCCAAGCTTTCTTGTTCTATCTGGGATGGCTGCTTTTGCTGGTGGTGCAGGAGCTTTTGTCGGAACTCCAGCTGATCTGGCATTAGTCAGAATGACCACCGATGGTCGTCTACCTCCAGGCAAATAAAAAATTTTATTATATTTTTAAAGGCACTGACTAGTGTTACAGAATTTTTCGTAAGACTAATCCGGCTAAGTATAGCGCTAGGACTAGAGTTACGGAAAATTCCGTAACTTCAGCCCTAAAGGAGCTGGAGAGGGGTTGGTTTTACGGAATATTCCGTAACGGTAGACAGTTCGATTTTTAAATGTCATTTAAATTATATAAACTGTAACATATTTTCAAGATTAAAAAAAAACAAGTACCTCTCCCCAAGACAATGTTTAATTGTGTAATCTACAACTTTTTAAAAGTGAACTTATAATTGTTTCCTCTGACTTCTGGCCTTCAAACTCTTGACCTTTGGCCTCCCTGGAGAAAGTTTCGGATAGGAATTTATTCTGAATCATTCCGAATCATTCCGAAATTGGCATCCGTACCAATCCGAATTAATCTGAAAGAATTTCTCCATTTCTTTCGATCCAAATCGGTTAAAAATTAATTCATTTCAATCTGGTTCAATCCAAACTTCTAATCCGAATCAATACGAACCAATCTGAACCAATCTGAACCAAATTTTCAATCCGAATTTGGATTGATATATACTGAATTTTCAGTCCGAATGAATCCAAGTTCAGATTGAATCGGATTCATTCGGACTGAAAATCGGCTTAGGTTAATCCGAGTTCGAATTGATTCGGATTGGTTGTTCGGATTGAGTCGGATTAATTTTTAACCGATTTGGATCGAACAAAATTGAGAACTTTTTTCGGATTGGCTCGGATTGATTTAGATTGATTCGTATACAGATTTAGAAATAATTCGGATTGGTTCGGAATGATCCGGAATGAATATGATTCGGAGTAAATAAAAATTTTTTTATTATATTTTTAAATGTCATTCAAATTATATGAAGTGTAAAATATTTTCAAGATTAAAAAAAAAACAAATACCTATTCCCAAGACAATGTTTAATTCTGTAGTCTACAAATTTTTTGAAAGCGAACTTATGATTGTTTCCTCGGACCTTTGGCCTTTAAACCCTTGACCTTTGATCTCACTGGAAAAACTTTAAGATAGGAATTCATTCCGAATTATTCCGGAATCTGCATCTGTACCAACCCGCACCAATCCGAAAAATATTATGCATTTCGTTCGAGCCAAATCGGTTAAAAATTAATCCGACTCAATCCGAACTTCCAATCCGAATCAAACCGAACCAATCCGAACCAAATTTTCAATCCGGATCAATCCGAACTTCGATTGATATAAACTGAATTTTCAGTCGGAATGAATCCGAGTTCGGATTGAATCGGATTCATTCAGATTGAAAAACGGTGTAGGTCAATCCGAGTTTGAATTGATTCGGATTGGTAGTTGGATTGAAGCGAATTGAGTCGAATTAAATTTCAACCGATTTGGATCCTACGAAATGGAGAACTTTTTTTGGATCGGTTCGAATTGATTTGGATTGGCCTTGATACAGATTTCGGAATAATTCGGATTGGTTCGGAATGATTCGGAGTACATAAAAAATTTTCATTATATTTTTAAATGTCATTCAAATTATATAATCTGTAATATATTTCGAAGATTAAAAAGAAAAACAAATACCTGTTCCCAAGACAATGTTTAATTCTGTAGTTTACAAATGATTGTTTCCTCTGACCTTTGGCCTTTAAACCCTTGACCTTGGACCTCCCTGAGTAACCTTTAGGATAGGAATTTATTCCGAATTATTCCGAAATCAGCATCCGTACCAATCCGAATCAATCCGAAGCAATCCAAAAAAGTTCTGTATTTCGTTCGATCCAAATCCGTTAAAAATCAATCCGACTCAATCTGGTTCAATCGGAAACAATCTCAACTCAGATTGATATAAACTGAATTTTTAGTCCGAATGAATCCGAGTTCGGATTGAATCGGATTCATACGGATTGAAAATCGTTTTGGGCAATCCGAGTTCGAATCGATTCGGATTGGTAGTTCGGATTGAAGCGGATTGAGTCAAACAAATTTTTAAATTTGGATTTAACGAAATCGAGAACTTTTTTCGGATCGATTCGGTTTGGTTCGGATATAGATTTCGGAATAATTCGGATTGGTTCGGAATGATTCGGAATGAATTTCTATCCGAATTTTTCGCCAGGGCTTCACCTTGAACCCCAGATCTACGACCTGTATTTATTGATCTCTAAGACCAGGCGCTTTTCGTCTTCTTCTCGGACCCTTTTTTTATAAATTATGAAACCTAAATTAATATTTTCAAATTATAAATCATAGATAATTATAAATATATATAATAAATAAAGAATAAATAATAATTCTTTAGTATACGTCAGTTTGACATCTTATAAAATGCTGTTTTCACTTGAAGTTGTTTAGAATGAATGGAAACTCTTGAGTTTGAATTGAAATATAAAATTATCATCATGTTAGTGCAACATAACAATAATCTTTATCTGACTTAAGGATTATTTAAATTGAGATTTTTGGCGAAGTTCCTTAAAAAATGTACTAATTATAGCTACAGCTGCTTCGTAAAAATAGTAACTTGTTACATTTCCAGTCACTGATTGAAGTAACTTGAAGTGCCTGCAAAGTTTCTTTTTTTATCTATGGAAACATATATTACATATGTAACAAATTATAAGAATTTTCAAAGAATAAATCAACGCTGTTAATTTTACTGTTCACAATTGAAGAATTTACAATTGCAAATCTATAAAATTGAATAATTTTCGAGTTTAAATCTTCAAAATTGACCTATTCAAAAAAAAAACATTCAGAATTTCATTATTTTCTATTTTACACATTGAATATTGATGAGTCTTCAATTTCAAATATTCACAATTGAAGAATTTGAAATTGATAATCTGTAAAATTGAATAAATTTCAATTTTAAATCTTTGAAATTGAACTATTACGAAGAAAGCATTCCAAATTATACCATTTTAAACTATAAATATTCCAAATTAATGAATCTTCAATTGTACATCTGAAAAATTGAGTAGTTTAATCAAAAATAATAAAATAATAAATATAATTGAGTATTATAATCCAAAAAAACATTAAATAAAGATGTCAAAAACCAACAATTCCCTCTTCTAATTCAGAAAAAAATTTTAAAAATTGCTCCCTCCTAACTCAATAAAAATTGAAGATTGAATTTCCCATTGTAAGTCTTCAAAATTAAACTACATATTCCAAAAAATCGTTCAAAATGACATCATTTTACAATGCAAACGTTTCAAATTAATACATGTTTAATCGTAAATCTTAAAAATTTAATAATTTTAAATTGCGAATCTATAAAATTGAATAATTTTCAAGTTTACATCTTCAAAATCAAACTATTCCCAAAAAAGCATGAAAAATTACATCATTTCAAACTATAAACATTCCAAACTATGAACATTTCAAATTAATGAATCTTCAATCGTGAATCTTGAAAATTGGAAAATTTTTATTTGCGAAACTATAAAATTGAATAAATTTCAATTTTAATTCTTCACAATTGAAGTATTCAAAAGAAGTTGAAAATTACATACCTTGTAATTTTGATGACTTACATAAAAAAAATTTTCAATTTGTAAGACTTCGAATTGAAAACTCATGCCTTTTGATCTTCAAAATTTAAAAATTTCAGAATTATTATTTATACATCTTTAAGGATGTACTAAAGTTATCTCAACTTCAGAAATGAGCATTGTTAAAAGTGATTTATGAAATCAAGAAAAATATTCTCATTCTTAATTGTAACTAATTTTGATGGAGAACTGAAGGCGAACTTCAGAAAAAATTATTCCAGCTTAAAATTGTTTATTTAGCAATAGTTATTTAGAGTTTTATGTTTTTGCTTACTCTTTAGATGAAACTTGCAATTCTTATTTAATTCTTATGTTTTAGGGCTCATTTTATTCCTTGAAGAATTTTCCACAAATCTCTTTGGTACGATTAAATAAATAAAATTTAATTCAAGAATAATATTGTTTATAAAATAAATAATAAATAAATGAAATGTATTGAATAAGAATTGCAGGTTTTACTTAACGAGAAAGCGAAAAAATAAAACTGTAAATAACTATTGTTAAATAAATAATTTTAAGCTGAAATATTTTTTTCTGAAGTTCGCCTTCAGTGCTCTTCCAAAATTAGTTACAATTAACAATGGGATAATTTTGCTCGATTTTATACATCATTTTCAACAATGCTCAATTCAGAACTTGAGATAACTTTAGTACATTCTCAAATTTCAAGAGTTTTCAATTGTTAATCTTAAAAAATGAAAAATTAAAAAAAAACATTCAAAATAACATCATTTTAAGTTATACACATTCAACATTGAAGAATCTTCAACTGCAAATCTTCAGGATAGTCCTATTTTAAAAAGATGTTGAAAATTTCATAATTTTAAACTGTAAACATTGAAAATTAAACAAGTTGCCGATTGAAATCAAAATTGTATGAAAGCCGATGTAGTTATTTTAATATTTATTTTAAATTATGATAAATATTAATTATAGTTTATAGTACTTCAAATTTAAGCGTATATTTTAATTTGATAATTGAGCAATTAAGATAAGAAGTATGTTATAAGCGCGCGCAGCGCGCTATTTTTGCTAGCAAATAACAAAACCTAAATTACTATTTTTTAATCTCGTTTATTTTTAGATCAAAGAAGAAACTATAAGAACGTTATAGATGCATTTATAAGAGTTGCAAAAGAAGAGGGAATAACTAATTTATGGAGAGGAAGTGTCGCCACAATAGGCAGAGCAATTGTTGTTAATATTTCTCAATTAGCAACTTATAGCCAATCAAAATACATGGTTCATTCAACCTGTAAGTTTTTTTACATAATTATTAAATACACAATTATTTACAAATTTAAAAAAGAAAACTGCTGTGATGAATTGCACTTTCACAGTATATCATTTCTCTATTCTAAATATCTAAATAAATTTGATTAAAAAATTCATTTCCAAGTTGAATAACTCTGCATATACAAATAAAAATAATTGAAATTTATTTTTTAGTTAACGTACCAGAAGGACTCTTATTGCACTTTTACTCTGCAATGATATCAGGATTGATCACTTCTTTTAATTCACTGCCATTTGATATTGCAAAAACGAGGTATAATATTAAAATATTTATTCTTTTCTTTTTCTTTGATTTAAAATTTTTAATTTTGCAAACGCTACTTCCTAGATTTCTTCATTTTATTGAAAAAATACTGTCATAGATTTTTTTATTTTTAAAAAATTGTTTAGAGGTTCCGCTTGGCTGTTTTAGTTCTGAAAATGTATTTTCTTAGTTTTCGATTTTTGAAAAATACAAATTTATGGCTAAAAATCCTTTCACTCTAGGAAGTATTTCTTATTTGTTGAGGAATAAGCCTTAAATTTTATGAAGCAAACAATTTTTTTTTAAGATATTATTCGGCTTAGAATATGAAAATTTGTAATCTCATTACAAGTAATTATCTAAAATGACCCCTAAACATTTCGATTAATAATATGCACAGGATTTCTTCTAAAATATAAAGAAAATATTCTTCATCACAAACAAATTAAAAATATTGACACTGGGTGTTAGGGAAAAATGTAAAATTTCGAAATACACATATTTTATAATTAAAAAATTCCTATAGTACTTTAAAATGTATTTTAACGAATTCAGGATAAATTCATAAAGATTCAAACTGAATTCAAATCAATTCAAGTCAAATTCAAAAGTTTTGAAGGGAATTCAGGAGACTAATGAAATTCATGAGAATTTGAGTGAATTGAACCAAATTTAAAAAATCCAAAAATTTCCGTTGAATTTAGTAAAATAGGAGTGAACAGAATGCAGGGCGAATTAAACAGAATTTAAGTGAATTAACAAAAATAAACCAATGAATTGAATAAAATTTGAGTAAATATAGACGAATTCAAATAAAATAAGAAAAATTCGATGAAATTCATAAAAACTCAAGGTGAATTTTCAAAAAATGAAAGTATATTGAAAACAGTTCAAGAAAATTAAGCAAAGTCATTGAATTCATTGAGTTTGGTGTGAACTCAGAAGAATTCAAGGGAATTTAAAAGAATTTGTTGAAATGCCTCTGAATTCAGGGTGAGTTTAAAAGACTTCAGGGTGACTTCAAAAAAATTTGTAAAAAATACATAAAATTCATTAAATTGAGTAAAATTAAGTGAAGATAGGTGAATTGAAGTGAATTCAAAAGCATTCAGGTTGAATTAAAAAAATTCGAGAGAATACCAAAGAACTCAAAAAAGAATTTAAAAGAATTCCAGGAAATCGCTCGAAAATCATACGAATTCAAGGTGAATTAAAAGAATTCAAAGGAATTCAGAAGAATTCAAGAAAATTTAGAAATGGCTATAGACTTGAATTAAATAAATTCGATGAAATTCACATGAATTCATGATACAAAATAAATTAAAATTAAAATTCTTTTGTAACGCCCAACATTCAAATTTAGTTTACTTCAGTTAAATTTAATTTGATATAATTTGGTCGTTGGATTCTTCATTTTTTTTAATTTCCAAGAAATTCGTAATCAAATTCTAAGAATCCAAAAAAATTACATTAAATTGTGATAAGTAGAAGTGAAAAGAAATCTGATAAAATTCACAGGAATTCAAGTGAATTCAGAAGAATTCAGAGTAAACTGAAAAAAAATTAAGAGATTACCAAAGAACTCAAAAGAATTTAAAAGAATTCTAGGTGGAAAAAAATTCAAGGCGAATGAAGAAAAATTCAAAGAAATTCAAAAAAATTCAACAAAATTGAGAAATAGCTATAGACGTGAATTCAATAGATTCGATAAAATTCATACGAATTCAAGATGAATTAAAAAGAATTCAGGTTGAACTCAAAATAATTCAAGTGAATGCTACAAAGTTTTCTAACTTTAAGATATAAAATTCAGAATAAATAAAAATTGAATTCTTCTTCAACGCTCAGCATTCAAATTTAATTTAGTTCAATTAAATTAAATTTGATTTAATTTGGTCGTCGAATTTTTGGAATTTTTGATTTCCAAAAATTTCGTGGTAAAATTTTGAAGCTCCATAAAAAATCCATTGAATTCATATAAATGGAAGTGAATAGAAATCTGATAAAATTCACAAGAATTCAAGTGAATTCATAAGAATTCAGGATAAATTAACAAGAATTCAAGATGAATTCCAAATGAATTCAAATTTCTTGAATGACAGTTTGTAATATGAAATGTTCCATTGATTTCAGTAAAATTTGAGTGAATTTAGAAGAATTTAAGGGAATTAGACGAAATTCATACGAATTGAAGATGAATTTTAAAGAATTCTAGGTGAATTGAAAAAAATCCAGAAAATGAAAAAAATCAAAGGAATTCAAAATGTATTTATTGGAAAAAGTAACTAAAGTGATCTTTTCATTCAAGAAAGTGAATAAAGTGACTTTATCTTTGAAAAGTGACTAAAAAGTAATTTGAAAAAAATAAGTGATCTTTGTCAGGTAAGATAGATAGATTTATTAAATCATTGGTGTTACAAATAAGTTTTACACCTGCAGCTGCCTTACCAATTAACACTAGATAACATTATAAATAGAGAAATAACAAGATAAACGATTTCCTGTACAGGTTGAGAATTTCTTATACTGCATTACACATTTCATAGATTCATCTCAGCTTTTTAAAGTCTTTTCTATTTCACATAGCCCTCTACACAGATTTTTGTCCAGCCTCTTCTTCAGTCCTGCTATCAGCCTCCTTCTCCACAGACTCTGGTGACTCCTTCCTCGCCACTTTTTCCACCAGTCCTTAACATCTGCTCCACATCCCCTGAGTATGGTCTCACAGCTAACTACGTGTTCCGTCTCTAAGTGCTTCTTGCAGACCCTACACTCATTAGCGTAGCCTTTCTTTCCTTCTTTTACTGCACTGCCACATCTCCATCTAGCCCAGGATTCTTTTTGCCAATTCCTAACGTCTGTCCTCTTCCAATATTCTTTCAACTTCGTGTCTCTGTTTTATTTCACGGTAGTAGCTACAGAAGCTGGATTCGTCAACCCTTGACCAACATCTTTGTAGATCCTGCTCCTCCATAATTCTGTCCTGCGAGGAAAGCCCGTCCTCTATATCTTCTATCGGGCGTCCCCCATACAGCATATTTATTATGCTACCATTTCCTGTCTTATTTAAAGCCTCCTACAGTACCTTGCCCCAATTAGATGAATTATTGTTTCTTATATTTCTCAATTCTTCGCGTAAGCACTTTCTAGGCCACCTGTTCACATCCAGCTTACTTAACCTGACCAAGAACTTACCAGCTCTTTTCCGGGTCTCTACCTCTATGTTTTTTCTACCAGCCTCCAACTTCCAAATATAATCCGGCGTATTCCTTGCCACTCCCAGACTCGCCTTCACATATCTTCCTTGCACTTTTTCAATAACTTCTCTTTTACACCAGCCCCAAATCTCCGCCCCGTACAGTGCTGCTGCCTTCACTGTGGCATCCATAAAAAAGAGTCGTCGTGTCAAATCAGAGACCCCTCCTCTGCGTGTCTCTCCCTACACCTTGTTGATCATTTGCTGCGTTTTTCCAGCCGCTTTTCTCACATGAGTATTGCATTTGTTTCTGGATGTAAACCAGAATCCCAGATATACAAACTCGTTCACTATTTCTATTCTATTATCCTCGTAGATCCAGCTCTCCTTCTTCCTCCTGCCGCCGTTTTTGAAGATCATTATCTTCGAGTTATTATATTATTATATTATCTTATATTATATTATATTATTATTATTATATTATTATATTATTATATATATTATTATTATATTATTATTATATTATTATATATTATATTATTATATTATCGAGTTATTCCTTGACCATTTTTCTAAAGTCTTTAGCATTTTCCTTAGTTCTCCGCCGTCTTCTGCCACGAGAGCCGCGTCATCAGCGTATAACAACGCAAAAATTTTTACATCAGAACCTGGTCCTAGACACGTGCCTCCCTTCCCTCTTCTCCTTAATTCTACCTCCAGATCGTTGATATATATGTTGAATAGAATAGTGCTTAGCGGGCAGCCTTGCATAACCCCAACGCCAGTTTTGAATTTTTCTGTTAGCCTATTATCAGTTATCACTCTATCCCACGTTGCTTTGTATATTTCCTTTGTCATTTCTAGAAATCTGCCTTTAATCCCCATCTTCTCCCAGAGTTTTGCCCTGTTTACTTTGTCGAAAGCCTTTTTAGTGTCAATAAAGGCAGCATATAGTTTTCCTCCTTTTTTCTTCAATCTATTGCCTACCATGGTATTCAGCACAAATACCTGATGCATGGTTCCTCTGCCAGGTCTGAAACCTCCCTGCGCCTCTGTCAATTTTTTCTCTCCTTCAATCCAGTCGCTCAATCTCTTTGACATCACTGATGCTAGTACTTTGTATCCCATGTCTAACAAGGAAATCCCTCTATAATTATTTGCTGTTCCTTCATCGCCTTTCTTATGCACTGGAAAAATTATAGTCGTACGCCATC
>JAUMHM010000078.1:24809013-24820806 GCA_032362435.1 Melikaiella ostensackeni
TTCAACATTTTTATTTTATGGATTGAAATATTTATTTATTAAATCATCATGCAAATTTATGTAAATATAACATTTTGAAAGCTTGTTTTTAATCTAAAATTCGTTTTTTTCTTGAATTTTCAACTGTTAAAAATTCAACTATTAAAAATTAAATTTTCTTAAAAATCGATTGAGGTGTTAATGGTTAACTCAATTTACCAAAAGATATCTATTTTACTTAAATATAGTTTACAAATCGAAGGACGTTAGCAATTTTTAAGAAGTGTGTTATAAGTTGGGATTATTACCCTTTTCTTTTTTCAAAAATGGAATGATCTACATAAATGCTACGTAAATGCTACATAAATAAATAAAGTAAATAAATATTGTAGTTTAAAAAAAAAATTATTTATTTAATGATTAGATCACCCTGGCGAAAGTTTAGGATAGGAATTCATTCCGAATCATTCCGAACCAATCTGAATTATTCCAAAATCTGTATCTGAACCAATCCGAATCGTTCCGATCCAATCCGAAAAAAGTTCTCAATTGCGTTCGATCCAAATCGGTCAAAATCAATTCCAACTCAATCCGTTTCAATCCGAATCAATCTGAACCTAATTTTCAATCCGAATGAATCCGAATCAAGCCACACTCGGATTGATACATGCTGAATTTTCAATCCAAATGAATCCGAATTCGGATTGAATCGAATTCATTTGGATTGAAAATTGGTCTAGGTCAATTCGAGTTTGGATTGAGTGAATCGATTGAATCGGATTAAGTCGGATTGATTTTTGACCGATTCGGCTCGAACGAAATTGAGAACTTCTTTCGAATTGGTTCGAATACAGATTTCGGAATAATTCTGAATGATTTGGTATGAATTCCTATCCGAAACTTTCGCTAGGAAGTCGAGTCGAATTATTTTGCACATCACTTGTTGCATCAAAAACTCGTCTGTCGGTAATCAGTTGCGCTTAGGAGTTTTGGTTTTCTGCAGTTTTCCACTTCTCTGACCAAATTTTGAAGCGAATGCGAGCGCTTTCATCGTCTCATTTCTCTGATGAGTCAAATCGGATTATAGTCGATCCAATTCGCCTCATGCACATCACTGATTAACGCATTTCATAGCAACGAGTTCCCACATCCCTCCTCGGTGTCAAACCTCCCGCTTGACAGTAGCTGAACGCTCGGGATCTCGACGAGTCGTGAATTACTACCACATACATTGCGCGGCAAAAAGCGTGGTAAAAGAAAACGGATGGTAAAGTAATGGGCAAGCAATGTCTCGATAGGGCGAAGCTAAGGAGCGTGGAAAATAGTGGGCGGGGCAAATATTCGAGAGGGTGGGGCTGATGGGTGTAGACAACAGTGGGCGTGGCCAAAAATGGGCGTAGCAGAAGGAGTAGTGAAAGACAATGGACAGTAAAATGGTGGGTAAGTAGCGTATCGATAGGGTGGCGCTAAAGAGCGTGGGCAACAATGGGCCTGGTTAAAGACAACAGATGTTGAAGTGATGGGTAAGCAACATCTCAAGAAGGTGGGGCTAATAGGCGTGGGCAAAAATGGACGTGGTAGAAGGAGGGGTTAAAGACGACTGATGTTAAAGTGGTGGGTAAACAAAGTCTCGAAAGGGTGGGTCTGAAAAGCGTGAGCAGCAATATGCGTAGTCATGGGAAACGGGACGTTGTTAAGAAAAGGAGACGTGGTGAAGAGGCATGATTAATATAAGAAAGCGTAATGAAGAGTTGTATCTGGGGAAAGTAGGCGTGGCAAGGCTCAATTTTTGAAACAGCTCTAATTTTTTTCAAATATAGAAAGATATTTTTATTATATACAATTTAACAGAATGAATCTTATTAATTAAATTTTCTTGTTTAGATTAACTTGATGATGAGCTTATTAATCGAACTATGCCAGGATTGCAGTACAATGGACATGAAAATAGACTACATAGGAAATTTATCGTGCGCTGTAATGTGCCTCTTAAAAATAGTCATGATTAGAATTCATCATAGCAAAATGTTTCTTATTATAGCTTCAGCAATCAAAGATTGTGTCTCGAATGAAGATACAAATTCATACAAAATCATGAGATCTTACGCTCATACAGGCAGATCTGTCTTCATTGGACAAATGTCTTTTGCATGTTTTGCCACAACGATCTTGATTATTGCAAATCTGCCACTTTTATTGGCTGATCAATCCAAATTTGAAAATGTCAGCCTGTCTCAAAATCCACTTCCATTGCCAATGAATTGTTTCTATAAAAATATGTCTTTGACGACTAATCAATGGGTTTATGCCCTCCAGGGTGTGCAGTTGATATACACCACAATTGGAAATTGTGGTACTGATGTCTTCTTCTTTGGACTTGCTATGCATGCCTGTGGACAGTTTGAAATTTTAAAAAATGATCTTATTGAATTTGGCATAGCTGGTGATGGAATTCAATTTCGTGAAAGTCTTCATATTTTAATTGAGAGGCATAAGCATCTTATTAATCTATCTCAACAACTTGAGGATTCTTTCAATGGGATTCTTATTGTGCAGCTCTTTTTTAACTCATTGGTTATCGTCGTCCTAGGTCCTTGTTATTAAATTATATGATTATTTAAAAAAATAATAGTAACCATGCGAAAACTTATGTATGTTTCATTTAATTTACAGGAATCCAGATAATTCTTGCCATCAAATCAGGCAAAACTTTATTGCTTCCAAGGCTAGTATTTGCTTTCGTTGTCCTGATGGTGCAGCTTTTTCTTTACTGTTACGCCGGAGATTATTTATCATCATTAAATGAAATTTTGGTTGATGCAATCTACAAGTGCCCGTGGTACAATCTTCCAAAAAATTTAGAGAAAGATTTACTTTTCATGATGATGAGGGCTAGAGTGAAATTTTGTATAACTGCTGGGAAATTTTATAGCATGGACATAGAAAACTTCAAAAATATTTTTAAGGCTTCTATATCCTACATTTCTGTACTAATGGTAATGCTAAAATTGGACGAATGATCCAAGATGAAAAGGTGTTTTTCCATTGGTATAATACATTATGTTTTTGTAATATTCTCCATTATTGGGAATTAAGATCCGCTGTTGACGATTATAGCCAATACTAAGGTAATACAATGAAGTATAAAATGAATAAATATATTTTCAGGCAAGGAATTATGTTTTATGCTATGTCTATTCATTGTACTCTTTTACCAAATTTCAGATTAGATACCAGCCTTACTGCCTTAATAAATATATTTTTTTGAATATAATGACAGTTTAAAAAATATTGAGAAACACAAGTTTGCAACAGGATATGAAGCAAATTCTATGATATGATGCTTTGATTAAAAAACAAACATGCCCACAATTTTCTTAATTGTTCTGCTTTTAGGATCGTCCGCTTCGATGCAAACACAGAAAATTCTGTGGTTTTACTTTCACCTTGAAGTTGGATTGAAGTGACATGCAGCAGACTGATACTCAGTTGATTAAAATTATTCAGATTTGGTATTAAAATCACAATTGACAAATGAACATTGACATTTGATGCATGTATCAAATGTCAGTGTTCACCTTATAGCACTTTATAGCACGTTAGTGGTCATCCACATATTACGTAAGGTGTATTTTCCGAAATTCTTTAACCCCCCCCCCCCCCCTTACTCTAGATATGCTCTGACCTCCCGCCTTCCGCCAAAAAAAGGTTTTACTGAGATTTTATAAACCTATGGAACAAACATACATATAAATGCTGTTAATTGAATAAACATACAACCTTAATTGAATTAGTTTTAGAAGAGAAAATTTCTAGTTTTTAACATAATATTTTTATAGTGTCAAAAATGAACATCAATATTCATTTACCTATTATTCTTTAGTCTATAGTCCTAGGAACCCACTAAGAAAATCGAACTATTTTCTTTCGAAAGTTAATTATTTTTTGGTGAAAAGTTTACTGTTATATTTTTGGTTGAGAATTCATCTTTTTTGCTCAGAAATTTTAATATTCGATTGAAAACTGAATTATTTTGTTGAAAATTAAACAATATCATTTAAATGTCATCGTTTTTGGTTGAAAATTCAACTGTTTGTTTGAAAATTCGATAATTTTATAGGACTTTTTTTCTTCCTCATCTGAAAATTTTTTTGGTGTAAAATTGAACTATTTTGTTGAAAATTTGCCTTTTTAGTTTGAAAATTAATCTCTTGTGGTAGAAATTTCATCATTTTTGGTTGAAAATGCAACTGTTTGATAGAAAATTAATCTGTTTTGGTTGACTATTAAACTATTTTGTTGAATTTACTTCATTTTTTGTTGAATTATATTATTTTAATTCAAAATTGAAAGTTTATTTAGATGACATCAACTATTACCATTTTTGTTGAGAATTCATCTTTTTCGCTTGAAAATTCAACTACTTGGCTGAAAGTTGAACTACTTGGTTAAAAATTGATTTTTTTGGTCGAAGATTCATCATTCTAGTTGAAAGTTCATTTTCTTAGTTAAAAATCCAACTATTTAGATGAAAATTTATGCATTTTGTTCAAAAGTCATCTTTTTTGGCAGAAATATAATCTTCTCGGTAGAAAATTCAACTATTCGTTGAAAACTTATGTATTTTGATGAAAACTCGTCTTTGATGGCCGAAAATTAATTTTTTTAATTAAAAATGCAACTGCTTGGTTGAAAATTTATCTGTTCCAGTTATGGATTCAACTATTTTGTCGAAAATTCGTTTTTTGGGTTTAATACAACTGTTTTAGATTTTGATTTAAAATCTCTTTTGGTTGAAGATTCAACTGCTTAGTTGAAAATAAATTTTTTCAAATGAAATATCAAATATGACATTTTTCGTTGAGAATTTATCTCCTTTCATTGAAAATTCAAGTACCTGGTTTGTGGTTGAAAATTTATCTTTTGTGGTGGAAAATTTAATTATT
Organism: Melikaiella ostensackeni; assembly: GCA_032362435.1. Classification (NCBI taxonomy): domain Eukaryota; kingdom Metazoa; phylum Arthropoda; class Insecta; order Hymenoptera; family Cynipidae; genus Melikaiella; species Melikaiella ostensackeni. The sequence continues at coordinate 24,813,939 of JAUMHM010000078.1, forward strand.
TGGTTTGAAGTTTATTTTTTTTTTTCAAAGTCATCATCCTGATAGAAAATTAATCTGTTTTAGTTGAAGATTCAACTATTTTGTTGAAAATTCGTTTTTCTTGGTTGAATTGAATTATTTTATACGTCAAATTAAAATCTTTTTTGGTTGAAATATCAACTTGGTTGAAAGTGGAACTACTTTGTTAAAGAATCATTTTTTTATTGATGATTTAATATTTAAGTTGAAAATTCATCTTTTTGGTTGGAACTTTATTTATTTTGAAAAAAATTCGTTTTTTTTTGTTGAAAATTTATGTATTTTGTTGATAATGTATCTTTCTAAGTAGTAAATTAATCTTCGTGGTTGAAAATTGATGTACATTGTTGTAAATTTGTCTTTTTATCTTGAAAATTCAATATTTTGGATGAAATTTTTATTCTTTAGTGACTGAAAAATCTTTCTTGGTTGAAAATTCCACTCCTTTGCTGGAAATTCGTGTTGTTTGGTTGAACTCAACTATTTGGTTGAAAATTCATGTATTTTGTTGAAAATTCGTTTTTTTGGGTAGAAATTTGTTCTTCTTGGTTAAAAATTCATCTGTTTGGTTGAAAATTCATATATTTGGATGAAAATTCATCTATTTTGTTGAAAACCCAAGACCTTTTACTTGAAATTTCAGGGATTTAAAACGTTTCAAGTTAATTCAAGTTAGAAATTTCTTCTTTCCATCCGTTTGCAAAAAAAAACATCGCGACTGTAGGTTGCGATGATTGTGAAGTTGAGTTAGCAGATTTTTGATTCACTAGATTAGATCATTTTGATATTAAATGGGAGATTGCATTGAGCTGCAGCACTTTTGATATCTTATGATCACCTGCGAACTACTTTGGGCCCAAGACAGAATTACTGTTCTAAAGTAAAAATTGAAAAAAAAAACGTTGAAAATATAAGAATAAAAATTCATACACCAGGAATCTTAAAAGAAACAAATTTGGAGGGTGTATTCTTCATCTTCATTATGAATAAATCTTAAATTTAAAAATATTTTATTAAATCTATATACCTAGAGTAACTTTCATCGGATCTATGTAAGTCACAATGATAAATTCTCACTTTAAGCGGCTGCAACATTATTATTCTGAACTAATTTCCACATAGAACATGTCTTTTCTGTAATTTGTAGGTTATTTATTAATATTTAATTCCTCAAAATCGTCAGATGAGTAGCAATCAATACTTCAATGGTCCACACAAAAATCCCAAAATATTGCTAAGTTATGAATTTCATCGCAGAAAAAAAAAATAAGCTACTGTCGAATAAGATCTCTATGATATGTGGCACTTCATAATATTTCTTGCGGCCGACCATAATACAAGGTATTGAACATTTTGCGGATAAATTATTTCCGCAAAGTGGTATTGAGAAAATATGAAGAAGGTTCGATCCACAATTGTAATTTTGCATGCGAGCTAGCAAAAGGGTACATAACATTAATAAAAATACCACAAAGAGACAGAGCCTATGGAACTTGCGCAGTTTAGTTGAATTCGGATTGTCTTAACGTGTTGTCTTTCTAACAAAAGAAGAGGATCTCTCCTAAGGAGATATGGAAAGTGCCAAGCCAAATAAAAAAATTTCGAATCCTCTAAAAAATATGGAAAGAATCGTTTGGCCAATGGGTGTTTGGCCCTTAACGAACGACTTGTTTTCCGCTTTTCGAACATTCTTATTTTTGATCCTGCAGGTATTGTGACAACTGTATAATTAATTTTTTATAATTTCGAGGTTTTAATATAAGTGAGAAAATTTATAAGGAATCGAAAACATTTTATAAGAAACAGTTTTTGCAAACAAAGTCCTTTAATGTCAAATAAAAATTTACTTTACACTTAAAGCTTTTACTTAATTTACATACGCGATTTATTTCCTCGCCAGACAATTTGATTATAACTATAGATCTTTTTCTCAGAGCGTTTATTAGGGTGATCCATAAGTCGATTTCGGAATTTTTTTACCGTACTCCATCAAAAGATTATCATTGGTTAAAAAAAATATCTAAAATTCAATTTAGAATTCTTGAAATTTATATTTTGATGGGAAAACTCTAGAAAATGTAATTTTTTGCAGAAATAATTTCTATAATGCACAAATCTGCACAGCTAATTCTACACGCGAGGACTCTTAAGCAATCATGTTTATTTAATAAATTAAATATTTTGAATTTAAACTCAACAATTAATTCTTAATTCAATTAATTAATTCAATTAATTAAATTAATTCTTGTTTTTTTTTTAATTTTCAAAAATTTCTTCGTGAAAATATAAATTATTATTTTGTATATAGAACTTTTCGATAAAGAATTTAAGAGCGATTGCAATAGTTTACCAGTTTAGACAATGAGATTTTCGAAAACAAACAAATTTTCAAACCGCCTAAAATATTTTCTTTTAATTAAAGTATGATTATAAATATAAAATATGAAACTATGAGATCAAGGAATGTATGTATTTGTGATGGACTTGAATTTTACACGCAGCTAAAGGTCGCGTGACATGATATTCGACTATCATAAAACAGAAAATTTCAAAACCCTTTTAAAAATATATGCAGAACAGACAAAAATATTTTAAAATATGGCAAGAATTACTATTATCGCGGTTTATTTAATTTTGACTTCAGCGTTTCAAAACATCCTCTCATTTTATAGTATGACAAATTAATATGGAGCGTTACCGAACATTTTATAAAAAATATTACGCAGAAATAGTGATCATTATTTACTATTATTTGCAATGAACGTTGATAAATCAATTTTCAACTGTACTAAAATCTTCGTAAGCATGAAACTAACAATTTTATCCCGCATTATTAATAGTTTGAATAATTATTTTCGAGTTTTATCCTAAAATAGCAATGCAGCATGACAAGATAAAAAACTTGTGGGACAGATTTTGAAGTGATTTTTAAAATCCTTAACTCTAAAATGTTGAACTCTACTCTTCATTTTCACCTTTATTAACTCAATATGAGTGATATCTGTGAATCTCAAATATTTAAAAAAAATGATATTTCTTAGCAATTTTTCATTTTAAATTTGTAGTTTGGGACAGGTGAATGACAAAACATTTTGCGTACTTTTTTACTTATAGTTTCTAAGCAAAGTGGTCTAAAATTCTTAAACTTGGCTTAATTGTGCTTTGATATAAGTACTTTACTGAGATAATTTTAGAAAATTTAATTATTTAAAGAAGAAGTGGAAAATGACTAGAACTTAAAGTGATCAACTTTTTGGAAATCACCCTTAAGCGTGTTGAATTTATATTAAATTATTTCATTTGTAAAATATGATTGTATGGAGTATACTCGGTGTAGAATTAGCTGTGTAGATAGTTTTACTTTATAAAATTCATTTACATAAGTTGGAAAAAAATCAGAAATTATTCGCGGCTGTTCAAGTTAATAAGCTGATTTCTGGCAGCGAAATTACTTTCCTGTTGACAAATTTAATAATTAGCGAGTTTTAATAAACTTTTTGACGTATCTTAAACATTCACTGAAAAAAATTTTTCAATTTGTCAATAATATTTTAGATAGAAATTGATTATGGAGAAAATTATATATTTTCTACTTTTTCTTTTGCAGAATGTTCCCAATTTTTTTATAAGAAAAAATCATAATCCCGGACAATTATTACTTGGATATGACTTTTTAGAGTTGATATACAATATATATATAGTCAAACTAATTTTATTTCTGATTTAATAACATATTATTTTCGATTACCTGATAATAATATTGCTGCCTGGTGCACTGAAAAAAATTCAAAATTAATTTTTCACAAGAGTTTCAAACACCGTATATGTATTGTGTAATAATAGTATATTGTGCGCTCAGGGACAGAGGCAGCTGATTTTTGTCCCTCAATGCACACGATACTTTTTGCAACAAACGCATTAAAAATGAGAGGTTTTAAAAGCCCGCGAAGCGTGTCAAAAGTGAGTCGATTTGTGAGCGTTTGACGAAATAACATTACGTAAACATTGCCACCAAAGGCACCGTTTTTAACAGACTAAAGTCACTTTTGCCCCTGCATCACCGAGATAAAAGTACTTTTGCCCTGCTAAAAACAAACTGACGTCGTCGGTCATAAAATTTGCCATTTTTGTTACGCGAAACGGGCGTGAAAACTCGCATTTTTAATGCTTGCGTTGCAAAATAAATATTTTAACTGTTTACTTTTTTATCTAATTTCATACCTTCAGGTTAGTTTAGTTACAAGCGTCTCAATAGAAATCAGTCTAGGATACGGCAATGCCGATGAAACGATAACTTACATCGAGATGCAAAAATTTGGAACAGTGGCAATACTGAAAGTGCTTTTATTTCGATTTTATCGCAAAAATTTGGCAGAAGTAATAACCTCAGCTAACGAAGATTGGTCATTCTCGTCAGAACCGAAATTTCTTGGGATCATGGAACGCTACGCAAGCTTCGGAAATACTGTTCTCTACTCTTCTGCAATTATCAATGCCGTTCAGCTTCTTTTTACAGTTTTGGGTAATTTTCTTGAAATGAGAAATAACTCTGCAAACAATTCATATGATATTTCTAATGGAAGAGTGCTTTTCCTGGGAACCAAATTTTTGCTTGGGGATTACTCGACGACAACATATCTCTCAATTTATATTCTGCAGATTCTTCAATGTCTTTCCACAGCTTTCGGAAATGTTGGAATTGACGTTTTTTTCTTCAGCTTGGCAATGCACATCTGTGGCCAGCTGGAAATTTTATTTAGCGACATTTCTAATTTTACACTCGAAAATAACTTGATGTCAACCAAATGCACAATTGTCGTTTTCATTAAGAGACATCAACAGTTGTTAAAAGAAGCTCAGATTTTAGAGAAAACCTTCAATTTAATTATTCTCTTACAAGTTGTGATTAACATTACTGGGATATGCTCATTCGGTAAAAATTTGTATATTTTATTTAGTCTTAATTTAAACAACAGAGAATTTTTTATGTTATCAAGGGCATGCATCTGATGCAAATACCAACATCGACATTTTTCTCTGCAATCAAACACGAAATGAGACTGTGACAAGGTGTTTTTCACCTGTCACCTGTTACATGTTCACCCTTCCTTTTAAAACGATATTTGACAATAACTGTAAAGTCAGAGTTGCGAGCGAGGGTACAACTTCATGGTGGGCACTTCTGACATTCTTATTATAAGCTTACTTATTTGTAAAACTATTTTTTTAACATGTACTTGAGAGTCGACTGTCAACATTTGAGAATAGCGTATGGTTCATAGTCTGTGACAATCGCCAGGGTTGGTCCACCACGGTACAGAAAGAGAGGGAGAGAGAACGAGCTTGCTCTGTCCTTGTTTTCCATTATGGGACCTATGTATGGTCAGCCATCTTGACATGCAGAGAGAGACACACCAATCACGGAGCAGCAATGGGAATACAGGTCCACCAATGAACAAAGCACCACACTTCTTGAAGCCCGGCACCAGAAGCCTCGGCATCGACACATGGCGGCTGCACCAGAGATTATTAAAAAGGAACAGGAACTCCTTTTTCATCCACTTAAGGACACTCGTTTAATAAAAGGGGATGAGAAATAAAACCCATTCCTGTCCACATGCTTCCGTAATCAACATAATTCCTTTTCATTTTCCCGCTAGAATTAGGTGACGTAGTTTCCTCATCAAGACAGTGGACGTGGGATCCGATTGACTGCCGATACCGACGACACTCCAAGAGACGCGCGGATTGGTCCATACTGGCGGGCGTGTCAGCGAACCTGCGAACTCTCTGCCGCGTGACATGTCACTCTAGTTCGTGTACTCTCATGGTTACCACGTAAAAAATTTTGTCAGACGATTTTTGAGTGAAAAGAAGATTGTTAAAATATGGATTTTTTGAAAGCTTCTTACGTCTTTTCGACTGAGCTACGTCTGTCTGGTTCCGGTAAATTACTTCGGCGTTATTTTCAAGTGTAGTAGACAGATTGTATCTTGAGATACCGCCAAAGTGATTCGCCGCTTTGAGTGCTCTCTGTGAAGTTTTATTTGTCGCGAGTAATCTGGGCCTTCCGTTGATACTCTCGGTAGAGATTTTTTTTTGTGAAGTTTTAATTCTAGAGAATCTGTATGTTTATAAAGAACCATTGGGGTTTCGGTAATCTAATTCATCCCTTTTTCTTTGTACAACTGAGTGGAAGATAAAGATGTTAGAGGTTAGGCCACGTGGTCGACTTTATTGAATAGTGATTGTTATTTCGTTGGAATAAAATTGGGTAGTCGACCTCGTGTTCTATCATGGCAAGATTTTTATGACTCTGTATCCTCTTTTTCCATTAAATTGTTCCTAATAAACTTGTGATTTGTCAAAATGATAGCCCGTGGTCTCTAATGATTTTGTGGTTGGGTAACCCTACGTCCCTGGGATTTTATTTTTAGGCCAGTCTCGCAAGTCGGCACATCAGCTTTAGGTAAAATAAGGCAATTTCTTTGTCACTAAAGGCTAAGAATTTGTGAAATTTAATCTTTTGGGTTTCCTATTCACTTTAGTGCCTGGCGTCCAAGATTTTAGTCTGAGTAAATTAGAATTTCGGGATTTGAGACAGGCTGGGTCGACTCCCATGAGCGCGTTTGACAACTTATACTGACAGTAGCACATCTACAAGGAAGTCACGAACTAAAATGTAGTTATGTGTTGGTGCACATATGTGTATATTATTTGACTGAATTGTATAAATTTACAATTACAGAAAATGTACGAATTAATGCAAAACGATACAAATTTAACACGAAAAATGTAACATTTAACATTTTTCGAGATAAATTTGTACAATTCTGCATTAATTCTTCAA
>JAUMHM010000078.1:24820906-24850700 GCA_032362435.1 Melikaiella ostensackeni
AACGAGAGGACGACATAACATCGAATTTCAAGGGTCAACTAAATGCAAATGAGTTTCGAATGAATTTAAGAAGAGCTTAAAAATATTCAAGTGAACTCGAGAACATTATTGTAGATTTAAGCTGAATTTTCAATAAATTCAAGTGAATTGTAGGTTAATGTATGTGAATTCTAGAGAATTCAATGAAATTCAAGTCAACTATGGAAACTTACGTGAATTTAAAATGAATCAAACTTGAATTTTACATGAAATTAATTAATTTAAGTGCATTCTAAATGGACATATGGCCGGAACCTTTCTCTTTCCAATAAAGAAATAAATTATAAAATTTTGGTGGGCACAAAATTGGAAATTTAACTATATTAGCTGAAGGTACATATTAATGAAATTCTGTAGTTGCACAAATGAAAACTACTGCACGCAAAAAAGAGAATGGCATACTATAACTTGGAATCAGAGCAAAGAGCACAATTTATAAATGAATGATTTGAACTCTGAAAGGACACTTTGCACTTTTAACATTTTTCTAAAAAAGCTATTCAGAATAAGAGTGTACTGTGTCAAATAGTGAATTTTACAACTAATTTGGCGCCTGAATCTAATCGGTGCTATTCACAAATGGCAATTTTTGCCATTTCAATAATAAATTTTACTATTAAAAATAGCAACACATGCTAGGCGCATTTGCGATTTCTAACCTGTCTAGAAATGATGAAAGTTACCATTTTCATTTGAAATTTACATAATAATATTTCGAGCGTTACCACTTTTAATTGGATCACAAAATTTACAAATTGTGACCTACGTGGATTAAAGCAGGTACTATTATAGTAAATTTTGCAATTGTGTTTTGTTAAAAAATATCGTGATAAGTAGTTTATATTACATAATACAGTTCATCAGATCATGCAAATAGTATTTTCAGCTATTTTTTTTTTGTCAAAGATTATGACTTGTATGGAAATCACAAAAAGTGGCAAAAATTAAAAACAAAAATAGCATTTTTGACGATTTCAAGCAATTTTTTTTAGTAAAAATGGTAATTTGTGCCAATAACTCCAAACCTCTTTTTCCGTGTGTCTTCAACTAGATATTAATGATTAAAAAATATTTAACTATGTGAAAGAAAATGATCTATTGGATCTCATTTTTATTCAAAAACATTCGACTGTCGGTGGACGAAAATTTGAAATTAAAAAAAAAAATTTTGAAATGAAATTGAGTATTGGGTAATTAATTACGAGAAGTATTGTGCTAATCATTTGTTATGCTTAGCAGTAATTTTTGGTTTTATTTTCTCTTTGCTTTTCCCTCAGCAGGGACAATTTATTTGTTCAAGGATTCATCGTTAAAAAAAGCTAACCTCTAGGTTAATCACTATAACTATTTGAATTTGTAACCAAGAATATGACAGTTTCCTTATATGACGTCACTCGAGATTTGTGAATTAGCAACTTCACGTTGAATAAATTTTTTTTTCTTATTTTCATGATGGTCGGCCATTATAAAAAAATAGAATTGCTATAAATTAATAAATAAGTGTTTCATCGGGAAGCACAGTCACAGAAGGCTGAACAAGAACCACGAGTAGGTATTTATAAACTTTTTCAACAATTTAAATTCGATTTCATGGAGCATCATAGTTACAACGGTCATTTTTAAATTTTGTAGGCAGACGATTTATTTTTTCGAAATACTATTCCTTTGAGAAGCAAATGCGCACAATAGTTAAGGTCGGTTCCTCTCCTTTGTTATTACTTAAATAATTAACTTTCAATAATTTTTAGACGTTTGCAAGCTTGCTTCAATGAATAAATCACGTAAATATTTATAAGCATAACGGTCGAAATGTCAAAATCGAGAGACATCATTTTAAACCTTATATCTCTGTTTGGAATGAACAAAATAAAGATTTTCTTCAATGAACCTGATTCTGATTCAATTAGCTCGAAACGCATACTGTGTTTTATCAACTTATCTTGTATTGCCATATTTTTCAAGTATAAAAAGCATAAGAAAATATGGATTAAGAAAAGCTAATTTTATTGAAAATCGAACATTCAAACTTCAATTACTTTTGATAGAGAGTATTTATTTGTTTAAACCTATTTGTACAGTATACTTTAAACAACAATAGAAACCCCGAAACAAAAATTTCTTTTTAATTTACAAAACTTGCTTAAATATCTTTGAGGGACATAAAAGTGAAAGGTTCTAGACATATGCTCAAGTGTATATTAATTGAATTAAAACTGAATTATTCTTGAACATCAATGAATTTAATGAAATTCACATAAATTTTCTGCATTTCACACAAGTTCGTTAAAAATTTTTTAACCTCAAGTAAATTCAGAAAACGCTGAATGCGAATTTGAGCTTAATTTGACTAAATTCGAAACAAGTAAATTCAAAGGAATATAGGAAACTTTAAATTAATTAGTTTGTATTCAGTTCAACATGTATTCCTTGTGAATACCAATGAATTCAAATCAGTTCCAGCAAATATAAATGAATTATTTTTATAGTAAAATTTAGAGCAGTTTTCGGTATGGAGACATTGAGATGTGGAGGACCAAAGGAAGAATTTCATTGAGTGTGACTTACATGAAATTATATAAATTCATTTGAATTTTGCTGGATTCAATTAAATTTTTTTTAAACGTAAAAATTAAGTCGCTGCAAGTGAAAACTAATTCCAAAGTGAGTTCAAGAAAATTCAAGTAATTTCAAGCGAATTTAGATCAATTGAAGTAATGCTCATATTCAACTTGAATTTTCCTTTAATTTATTTGAATTGATTCAAATGAAGGAAAGCGATGAATTTTCTTGTTCCGCACCAAGTATATGAAAAAATTATAATTACCAACACCACAATGGCAAACGAGAATCGAATTGTGGAAAAAAAGCTTTCGTTTTGTAGAGGCCATACTCCTGGTAGCCAAGTAGGAATCGCATAAATGGAGTACTCGTGATCAAAATCTTTCAGACGAACCTTTTCATCTCTCATTTTTTTTCTCTTTGACAAATGTATTCCTTACTAAATTGATTTCCTCGAAGCACGATAATGTGAAATGTCGATGTCAATTTATCTTATGCACCAAATACGAAAATGATCCTCTGGATAATGATAAAAAATTGCAGATAATTTTAAATAGAGATAAACGCTTCCCATTAGTTATTTCCGAATGAATTGTTAAGAAAGCTCTCGGTATTATGCATAATATACTCACTGAATAATTGAAAATACGATTATTATATGCGCATGATCTTAAGAAAGGCTCCTTTATTTCATTTCTTGTTCTTAATATAGGAGTTCCTTTATGTCACCAAACATTTGTATTTTTTCCATAAAAAATGTTTATACTAAATTGATATTTCTATAGACAGTTTTTATTTGTGATTATCATTTCGGCATGGTGGAACATTCTCAAAAAGCTGAAGGTGAAGTTAAGTTTCTTTATATTCTTCAAATTTCCTTTTTTTTAAGTGTAACTTTTCAATTATAATTTAATTAGATTCATTTGAATGAAGAACATATGAACATAAAAAATGAGAGAAGAGAAGGAGTGGAAAAAAGACTTAGCTCAAGAATATTCAATTTATTTAATGCCATCTTGGCTGCCTGGAGTGTGGCCATTGCTACCTGACAATTTTTTCACTACTATTAGATTTTACGTTGCTGTGATATTACTGGTAACAATTATAAGAATTATTTTTATTTTAAATACTCATTTTTTGCAACAATTGATTATAAATCTTTTGCACCTGATGAACAGTTATTTTATAGAAAATGAGAAATGATGTTTTCACATACAATTATTCCAGTTTTCAACAATGCTAACCTTGGGTTCAGAATTTATTCGTGGTTGTGGAGATGCAAGACAAATAATAGATCAATTAGTGTTTTGTGCAGTAACCCTAAATTCGACAACAAAAACGATCTTCCTGCGAATTTTTCGAAAAAAAGTTTCAAATAATTACAAGGAAGCAGAACACGATTGGTCAACCACAGAAGATAAGGAGCTTCTTAAAATTATGGAATCTCATAGAAAATTCAGTAGAAAAGTTTATTTTTTCGAAACTGCAGTTCATTATGCTCTACTTGCAATGTACATGATAGCACCTAAATTATCCGAAGGAGAGAAAATTCTGCCTTTACAAACTGTCTGCTTATCCAACAATATTTCAGAAATTGGATATCAGAGTGTCTATTTTTTGCAATGTCTTCAATCCCTCTACGTTTTTAATGGAAATGTGGGAACTGACTTTTTCTTCTTTGCTATTGTAATGCACATTTGTGGACAAGTGGAAATTCTCAGGATAAAATTTTCAAAAATTGCAAAAGACGATTTTTATGACATGGAGCATGAGGCAGAATTTGGAGAAAGTTTTAACAGTTTAAGGCGACAGAATGTGGAGGAGGCGAAATGCTTTAATTGCATGAAATCTCTTATTGAGAGGCACGTAAAACTACTAAATTTGGCTAATGATGTGCAGAATACTCTGTTGATAACTCTTCTTGTACAACTCATTACAAGTATCATTATCATGTGTATTTTGGGTATGTCTTTCTTTCAAAGTGGGAATTTCATGAACATCTTTCGTTATTTTGTTGGTAAATTTTTGTAGAGTAATCTTTATTATCAGGGCTGCCACACCACTTGAGTCATTCATAATCATTTTTTTTTAAAGGATAAGGTCACGTTAGTCACATTTCACCATCCCGTTTTAGATTTTACCTATTTAAGGTGGACTGCGGACCACCAAAGCCCCGCTTGAAGTACGTAGAAAAATTTCCATAGGCACCGGCACAGGGATTGAACACCAGTCCTCCTGTTCGGAAGCCTGACGCGCTGTCGCCTGAGCCACCGGGACTCTCATAATGTTACTTTAAATATAATTATGCATTATAGAATAGAGAAAAACTCAAATTCTTTAATGTAAAATTGAGTTGGATCAAATCAGATATATTCTACAGTCTTTAAACTTTCACTTTGCAAATGGGCAAAAGTAATTTTATTGTGAAATAATGAACGAAAATTGTGTTTTAAAATGAACAAAACCTCCAGTATCGAATTTCAAAACGAAAATTCGCGAATTTTAACATGAGAAGTTGAAAAAAGAGCTACAAATATGAAAAATCTGACCAAAACTGGAGCTTACGAGACAAGTTTGAGTTTTAAAAAACTAAACATAATGTTCTTAATATAGCTATGAAAGTGCTGAAAAATGGTTATGTTTTAATTGCTGTTAAAACACAGTTTTCGTTCATTATTTCACAATAAAGTCACTTTTGAAGTTTAAAGACTGTTGAATACATCTTATTTGATTTAATTCAATTTTACATTGTAGAATTTGTGTTTTTCTCTATTCTATAATGCACACAAATGTGCCACTTTTCTGTGTCTTTGCATTTTGTAAATTGAATTTCCAAACAAAAATTAAGTAATTTATTGAATTGATGTAATAAATAGGCCTAAAAAACATTGAGTGCCAATTAGTACACTGAGAAAAAATATTATTTGAATTAAATAAATGCAGTACTTAATACGTCCAATCAAATATTTCTTTGATCGAAAAAATTTTTTCTTTTATCAAGAAATTTTCTTGTTTCTTGTTTTCGAAATGAAAAAATCATTCTTGTTATAAAAAAAATGTCTTCCGTTCAAGAAAATATTTGATTGGACGTATTCAGTACTACATGTCTTTAATTCGAGTAATCTTTTTTCTAAGTGTAAGTATCTAAAATTTTAAAAATTATTCCGCAACCGACTTCAGCAAAATAAAATTGAATGACCCTCATTTAGCTTGTAATAAAATTAATTATACAATTTATCAGAACATTACATGCTAAATTAATTATATAAATTGTAACCTTGATATTCAAGCCCGAGCTCAGGAATAGAATTTCATCTAATTTTCCTATTTAAAATATTTCCCAAACGTTTTATTTGCTAATTTTGTTCAAAATACGGCCTAAAATGTTTCAAGTTTTGGACAGATTTAACAAAATGGATGAATTTTTATTCAAATGGTTGATTTTTCAACTGAATAGTTGAAAGAATTTTTTACAAAGTAGTCCAACTATCAACCATATAGTAGAATCCTCAACGAAAAAAAAATTATTGATCAAAGAATCGGATTTTTGAGTCACAAAGAAAAATTTTCTACAAAAAAGTTGAATTTTTAACACGAAAACATGAATTTTCAACAGAAATGTCAATTTTTAACCAACTAGTAGAAATTTCTAAACAAAATAGTTGAATATTTAACCTGAAAAGACAAATTTTCAACCAAAATGTATGACTTTTTAACAAAATTGTTGAAATTTCAAAAAAATAATTGAATATTGAAACACATGATTAAATTCGTAACCAAAAATGATAAATTGTCAACCAAATAGTTACTTATTTAAGCAATAAAAATGAATTTTCAATCCAAAAGGAAAGAATTTTTTTAACATAAAAGTTAAAAATTAAACCAAAGAGATGAATCTTCAACCAAAAAAATGAATTTTTTAAATGCAGTTTAACTATTAACCAAGTAGTTCAATTTTCAAAAAAATAGTTGAATCCTCAACCAACACAGATTACTTTTCAACCATACAGTTGCATTTTTAAGCCACAAAGACAAATTTTTGACAAAACAGTTAAATTTTTGAAACTAAAATATAATGTTTTCCACAGAAATGGTAATTTTTAAACAAACAGTAGAATTTTCTACAAAAATAATTGACTTTTCAATATAAAAAGAAAAATTTTCAAACAAAAAGCATCAATTTTTTGAACAAAATTGTTGAAATTTCAACAAAATAATTAAATTTTTAACCAGACAGTTCAATTTGTGAAATGATGAATTCTCAACCAAACAGTTACTTACTTAACCAAAAAAGGTGAATATTCAACCAAGAAAGATTTTTTAGTTAAGAAAGAAAAAATAAATTTGAACCAAATTGTTGAATTTTCAATTAAGTAGTTCAATTTTCAACCGAAAAAGACGAATTCTGAATCAAAAATGATTATGTTGATATTTAAAAAAAAAAATTGAATTTCCGACAAAACAGTGGAATTTTAACTCAGTAATTGAATTTTTAACAGTTGAATCATCAACTAAAACAGATCGATTTTTAACCAAGCAGTTGCATTTTTATCTAAAAAAGATCAAATTTCCACCAAAAGAGATCAAATTTCCAAACCAAAATGACGAATTTTCGACCAAGACAAATTTTTTAGCCAAAAAAGGAAAAAAAATTCAATAAAGTTGTTGACTTTACAATTAAAAATAGTTGTATTTTCTTTTTTGGTTTTATTATTTCAATTCGCATTGAAGTGGAAGAACGAGAAAAAATGGATTTTGAAAAAATGGTTACCTTCACAATATTGTTACTTTCGTGAATAATAATTTTTTTCAATTTCTGTTTTTTTTCTACACTGTAATCTTATTTTTAACTAAGATTTAAAGATGTTTTGAACATCTGAGAGCTTTCAACTGATAAAAATACACTAGAAAATAATTGTAAAGTCCAAGGAAACAAAAACAGAAAAAGTAGGGTTTTCAAATAGCCATTTTAAAAAAAAATTATTTTTTTCTAGCTTACATACTTATAAAAATACATTTACACAAATTCAAACATGAGCATTTTTGAATTCTGTTGTTTATCTATTTTTCAATCTTTGATCTTTTCAAATTCTTTTTTTTTTTAATTACAATATTCAGGGTATACCCATATAATATACAAAACTTCTAGTAATAAATGAAATCTCCTTTCAATTCCATTTTTTACCTAAAATTGAACTGCTGAACTGCTTTGATCCCTAAATCATATTTAAGCGTTTAATAATATTTAAATAAAATGACAACTTTTTTTCAAGTTTCTAGCAAATTTTTAATAACTGCTGTGGCTTAAAATACCAGCCTCTGATTGTTTGTGATTGCAAACTATAATACGATAATAACATTGGATTTTTCAGGGATACAGACCTTACTTTTCTTACAAGCAGGTGACATAATATCAGCAGGAAGGACAACAAGTGGATTTTTAATTGTATCGTTGGGACTATTTCTCTACTGTTACATGGGCGACTATTTACAATTTCAATTCGAAAAAGTTTCAGAAGCAGCTTACTTTTGTAATTGGTATAATTTCTCGCCTAAAATTAGAAGAAATGTTATAAACATTCAAATAAGAGCAAGTCGTTTCACAAATCTAAGTGCAGGAAATATGTGTGATATGAATTTCGAAATGTTTAAAACTGCTATGAAAACAGCTATTTCTTTCTTCTCAGTTATGCGAGTTGTTTTGGAGCAGGAAAAAAATACAATATAGAAAAAAAATATTTCAGTGAATAATAAACATCCAAAATTGTAAATATCATATATACATTATAAATAGTAACATATACTAGTATAATATACAGTATACATGTTGAAGTGTTAAAAACAAATTAACGCTGGTATTTGTAATATAAAATTCTTTCTCTACCACAGAAACTGCTGCATGGATGACTAAAATTTACGGATGCAGATCTTTATTAAAAAATAATAATTAATATTGCTAGAAACAAATTTTATAAATAGAAAGTGTATATTCAAATCGATTTTATACAATTTATTACTTAATTATCTATTTATACGATTTATATCATACGCAACAATATACCGATGTATATGAATGCATACATTGATGCATTGATGCACTTCACATCATTCATAATTTAAAAAATGGATCAAAATACAAAATCTTATAAAATAACAAGAATGCATGTCTTCGATTGACGCACAATTTTCGCAATGCCAAACTTTGCTTTAATTTTCACCATCTGCTCTGGAATATTAATTTTTTTCTGCAGGTTTCAACAGTTCTGATTATAGGTACCGAAGTGTATTTCAGTATCATGTACCACTGTGGAGAATTGAGACAGGCAGCAGATCATTTTCTCTTCTGGACAGTGACCGTGATAGCAACAATCAAAACAATATTACTTCGCTTTTATCGCACCAAGCTATTCAATAATTGCAATTCTGCTCGAACTGATTGGTTAAAGGAAGATGATCCAGAAACCCTCGAAGTTATGGCACATCATGCCAAAATTAGCAGAATTGTTTTCATCTTTCAGGCTGTATTCAGTTACTTCACTCTTGTAATGTACGTTATTGCCCCCATAGCTACCAATGCAGAAGATGAACAAGGGTTGCCTTTGCAAACTGTATGTGTATTTAGAAATATGTCAGCGATGGAGTATCGCGGAGTTTACTTCCTTCAGGCTATTCAACAACTGTACATTGTCAATGGAAACATTGGGACAGATTATTTCTTCTTTGCTATGATCATGCATGTTTGTGGTCAGATGAAAATACTTAGTTTGAGATTTCATCAGTTTGGTAGCAGAGGGGATAAATATAATGATAAGGACGATAACTTAATTGATGAATTGAGAATGTATGATGAGAAATTTGACGAAAATCATGATAGAGAATGCTTTAGGCAAATAAGGATTCTTATCAACAGACATTGTGAACTTATTGGGCTGGCTGATGACTTGAAGGAGAGTCTTACTTACATTTTGCTGGTGCAGTTCACCATGGATATCATCATGATGTGCCTCACAGGTATTTTTTTGGTGTTTTATAGGGATTTAAGGGCCTCCTATAAAAACTAAAGATGATACCAAGTGTGAATATTGGAGAGAGGAAGGGCGAACATTGACCTTTCACATTTGAACTCTAATTTTTGATTTTAAACATATTATCTCTGACCCATGACCTTTTACTGAGTACCTCTGTCCTCTCATCTTCAATCTTTGGCCCTTGACATCTGATATACCATATGATGCCGCATCTATGACTTTTCATGTTGGACGGATTGTTAAAATTTTAATGTATGTAATTTATTCTTTCCCTTTTACGGGTTTGAGGGCCACCGCTCATTTTGAATTTCCTCCTGCCTTTATTCTTCTCACCATCACCCCCTCCACTTTTTCCTTTCTCTCGTCCTCTCTCATCTTAAAAATTGAGATCTCTTAAGGTTAAGGATTGAAATATGGATTTATTCCAAAGTAGAAGATTTCAATTTTTATCGTTTCCGATTGAAAAAAAAAATTTCTCTTGCTTTAAAACAGGAAGCTTAAAAATGTTGTGAACTACCAAATGAAAACCTAACAGATTTTGAGATAGATTTCAAATTGAAAAATGAAAATTTTGATTGTCTTGAAATAAAAAAACTTCCAAATTTGATTAGGACCAAATTGGAACTTTCAAAATTGAGCTTTTTATTCAAAGTTGATGCATAATTTCTCTGATTATTTCAGGTTTGCTGACTCTAATTTATCTACAGCAAGGTGACACAGTCACAGCTGGGAGAACAATATGTGGATTCTCAATCGTAGTAATGAGTCTTTTTATTTACTGCTACATCGGTGATTATTTGCGGTTCAGATTCGAAAAAACAGCGGAAGCTATCTACAGTTGTTTCTGGTACAATTGCTCACCCAAAGTAAGCAATAATATTATCCACATTCAAACACGTGGGAGGCGTCTGATGAATCTTACCGCAGGAAAATTTTGTAATATAAATCTAGAAATGTTTAAAACTGCCATGAAAACAGCTATGAGCTTTTTCTCAGTGATGAGAATCCTTCTCAGTAAAAACGGTGAATTAGATATGGAATTAAATTACTGAAAAGAAAAAAGCACTCTGAACTCATACGTTATTTTAATTATTTCTTTATTGTAACACCATTCGAAAAAATACTAAAAGCGTTTTTAAAAAAACTTTTCTTGATTTCTTCCCCTATGCCAGATATTTCTTTTCCTTTTTCAATTAACATATAAATAATACGAAATTATTTGAGAGGCATTGAGCTTCAAATTTTCAATTTAGAACATTATCAAATTTAAGATAATTTAATTTAGAATGACTAATTCTTGCATGGTTTTATTTTCAAGGCAAATTTTTTGTTTGCAGATTGATTTAGTGGTATACCCTTAAACGTTCTCATTTTGTGTGCACAATTTTTAAAATTTCATTTTCAGTCATCCAAATTTTCAGTGATCTAAATATAAACGTTTTAATTTGTACCCTCCTCGGAGCCTTTTATTCATCCTCAAATACCACCTTCTAATTAATGGGCCATATATTTTTATCAACTTTAAAAATAATTTCGTATTGTCTTGATAAAAAAATGTGATGGGAAATTCAGTATAGGCCTATAATGATTTTTCTATGATGAACTTCCTACAATTTTTTCGCGATTATAGAGATAAATTTATTGGAATTATTATAGGAAAATCATTACAGAAAAATCAGTATAGAAATAAATAATATTGAAATATTGAAAGAATTATTGCAGAGAGTATAGAAACTGCGAATAAATGATTTATTTTTAAACACTCATATGAAAGTACAAAAAAATTGTGATATTTATGAGAATTGAGCACATTTTGAAGAGCTCTCTTGAAGAAAGGTATAATGAAACTCAAATACTATCAGTATATTTTTTATACATCATATTATTATTTTTTTAAATAATAAAAATATATGACACAATGATTAGTGATGATCTGTGTAGAAAAAACCGATTAAAAAAGATAATAAACTTCAATATATTGCGAAAATCTCATTTCACTACTTGGGGGATGGTTTTTGATGGTGAATGAATAACAGTTTTAAGAGGGTAAAAATGACACAGTTATTGTTTTCACGCACGTATGGCCTATGATATAGCTTTCATGAATTTGAATTCGAAACTCTCTCATTTTGGGCGTTCAAATACAACTGTAGGCCTTTGACAAGAATTAACATCAGCTTTATTTATTCAGGCTTTTAGTTCGAAGCATTAAAAGCCTACAATATTGTACTTATGTAAATTTAAAACTATAAAATTTTGTACATATCAGGTTAAAATTAATTACTTAACTAAGCACTGGTTTTATTTATTTTTTGAACTATAGAATATAATTATTTTCAAATGATACATTATTTTGAAAGATTTAAAAATGAAAATGTTTCGATACATGCTTGCAATTGAAAGTTTTTTAATACCAAACAATTCCATTTTTTTTATAATACGTTTAAACTTTTATAATATTTAAAATCATTCTGACTTTTTTACTTTATAAACTACGAAGTTTGAAGACTTCACTTATGTTTGAAATCAAATAGTTGTCATTGTAATAGATTTTATTAATTTAATTATTTTTATTGAGAATACTGTCAGAAGACAAAAAGATTGAATTCTTCTCCTTTTTCTTCTCCATTTCAAGTATTTTAAGTACGAAAAAAATGAAAAATTTATTAACTTATCCAGAAAATTAAGGAAATACAATAAGTTAAACGTAAAATATATTTATTTCAAAAATATTAGTTTTTAATTACTAATTTCATTTTGTTGTACAATGCCGAAGATTTTTGAAATTCATCCCAAAGAATTTCATATACCATCAAGTGAACATTATTTCATTTTACACTTATGTCTTTCTAAACTTCAAAAAATAAAATGAACGAATTTAAAAACAGGAATGAAAAGAAACATCTCTGCGAACCAACTTTACTATACGCTGCGAACGGAATGTATTATATCCGAACGGAATGTATTAAATGCGTTCGCTTGTAGATTATTATTATTATTATTAATTAAATTTGTTGTTTTGTAACAGAAAGTGAAAATAAACTCTTAACGAATAAATTCTTCAGTATAAGTGCTCCTTCCTGCATAAGTTTTCCGATCGAAAATAATGACAGGTCTTGAATGCAGTTTCTGAGAATTTGTGACCATATAGAGACATTAGGAGAGGGTGAACTTTTCCCCAAGTTCGATCGAAAATAATAATTTATTAGATCTCCAGGTAAAGGGTGCATCGCATAAATAAAAATACGGAAAGAAGACTTTGCGGAGACTGCGCAATTCATTTAAGTTCAGTTCTTCTTCATGAGCACTATGAAGAAAAGACAGTACAACTTTATTTGAAACTGGAAGCTCTCAGGAAAATACCGTAATCGTCGAAAAATTCTCAAAATTGTATGACAGTAGAAGTTTGAAATAAAAATTTAATTAGAGTGATTAAAAGTTCAATCAAAAAGGCAAGTATTATAAGAGCTTTTTTAAATTTTAATTATTGAAACTTGATAAAGACTCTTTGTTTTTTGGATATATTGCCCTATTTTATTATGGCTTTCTCCTTCGAAAAAAATTTTTGGCATTTTTACTGTCGTCTCAGGTTTGTGGACAGTGCACAAGTTTTTTTTTCAAATTTATTTTATCGTATGTGAAAGAAAAATACGAGAATCACGCGTGAAAAACATTTGCAAGAAAAATTTTTCACATTTGTTGAGGAAAGCAGGATTTACTACCAGTTGTGAATTAATACTAAAATTTGGTTCCTGACAAAGAAAGTAAACATTCGCAAGATTATTTCTATTCAATTTGCACAACGTTTGATGCATGTGAACAGAAATTTTAATTTATTTTATAATATTCAGGACTTATTCAATTTTTTGGCACAATTTAAAAACTCATTTCCTTTTTTTCCCAAATTCCTAATGTACTCTTGCACATATTGGGTGGCTTTACAAAATTAAAAGAAAAAGCGTGACAGAATATGCTGGAATATTTTGTTCAACATTTGTGTATTTTTCAAAATAATTAAGACTTTTGGCTTTCTCATAGAGGAAACTTTGTAATCGTAACAATTTCAAATATTTTTAAAATTATTTAATCAACGAAGTGTCTCCTTGTCCCGAATTCACAGATCGAATTCACTACTAGTTTATATTGGGGTTTTTCACATTTTAAAAAAATTCTCTTTAAATGCTAATTGTCTTTTATTTAAATGATATAACAAAAATCGATAAGAAAAATTTCAAATTTATAAGGAACTAGTCAGAGGATCCAAAAAATAACTAAAAACAGAAAAAAGAGACTTTCTAAAGTTTCTTCTGAAGAAGCATGGAAAGAATAGAACCTGGAAAATATATCAATCCTCTCAGTATCCTAAAAAAGTGACATGGCCCATTTGAGTTTGGCCCCTAACGACGTATTTTTAATATTTCGCTCAATTCTAGTCATTATCATACAGGTGAGAAATCCTAACAAAAATTTGAAAAAAAACATGTCTATATTCTAATACATGCACTTGACATTACTTTCGAAAAACTTGTAACACTTTACTGTTACTTTTGAAAAATCAAATTGGTCGTTACAAAAAAAACCCACATTTTTTAAAATCATGAAATCTTATGTTAGTCTTTCAAAGTTTTTTGTCTATTTTCAAGAAAGTTTTGTTTCATCAGATATTTTTCTTTAAGTAGTGTTTAATTTGCCTTCCTTTGCATCAATTATAGAGAATTATTCGACTAATTACTGAGATGTCATTTTACTCGAAAGAAGATTTCCTGAGAGGACCGAATGTTCATTTATGAATGTCTCTCCAACATCGTTTATTTTGATTTATATCACCCAGACTATTCAGTTGATTTCTACTCTCCAGATAATTTAGTTGATATCTACAAGCTTTGGGAATATCGGAATTGATGTTTTCTTTTTCAGTCTAAAGATGCACGTCTGCAAGCTAGAAATTTCGTATTGCGAATTTTTTGACATTGAAGGAGAAAATGATTGGAAAAAGTCCAAATTAAAAATTGTTACCATGAGCCAGAGGCATCAACATTTATTGAACGAAGCTCAGAAATTGGAGAAAACCTGCAGCGTTGTTATTATGGTGCAGCTTACGATTAACATTGCTGGAATATCTTTATTTGGTATAGTAAATTTTTTATTTTGGACACTTTATTTACAACTGTTTATTCTTGCAACTTGCTCCTTTTCAGTATTGCTCAATTTTCAAAATCCTTAATTAAAAATTGTTCAATCCCAAACGCTTTCTATTTGAAATTGTCTAATTTCGAAACCTTCAGTCTGAAATAATTCAACTATTATTTACAACGACACAGTTTTGAATGTTCCAAACTAACACTGTGTACGTTCAATATTGGTATATAAAGTCAATTCATGAAGTATTTCTAATAATATTCGCATCTTTCAGCCCCTTACTCTCTCTTTATCTATTTCACTCACCCTCTCTTCCCTCTTCCTACCCCTTTATTATATTATATTTATTTATTATACAGGGTGTTTTTTTTTATCTTGAGACATCGAAATATTTTAAGAAATAAGCATCCGCCATTTCGTGTAATTTGGCGCACCATTATTATTTTAATATTGCAATATATTGATAAATATTTAATTTATTATTTAAAATAAATTTTTGCATTAGTGGCTAATTTATTCCATGGAAATCTCTTTCCTAACAGTGACCTTGAAGAACAAAGACTATAAATGTGTTGAATTAGGTTAATGTGAGATATATTTTGAATTATATTTATTTGTAAGATGTTTTCCACAATACAAGAAATCAATGTGAGACAAACTTACAATACACTTTAAAACGCTGATCCTCAAAAGTACGCTGAATTCGGTGTAGTTTTGAGTTACATCATTTTTAAGACACGAAAAAAAATGAAGGCACAATGAAAATTTTCATTGTTAAAATTGAGATGCAACAAATTTCACAGTAATGGTTTTTTCTGTAATGTTTACAAAAATTTTTAAAAGTCACCTTGCAACACATTTTTAAGGAACTATATTCCATGCTTGTTTTCCGTCACCATTTCCAATTTTAGAAGTAAATTCATCCACGCAAGCCATGCGAATTCTAGCAGCTGTTGCAGGTGCATCAAATCTGAATTTACCAAAAACTTTCATATCTTCACGTGCAGCCTTTATTGCCTCTTTAATTGCAAAAAATGCAGAAGATGCCAAAAAAAGGGGAGGCTCACCAACAGCTTTTGATGAATAAATAGCTCTGGGATTCGGTGCTCCCTTCAGAAGAGAAACATTGAATTCTTGAGGTATGTCTGAGAATCCAGGTATTTTATAAGCACCTGGCCCACGACTTAAAAGAGTCCCAGTTGGAGAATAAACAAGTTCTTCCATAGTAAATAAACCATACCCTTGCATGAAGGCTCCTTCAATTTGTCCAATATCAATTGCTGGATTCAAACTTTCACCCAAATCCATGACAATATCAGTTCTTAATACCTGATGATCACCAGTTAGACAATCTATTTTGACTTCTGTACAAGCAACTCCATACGTAAAATAATTGAATAGAGTACCAGAATTTGTTTCCAAGGAATATCCAATATCTGGTGTTCGATAAAATCCAGCAGCATAGAGTTGGATTCTATTCATATAAGCTCTTTGGATATAATCTTCCCAATTTCCTTCAGGGTTTTCATTTATTAGAGGTTGAAGACGTTTCATAATCTTATTACAAGCATTTACAACAGCCATTCCATAAATGTCAGAACTAGCACTCGATCCAGTCGTACTTGCATTTGGAATTTTATCTGTAGAGGTTTCACCCACTGAAATTTTCTTGGGGTTGAGTTTAAAGATTCGACTTGCCACTTGAATCATTTTGGTGTGCAATCCTTGTCCCATTTCTACTCCTCCATGAGTAATCAAAACAGAGCCATCGAGGTAGACATTGACAAGTGCTCCACCTTGATTAAGAAACTGCTCTGTGAAGGAAATACCATGTTTTGATGAGACTAAAGCCAAACCTCTTTTTTTATATCTGTTTGATTTATTAAATTGACGAATTTCAGTTTTTCTTTTCTGGTAATCGCAAGAGCGGAGACATTCCTCCCAGCAATGACTCAAGGTGCAATAATTGAGACGTTGATTGTAATGTGTCAGATCCCCTTCTTTATAAAAATTCAATTCCATCAGATCCATCACATCTCGATTCAGAAATTCTGCAACATCTCGAATCATGTTTTCTGCCAGAAACATCCCCTGAGGACCACCGAATCCTCGAAAAGCAACATTTGATGGTAGGTTTGTTTTGCACAAGTATCCAGTGACACTGGAGACTGGAATTTTATACGAATTCTCGAAGTGGAACATGCCTCGAAGTAAAATTGGACCAGACATGTCCAAGGTGCATCCTGCATTGAGAAACATCTCCACCTGGGCCACTTTAATCAATCCGCTTTTGTCAAAGCCGATTTTATATTTTTGAAGAAATGGATGTCGACTACCTGTTATCATCATGTCTTCTGGTCTATCTAACATACATCTCACAGGTTTTTGAAGTTTATAGGCAGCTAGAGCCACTGGTAATGCAACCATTGCTGGTCTTGTGTCCTTTCCACCAAATCCGCCTCCCAGTCTTTGAGCCCTAACAGTAATTTTATTTGATGGTAGATCAAGAAGTTGTGCGACCAACTGCTGCACATCTGCAGGATTCTGGGTCGAACAAAAGATTTCCATTTTATCCCCGTCTCTTGGAATGGCAAGAGTCGCATGTGTTTCTAAATAAAAATGTTCCTGTCCTCCTGTTCGTATTTCCCCAGTGATGATGTGGTCAACTTTTCTGAATTCTTCGTCAGGATTTCCAGAAACAATATGGATAGGATAATCTGGAAAGAATGATTCGCGAGCGATTGCATCCTCAATAGTGATTATAGGTTGAAGAGATTCATATTCAACGTTAACCATCGTTGCAGCTTTCTGAGCTGTGATCTGATCCACTGCTATGATAGCACCAATCGGTCGACCTTGACACGTTACGGTTTTTGAAGCAAATACTGGTTCGTCACGTAAGATGAGCTTATATAAATTCTTGTCTGCCTGAATGTCGTTAGAATCTAGGAAAGTAATCACTCCTTCAAGTGATAAAGCTTCAGAAGTATCTATTTTTAGGATATTAGCATGTGCGTTGGTTGAAAGTACAAGAGCCAAGTACAACTCATCCTTAAATTGTGGAACATCGTCACAATATAAAGCTTCCCCAGTTGCTTGTTTGAAAGCACTAGCATGTACAATAGGTTTTCCAATTAAATCCCAGGAGGATTGATTTTCTGGAACCACTTGAAAATACTGGGAACTTTTCGGTTCTGGGAATTTAAACTCATCAGAAATGGATTCCCACTCCACTGGAAATACTTTCTCCAAAATGAAGGTATTTCTGTGAAACTCAGTTTGTTCTTTTGCTACAAATACGAAAGCTTTGAAAAATAAGCTTAGGGTAAGTGATCTTCGATAAAGAATCATTCCACCTGGAGCATCACCTGCTAATGGAAATTCTTCTACAAGATTGTTAATAACTTTCTCCAAAAATTCGTTGTTCCACTTTTCTCCACTCATCGCTTGAGATGTTTTTCGTGCTAGAAGAGTAGTTGGTCCCATGCCACCAAATGCTAATTGTGCTACATCTACAATATTAGATTTTGGTTGAAATTTTACATTCAGTGCCATGTTGACAATAGTAATGTCATCATCACGTCTTTTTGATTGTTTATAAGCCACAAAATACTGATTCGAAGTAGAAAAGGGTATTATAATAGATAGGAGAATCTCATCAGGTAATAACAAATTCCTTCTATAGCCTACCATAAAATTGTGGTCCATTGTAATCGTTCTAAAGCCAGACTTCAGACTTCCTAGATTTAATTTAACACCAGCAACCATAAAAATTGGATTCAAATCAGATATTGGACTCGATGTAACTATATTTCCACCTACAGATGCGACATTTCTAATCTGCAATCCAGCAAATCGATGTAGCATCTTAACAATTGCAGAAAAGATTCTGGTTTTAGATTCGTGTTTAGTGTTTATTTGATATCTTAAAAGATCTTCCATCTTGGACAAGCATATATTTGCTCCGACTTCTAATCCCTCATCGTTTTCGACAATCTCATACATTTCTTTAACATTTGTTGGTTGAATCAGTTTTGAATAACGACAATTTTTATACTTCATTTCTACACCTACTTCAGTATTTCCTACGACTAGTTTTGCATCTGGGTAGTATTTCTTCAGAATCAATAATTCTTCCAAGGTATTTGGTCTGTACCAAGTAACATTTTTTCCTTTAAAAATCAAATATTCTTTATCCAGTGTTGAAGCGATCATCAGTTTCGGTGGAAATATTGGCTCCTGAGATGGATCATAGGGTAGAAAATCACCTGTGTCGAATAAATCACTTGGCTCCGACGTAAATGCTCTTTTGCAACAATTTTCACCCATCGGACACATTGTTTCTCCAGTATGAGTATCACCTTGTTGCTCAGAATGATGTTCCTGTTCCCATTCCTCTGTGAATGTTTTGAATCCTTCTATTATGGGCCTGTATCCTGTACATCTGCACAAATTACCATCAAATGCAATTTTTATATCTTCTATTCTTGGTTTTGGCATGGTTCTTAATAAGGCGTACATTGACATTACCATTCCAGGTGTGCAGAAACCACATTGAGATCCATGGGATTTTGCAATCCGTTCTTGAATTGGATGAAGTTTTGTTCTTGTGCTGCCAATACCTTCGACTGTAGTGATTGCTAATCCGTGAACAGCACATACTGGCATTAAACATGCATTTGCTGAAAAATAAATTGGCTTTTTTTGCATATGATCATACCTGGAAATCATGACAGTACATGCACCACATCCCCCTTCTGCACATCCTAATTTTGTACCAGTCAATCCTAATTTATTGCGAAGATAATAAAGCAAGGTCCATTCTGGTTCCACTTCACTGTCTCTTACTTCCACTCCATTCACATAAAATACAAGCGTCTTGCTGGATTTGAGAGGTTCTGATTCAATCACATTTTTATTATCGTTGTTCTTACTTCCTTCTCCATTTTTGGTTGTGTTTTTTTGGGATATTTGAAGAGTTTCTCTCATTTTTAGATAAAATGGGTACCTTCTGCATCAATTAGAAACTTGCATCAGTTGAGACCAATCAATTATATTGGAATAAGGTGCTGAAAGAAAAGATATAATGCTTTAAGATTCCAGTATTTATTTCGTAAGGAATTATATAGTAATTCCAATCGAGCGGCTAAAAAATTGTTTCGAAGAATCTTTCAATGGTCTCCCAGCCAAAAAATAGAATAATATTTTTTTAAACATAACAAATGATCTTGAAATAAATTTAGGAAGTTCTCGGTGTACATTAATAAAATCGAGAGAAATAGGCAAATTGATAATTGTAACGAAGTTTTGAAAAGAAAACTGTTTAATTCGTAAAATGAATAACTGTATATGTAACAGAAGGAAAGGGAAGAAAAGGGAAAACGAAAATATCCAAACAACTGTATGTAAATAAATAATTATAACCTCAACGTTTTTTTTTATTAAATACGCTTTGGTTCTATTCCTGAAATTCATTACAATTATCAATAGTCCTTTCACTGTGAATATTATAAACCAAGTCAAAAACTGAGTAATTTCGAGCATGACTTTACACCATTAACACCCTTGACTGTTATAAGCAAATTATATAAACAAATATTTTCCTGTGAGGATTAAGTATCAACCGTGGGGAACTTTGTTTTACTAACCGATATTGCTCAAGCTTATAAGAGTAATATTAACATAGTAAGGATCCACTACCCATACATGAACAATGTTACTATTGTCATAAAAAGTGTATAGACAAATATTCAATTTTCGCACTTCTTTCACAGACAATGTTTTCCTTTCTCCTCAAATTAAACTAAAATTATTTCATAAATGATTTCCAACCGCAGAATTCAATGTCCCTGGTGCTCACAAAAAAGCGGGT
Organism: Melikaiella ostensackeni; assembly: GCA_032362435.1. Classification (NCBI taxonomy): domain Eukaryota; kingdom Metazoa; phylum Arthropoda; class Insecta; order Hymenoptera; family Cynipidae; genus Melikaiella; species Melikaiella ostensackeni. Next base: position 24,841,544 of record JAUMHM010000078.1, read on the forward strand.
TTCACTTATGGATATGAATTTCCTCTGATAAATTTATATTAATACCCACACATAACGACCACTAATCACTGCTATTCTCAATATAATTTTTTTTTATTAAAACTAGTTCAAACAGTCAAAACGTCATCGTCTGGCTTATTCCTGGTGCAGTCTCAAAAACAAAAGTGATGTTTTATATTAAAAGAAAATGAATAATGTAATTAATGTTGACGGTTTAGGATTGCGCAATTTATATCTTTTAGAAAATTCAAAGCTTTCTTTTAAAAAAATATTGAATCCCTTTTTTTATCCTTGTTAAATGTTGTCCCCAGATTTGTGCGTCATCGTCTGGCCTATGAACAAAAAGTAGTTATTTTCGAAAAAGGTGTGTTTAAGTATTGGCAACACATTAAGATTAATAAATTTGAATTTCATGGATTGCTCGACCTACAAATCAGTTGATCTAATGTCGCAATTCCACTTCATTAATACATGTCAAACAGCGAATTTTAGCAGCGTATCACATAATCGTCATCGTCTGGCCTGGTAATTATTTAGAAGAAGTTCGTTCATAATTTACTAAAAACATTAAATGATGTGTGATCATGTTGAGATAGCGAATACTAATGTAGAAAACATCGAATTTTCTGAACATTATTGTTCAATTTTTTTAAAAAATTGATATTATTTTTGTGTCATGGTCTGGCCTAGCGTCATGGTGTCATTCTTCGCTCTTTGTTTCTATCCAATTTTATCGTAAATGAGACCTATTAAAATTATGTATTGTATTGTTTATAGACAATAACACTTTGAAAGGTATTTCATTTATAAATTCAACTAACTGTTTGATAAATTTAGAGTATAAATTATTATGGATTGATCACACTCGCAAGTGATTCCTATTTTTTGATTCAATTAATATAAATTGAAACTATTATTGCAAACTATAAATAATATCATAACATTTTAGTTATTCATAAATTTCCACAAATTTCAAAACTTTTATATTCTTTTTCGGTCGGTTACGGAAATAAAATTTCTGAGCCTTTAAAATCATAAGTTTATTTTAATTCAGCTTATATTGTGAAAACAAATTTTCAAAAATTTCGATGCTCAAGTTCTGCGTTGCACGGAGAATCACCCTTATATTGTAGCTTAATAAAAATATTATTAATGCTTAATAATTAAAATTTTATACGTGTCTTTAATCATATTCCATAAAGCGTAATCTATTAAAAAGAAAAAAATACCGTATGCGAAAATTTAGAGTACCGTTAACCGGGGAGAATTGCTACTCCGGGCTGAATCGCTACAACAATTTTTTTTTTTTTGAATCGTCAAAGGCTGAATAATTAAAGACATGAGAATGACAACTGGGTGAGGACCAAAAGTAAAATTTTTACAGTATGAAAAAAAAAATTTCCGCGATAGGTTTTCAAATACAAACTTTTGAAAAACAAAATGGTCCTTATCCAGTTTTCCATCTCACAGATTTTATAACTGCGTATTTTTTTACAAAATCACGAAAATACCTTAACGCCTTTTTTGGGCTTGTTAAATGCGTGCAATATATGTATTCTATAATATGATAAGATTCGGATGGAATTTAAGAATTGATGAAAATGTAAGACTAACAACTGGATAAGCAACAAAAATAAAATTATTTTTATACTATATGATAGAATATTGAGTAAAAATTATAGAAATATGTGGCCATTATTGACAATGCTGCAGGGAGGTAAAAGCATTTTTTTAAAAATTTTCTGTGTTTGAGGGCGGAAAACCCAAATAATCCTTATCCAGTTCTCAGTCTCACGATTTTAAAATTCATTTTTTCGAGTGAACAGAGAAATCGTTTTTACGTATTTCTAATATGTACCGATAAATAGTATCCTTAATTACTTGAAATCGTTAAAAACAAAATTAATTAAATATTCTTTTGTCACCCTTATTTTTTAAAGCAATTAATATTAAAAAGATCAATACTTACATTTTTGTTTGAGAACTTTTTTTTATTGTGATATAAAATTCTGTTGTTTCCTGAATTTAATAAGTGACCACTCTATTCAATTCACAGGAGGAGAATGACGCGTATATTAATGTGATGGAAGATCGATATCAATATTTCCCACCACGAGAAGAAATTCAAGAACCACTCTATGTCGTGAATTAATTAAAGGTACTCAATCTCTTGTAAATGTAATATAAATTCAATATAAAATGATTAATTCCAGGTCTATGTGAGCACCCCTGTGTCGTAAGCAGGGTAAATGAAATTCATATGTCTCGTATTACAGAGCCTTTCACTTCGAGTTATGAGAAGGTAACCACAAGAAGTTGAGGACAAATATATCTTTCAAAAATTTGACTTTACATATGTAGATGGCATTTAATAATAACAAACTAATAGTCAGCAATTATAAATGAAAGAGTCTATTACTAAGTTTAGTAAGACTCATTGTGGCTCAGAAATAATTTTGAAAATAGTTCACATAGAAATTATATAAGCTCAACAGAATTTTAAGTATCTTTGAAGAATCTTTTGAGTGTATAGTAAGTTCTCTCGCATGCCCGTCACAGAGTTGTTGCATGTTAAAATATTTTTAGAACATGCAACCTCCTTCACAGCAGCACTCAAAAAGATATTGAACTAGGGTCTTTTCGAATTTCGCGCACAAACATGGACGCCCACGCATGCGACTGGTTCAGAAAGTAGGCCAGGGGCGGAACTTTGGGTGACGAGTTGTTTACAAATTTCCCATCCGTATCTGAAGTTGTTTATTGTTAAATGAATTAAAAAATAACTATCGAAGGTGGATAAAAGTATCATACGGTATGCAAAATAAACTTTTTTTCTGAAAAATTTGACAGAAACTTGATCTACATTTTTGTTTGTTGTTAATAATTTTTTTTTAATGTTTGGTATTTTAGGTTAAAGGACCCTTTAAATTATCAAACACAATTTTCAATATCCATTGCAATATGTTAGTGGGGATCTCAAAATCAACCTTTTTTCTAAAAAATTTGATAAAAACTGTTACCAAATTTTTGTTTGTTGTTACCATTTTTTTATTGTTTGGTATTTCAGGTCAAATTTCCCTTCGAATTATCAAACACAATTTTTAATTTCAATTGCTATATTTTACTGAGGATCTCAAAATCATTTTTTTTCGGTAAAATTTGACAGAAACTTGATCTAAATTTTTGTTCGCCGTTGATAAATTTTTGTTTATCTGTTATTTCAGGTTGAAGGCCCCTTCGAATTATCAAAGACAACTTTCAATTTTAATTGCTATATTTTAGTGGGGATCTCAAAATCAATTTTTTTCTGAAAAATTTGACCAAACCTGGCTACAAATTTTTGTTTATTATTAATAATTTTTTTTATTATCAAATCAAATTATCAAACACAATTTTCAATTTTAATTGCCATATTTTAGTGGGGATCTCAAAATAATTTTTTTTTTAAATTTGACAGAAACTTGACATAAATTTCTGTTTGAAAATTGTGTTTGATAATTCAACGAGTTCTTCGACCTAAACTACCAAACATTTGAAAAAAAATTATCATCAATAAACAAAAATTTGGTACCAGTTTTTGTCAAATTTTTCAGAAAAAAATTGATTTTGAGATCCCCACTAAAATATAGAAATCAAAATTAAAAAATTGTGTTTAATAATTTAAAGCGACCTTTAACCTAAAGCACCAAACAATAAAAAAAATTTATTAATAACAAACAGAAATTTAGATCAAGTTTCTATCACATTTTTCAGGAAAAAAGATTAGTTTGAGATCCTCACTATAATATAGCATTTACGATTGAAAATTGTATTTGATGAATCAGAGGGACTTTCAACCTCAAATACCAAACAATAATAAAAATTTATTAACAACATTAAAAAATGTAGAACAAGTTTCTGTCAAATCTTTCAGAAAAAAGAATTGATTTTAAGATCCCCACTAAAATATGGCATTAAAATTGAAAATTGTGTTTGGTAATTTAAAGGGACATGTAACCTAAAATACCAAACATTTAAAAAAATTTATTAACAACAAACAAAAATTTTGAGCCAATTTTTGTCAAATTTTTCAACAAAAAAAATTGATTCTGAGATCCCACTAGTATATAGCAATTAAAATTAAAAATTGCGTTTGAGAATTTGAAGGGACCTTTAACCAAAAATACCACAAAAAAATTATTAGCAACAAATTAAAATTGCGATCAAGTTTCTGTAAAATATTTCAGAAAAAAAAATTGATTTTGAGATCCCCACTAAAATGTAGCAATGAAATTTAAATATTGTGTTTGATAATTTAAAGAGACCTTCAACTTAAGATATCAAATAATAATACAAATTTATCAACAACGAACAAAAATGTAGATCAAGCTTCTGTCACATTTTTTAGAAAAAAAAGTTAATTTTGGAATCCCCACTAAAATATGGCATTTAAAATTAAAAATTGTGTTTGATATTGTTGATGTGTTTGATATTTGATCATGTTAGGAAATAAACAAAATTATTGTTCACTGTAAATTATGGCAGATTATGGTTTTTCTGCGTGTATTTATTGCGATAAACCTAACCACAGAACTGTAAGTGAAATATCAACACTCATTGTGAATTTTATTTACAAGTGCGGGTTACAATATTTTTAATGCGGTGCATTGGTTAACACAGTGCGTTATCGTATGCTACCTTTATCCACCTTTAATAGTTATTTTTAAATTTATTTAACAATAAACAACTTTAAATACGGATGGGAAATTTGTAAACAACTCGTCACCCAAAGTTCCGCCCCTGGTATACTTTTTGAATCATGCGCATGCGCATGCGTACATGTTTGTGCGCGAAATTCGAAAAGACCCCCATTCAATATCTTTTTGAGTGCTGCTGTGGAAGGGAGGTTGCATTTTTTTATATATCCTAACATGCAACAACACCATGACTGGGATGAGAGAGACCTTACTGTTTATGTTACATTCAGTGTCGGAAATCATTCAGCGTCGACAATGTCTAAATAATGTCGACAATAGCGTCTGGCATCGGTCATTGTCGACAGTGGCTGGGCAATGTCTATTTCAGAAACTATAATTCTGAAATTTCGAACATTGACCGGCTATTGTCAACAGTGCCCGAAAAAAATTGTTTACACGATAGTTAAATAGCATCTATTTTTTATTCAGTTGGAATGGAATTTTAATTTTTCTCATATTCAAAACAAGACTATGGAGTTTAATGAACTAAACATTGCCAATTCTGAAAACTAATAGTTTTCAGAGAACCGACCGTTGGTCATGTATATAGTTTATTGCCCTCAGTTAGGCTAATTGCTCCTAACTCTGAGGAATTGAGGTAAAGTGACAATGACCCCTGGTCTTTGAGCATTGTCGAAAATGATCGGTCAATTTTGGAAATTTCGAAATTTTAGGTTCGACAATGACCGACGCCAGCGGGCACTTTCGACATTGAGTAGGCATCGTCGACAATGACTAATTCACGAAATTGGCTGTAACATATACACTGTTAGAAATATTCCGGAATTTACAAAGTTATTACGTTACAATTGTAACGGAAAATTTGTTACTGAATTTTTCGAAATTTTACATAAATTGATGAAACTTGCAACTAAATTTTTGTAAATTTACTATAATTTTCCGAAATTTATCATCATTTTACGAAACATGTAAAGCATAAAAGTTTCGAAACAGGTTTCGTAAAATTAGGACAGAAATTTCTAATAGTGTATAATTTGTATGTACCTATTCATCTGATTATTCCTTATTCTTATTATATTATACAATATATGGGTGATTGCCAAAAAGTAGACCATTTCAGACAATGCGATTTTCGAAAACAAAAAAATTCAAACCGCCTGAAATATTTTTTTTTTTTAAATTAAGATTAACCCAAGAGAATATGAAAATATTAAACTCACAGATCAAGGAATGTATTTGCGATAGATATGAATTTTACTATGACAAACCAAGAAATTAAAAAAATCTTTTGAAATATATGCAGAACAGATAGAAATATATAAAAATATGGAAGAAATTACTATTTTCACGATTTATTTGATTTCGGGTACATCATTTCAAAATATTCTTTCTCTTTAGAGTATGATAAATTAATACGGAGCGTTAGTGGACGTTTTATGAAAAATATTACCCAAAAATAGTGATTATTATTGACTGTTATTTAGAATCAACGTCGATAAATTGATTTGTAACTATACGAGTACTTAAATATTCGTAAGTGTGAAATCAACAATTTAATTCTGCATTATGAATAGTCTGAATGATTAATTCCGGGTTTTTTCCTAGAATAGCAATGTAGCGTGACTCAATATAAGTGATATCTGTGAATCTTGAAATTTAAAGAAATGGTGTTAATATTATTTAGCAATATTTCATTTTAAACTTGTAGTTTGGGACAAGTGCGTGAAAAGACATTCTGCGTACTTTTTATTTATAATTTCTAAAGGAAGTCGTATAAAACTTTGAAACTTCACTAAATTGTGCTTTGGTATAACTACTTTACTAAGATATTTTTAGAAAAAATTTATTATTCAAAGAAAAAGTGGAAAATAACTGGGACATAAAGTGGTCAACTTTTTGGCAATCATCCACATAATATTCTAGTTCCATAAGGTATGTTTTATCCTGGAAATCTCCCATGTGAGAACTGCTCCACGCGATAAGCACTAAAGTCGCTGTCCTTGTTTGGATGCATCGATTTACCCGTCTCAAATGCTGAAGAGAACTGAGACAAAATTTACATCCATAAATGCAACTTAAAAATTTATAAAGTACACACATATGTCAAGATATGAGTCATCTTTGTGAAAAAACCTTTCAAGTATATATTAAGTATAATAATAATAATATATATATTTATTGAAACATTATTCTTTTATTTATTTATAATAATTATTAATTCTTATTATAAAATCAATATTTATACCTTATTGCCAATTGAAACACTAAATTTTGTGACAATAATCAATTGTTTATGACAGAGAATATTTGTACATAAGTCAACTAATCCTAGTTTACGGTAAATTCTCTCGCTTTCTCTTTCAGGACCAGCAGCAAGTTTATTCTTAAATTGCTGCCTTGCTTGTATGGCTATTTATTATAAAATTCTTTAATGATTAATTTATAAAATTTTAATTAGTGAAGAGAAGTACACAATAATGCAATCGTCGCGACAATCCAAATCTTCTAGACAAATGCTTTATATGATTAAATCGTTTTTTTAAAATACCTTTTCTTTTCTTTTTTCTTTTTAATTCGTACTATAAGGAAAGCTCTTTAATCAATGATAATTTCTTTATTCTGGCCACTAATAAGTGCTTTTTTTTATCCTACTTACAAAAATATGTTAAGAATGTATTCGTAAGAATTATTGTTTTTCTATTTTCTACTTTTTAGTGTATTTTTACATAATATAATTCAGTAGTTCATAAGACATTGGCATTCAACTCTATATTTTATACTTTGCCTCGCATTGAGGAGAAGAACTCACAAATTCGCAGAATGATACAGTAATTTCTCTGTCTTTTTCACTTTCGATAATTAAAATGTCTTTGCATTTAGAAAATAATTCAATAATTCAGTACATTGACGATGTTCGCGAAAGAACTACCTCACTTAAGGATATATTTTTTTACTCTTTCATTGTAATTTCTCAGATCAGGATTCTAGGAAAGTGGAGGACAGGATAAAATTTTCTTTATTTGAACGCCTTCCTCTTGGCCTTTGGTTTAGGACCTCAGTCGCGCAGGAAGTTGTGGAAATCTTCCTCCCACCTAGGAAAAGAAGCGTACTCCAGTTCTTCGGTTGAAGGACTTTCCCCACGGAGAAGAGCCCCAGAGCGTTAGGAGTACAGAATTTTGCTTCTGCTCCTAACCCTTGTGACTCCTGGTGAGCGAGTGGTTCTACCCAGAGATGAAATCGAAGGCTCCACCCTTTACAGGCTTGCTTGCTCTCGTCTCACGCGGCTGATCACCCAGCCGCCGACTCTCCTGAGTAGCTCGCGTTCGGCCTTTTTATCCATGATCTAAAAATACATGGTCTAGCCACGCGCAACTGAAAAAAAGTTAACCAATAGGAAGAAACTCTACCACAACCAGCCATATTGGATAAGTGAGCGCGCGAGAATGAAGTATATTTGGAATGAAGTAAATTCCGTGAGAGAAGATTTCAAATAAAAGATAAAGGAATTGTACAATTTATAAATCAACGAAATCAGTTTGCAAATAATGTAATTTGTGCCATAAATAATATGAAATATTGGAATATATATATAACTTCTAATCCTTGTAATGTATAAGAGATGTGGAGAAATATGAATGACATAACCTCTCAATGCACCTGAAGAATTTTACATTTTAACGCAAATGAAATCAAGTATCATTACCTAAAAAGAAAAAAGTATTTTGTTTTGAGTCTCAAAGCACGAATAAATAAATGCAAAATATTGATATCACAGTGTGTATTATGATAATATCAGTTTTTACAATTCGTATATACATGCACGTAAATGATCACAAGAAAGGGCCTCTCAGTGTATACAAAGTGACATTTCAGATCTTATATTCGTATGAAATAATGAAATTAACATACAAGTTTATGCAGTGTATATGATTTGAAATGATATAAATGCTTTTGAATAAAAGAAAATGATCCTCGTTTATGAAAATGTACATTAATGAATGAATATCTAGTGATAGAACGCGGGTGAGCGTGTGGTATGAAGTTCTCAAGTTATAATTTCATTAAGAATATTTCAAATATTTAAAAAGATACTTGTCTCAAATTCTACCAAACTTAGCTGTTTACTTTAAAATTAAAATTAAATTACAACAACAAAAATACTGAAAATTAGTGGTAGAGATGTTTTACACAGGCACGTACAATTTTCAGTGCTTGCCATGGGCGCTATTTTCCCTAGATACACCGTTGATAACCAAGATGGCTGGCTGTGGTAAAGTGTGACTGGAGACGAAATTGGTAAGCTGATGGCTGGACCATGTATTTTTAGATCATGTTTTTATCTGCTCTCCACGTGTCCCCTACTCTAGTTCCACCGATGGTGGGTGGAACTCCGTGACAATGCGCCTTGCTCTGGCCCCCGCTGGTTATCGGCGCTCAGGAGACTTGCGCGACTGGCATGT
>JAUMHM010000078.1:24854024-24864320 GCA_032362435.1 Melikaiella ostensackeni
ACACTTTCGAGCCATGGTTTCACTCGACTCAGGCACGACTCCCCATATCGAGGTCTAAGATGTTTACACATCAAAAAGTAAAATATATGTATGATTTCCGTGTAATTATATTCATTCCTTTAGTTACACGAATATAATTCACAAAAATTTAGGTTAAGTTTTGTGTATCGGAAAAATCGAAATATTACGTACCTTTAATGATGATTGCTCATAATTTCATGAGCTGAAAATATGACTTGTCCAGTGATTGTTATTTATTTCATTGTTTTTCAATTTCATATTAAATGAAAAGAGGAAGAAATCTTCGTTGCTCAGTTTGTATTAATGTAGTGCTTTCGACACGTGTCATACAAAAACATTCACCGACAAAGCAATAAACAAAACGAGACAAATGGCGACACTTATTGTCATCGACCGAAAATAGTTTTGGCAGGCTATCATTTAATTATACAATGGAAGACCTAATAATATTTTCTTCTTGCGAATCCACTTTTAGGATTTATCGACTGATTCATTTTCTTAATCTGGAAAATTTTCTAAAAATTATATAGAAAAAAATAGATACTTTCAAAATCCTAACCTCCTGACCGATCCCAGAATAATCCGTGTGGGTTAATTTGGTTTAAGTTTTAGTTTATTTGGGTTGAAGTCGCAAAAAAGTAAAATATATATGATTTCCATGTATTTATATTCATTCCTTAAGTTACACGAATATTATTTGCAAAAATTTAGGTTAAGTTTTGTTTATCAGAAAAATCATACCATTAGGTACCTTTAATGATGATTGCTCATAGATTTTATGAGCTAAAAATATGTCCAATGATTGTTATTCTATTTCATTGTTTTTTAAATTTCATATACTTTTGTCGGTCTATCATTTAATTATACAGTGGGAGACCTAATAATATTTTCTTTTTGCAAATCCACTTTTAGGATTTATCGAATGATTCATTTTCTCAATCTGAAAATTTTTTCGAAAATGATACAGAAAAAAATAGATACTTTTGAAATTCCAAACACCCGACCGATCCTAGATCAATCCTTGTGGGTTAATTTGGATTAAGTTTGAGTTTATTTGGGTTAAAGTCGTAAAAAAGTAAAATATATGTATGATTCTCATGTAGTTACATTCATTCCTTTAGTTATACGAATATTATACACAAAAATTTAGGTTAAGTTGTGTTTATCGGAAAAATCGAAATATTACGTACCTTTAATGATGATTGCTCATAGATTTTATGAGCTGAAAATATGACTCCAATGAATATAACTCGGAATGAGTAAAAGTTTTTTTTAATCAAATATATGATTCGTTGATTCAAGTAAGCGTACTTTAAGGTGAAATAAATATTTCTTTGTAACAAACAAATATCAAAAAACGATTCACTTGAATCAAAAAATGCATCCATTCTTTAAAAAAGCTGAACAGTAAAGGTACAGAAATTAATGTGTCTCATTTAATGAAAAAAATATCAAATGCAATCGTAATTATCAATCAATTTCTACTATGAGACCATACGCTCTGCGTACATGGCGGTATTTGTCCTGAACTACTCGATACAAATCATGAATTTTACAAAAATATTTTTTTGAACGAATCTTGTATGATATTATTTCAAAAATATATTTCTTTACTTGGAGGAAATGTTTATTTGACATGAATCACTTTATTTTATATATCAAAAGAAACACTTATTCCAAGTAAATAAATTAATGCTTAAGTGAACAAATTACTTAATTTGACTAATGACATGTACTATTTGGAATAATAATACCTACTCCTAACATGAAAGAAATATCTCTTTCGCTTAATTAATATTGCTTTTAGTTATTCCAATATTTCTTGGATTCAAAGAAATCATAGTACTCGATCCAGGCAACGATGAATTAGTTATTGCAAATAGATTTTTTTCAATTCAAAGGCTCGAAATCATTTGAATCAAAACACGAATTTGTTGCCTCTTAACAATATTCATTACAATGAAGCAAACAATCTCCTTGGCTTAAAGAAATTGAATCAACGAAACACATTTTTTTGAATCTAAGAATTTTTTTTCAGTGTAAAAGCAGAAGGATGGATGTGAGCACTCGATGCTATCGAAGGTCTACATCCAAAATCACCTGTTAGTAACCGGCTGCGCTTGGGAGTTTTGGTTTTCTGCAGTTTTCCGCTCCCCTGACCAAATGTTCAAGCGATTGCTTGGAGGCTTATTAAGCGAATTGGGGTATTTGGGGATTTCGGGAAGGGATGTGAGCTAAAGGGTTTTAATGTCTTACGATCTCCTGCGGGAGGGGGGATTTTAGATATGTAAGAACCCGAAAAGGGTATACATGAAGTAGAAATCTAATCAGTCGATCTAATAACATGTTTTTCATTTGTAGAATATTGTTTCTTTTCTGCACTGAGGAAAATTGATTATACAAAGTAGGTATTAGAAGTAGAGGATAATACCCCGTAAAAAATGTATATTACCGCGTATGATCTATAATCTTTTTCTAATATATGAAGATATTACCAAATATAATCTCTGGATGTTACATTCTTATAATCTTCAGAAATTAATTCGTAACATCTAAAGATTATAAAACACGCATGCGCGCGCATGTGCTAAGGTCATGTGACCACTGAGCCATTTACGTTCAGATATCCCGGGGCGTCCATTTTGAGCATCATGACTTGCATGTTTGGTTCAGCGTGCTTGGTGGCGTTGTTCCGCGTGCTGTGTATTTTACACATGTATATCTTGTCTTAAATAAATAATACGGTGTTAAGTATTATTACAAATTTAACGATTGGGACCTACTTATATTTTAAAAAGAAGTGAGTATATATGTAGATTCTTAATACTTTGTCACTAGTACAAGCATTTATTAGAAACCAAGTAACCTAACCTCTTTCACTTAATTTGTTATTATACAATTACCTGTCTAGTTTTATCTGAGTATGAAATATAAAATTAACATTTATAGCAATTTTTATTGTTTGTGTTTTTTGGTGTATAATTAATCAATTTTAAGAACAAAGTTTCTCGCGTAAAGATAGCCCGTGTCTTGGTTCACCGAAATTCGGTGAACGTAAAACAAATATTTCCGGCGAGCTCAGGGAAACTGGAAAGGGCAGCTAGGTTCACCAAAGTTCGGTAAGCGTAGACCAAGTAAGACTTTCGGTGAAGATAACCTCAAAACCTTCCATCAGATTTTTCCGCTTGACAGCAAACAAATTGAGTATCAGAAACAAAATTCAATTAAATATTGAGTTAAACGGTACTTTTGTATTTGTTTAGGATATTATCATTGCTTCCCATTCCTATTTATTTATGTAGATGAGCTTTATCCATCACAATTATTTTTCTGATCCTATTTGCGAATGCGCATTTACATGAGAAATTGTAATTATTTTGTGCTTATGTTTTGGATTGGGAATATTCATTATTTTTCCTATTGTTTCCTATCACTAATTATATTACTGTCATAAGCTTCAAGCAATTTTATTTGTTTCAGATGTTTTAAACTATTAGTTTAAGATATTAAGGTGGAGGAATCCATCAGGCATCTTTTGAAGCCTCGGAATTGTGAAAGTTACATGAAGAATGTTGAGGGTAAATGTTTTTTCAAATGATTTTACATGGAATTTATTCAGTTATTTCTGTTCAATCTGTTTTTTATTTGCACAATTAAAATCCAAAGACCTTGCTTGTAGTGTTATATTCAATTTCAGAAAACAAAATTGATGCTGAAGCCTTTTTACTTTTGACTGATGAAACAGTAATTCATTTAATTCCAGAAATACTGGGGGTTAAAGGGGGGAGAGTGCCAAGAATTCGTGTTCTTACCCTATGTCTGTGGAACTTTTCGTGTTTGTTTTTTATATAGACTAGATTTTCAAACTTGTAGACTAGACAAGTCTGTGATTCTTCGTGTTTGTTCCATATGTAAGCTGGATTTTTAAAGCTGTACACTATAGATAGAGTGGGAGCACCAATTTTTGGCACCTTAACTCAATTATTGGCACGCTAAAAATCGAAGTGAATTTATTCAATTACTGACAAATATTTCACTGCATTGGATCGATAACTAATACAAGAATTATGTGTAAAAATGATAGTAGCATTGAAATAATTAAACCGAAACAAGTTTAAAAAAATATTTTAGCTAATAAATTAGATAAAGGTGCCAATAATCGGGGAAAAGGAGGGGGTGCCAAGAATTGGTGTTCTTAACCTGCTATGTCTGTGAAACTTTTGAGTTTGTTTTTTTATATAAACTGATTTTGAAAGTTGTAGACTAGATAAGCCTGTGAATCCTCGTGTTTGTTATCCTATATATGTTAACTATATTTAAAAGTTTCAACTGAATACACAATTCTACATGTTATAATAATTTCATTGTTGTTACTTCTTCGACCCTTTGATTATGTAACCGACAGTGGACATAAAAATCAAAAGAAGTCATTAAATCATTTTATGAATGATATGAATGCCAAACTTTTTGATGTCATATAAGCGTCCAATGTCCCAAAGACATCTTCAGAACATTTAACGTTTTTAGAATATTTATATCATATGTTTGACATTGGACGGTTTTAGAACGTTCTAATGACGCCTTTAGATTTTTTTTCCATTGAGAATTTTAATCTTATAGGACGATGGATTTATTACCTTGTATCATAGATCGTAACATTCTTGATATCACAATTTCAGATTTCAGATTATAAATTTTAATATTTTTAGATTATGAATTCAAAAATGCCATATTTCAGTTTTTAATCCAAAATTTTATCCGGTATCAACTATTCTAAACTAACAATTTTGGAGCGAGACTTCAAGGTGTTTCACCCTTTCTTTCAACCGTTGATATAATTTCAAATTTGATCAAGTTTTCTTTCTCACACAAAAATAATAAGCAAAAAAAATGGTTAGAAAAATACAAAAAAAACAACAGATTTAAAGGATACATTACCTTATGTTCAAGACCTTTCTGAAAGACTAAGATGTTCTTTAAAAAAATGTGACATTAACGTTTATTTTATAAATAACCACACTCTAGATAATTTTGTTCTGAATAAAAAAGATTCTGAAAAGATTGAAAATTTATCAGGCGTCATATACTTAATAAAATGCACTGGTTGCAATAAAGTCTAGACAGGAGAAACTGGTAGAAGATTAAAAACAAGAGTTGCCGAACATGAAAGAGATTGTGAAATCGGAAATTTAAACACAGGTCTGTCTCAACACTCATGGAATTTCGACCATTTTTTTTATTTTGATTTTAATGACATCAGAATTTTAGCTAGAGAACAAAACACTTATAAACGGCGAATTATTGAATCTATTTTTATAAAAAAATTTACTAAAATTTCAATCAATCTTCAGACTGAAGTAATGAATATTAACCAGATTTATCAATGCATTATACATTAAAATTAGTATTATAACATTAAATTTTTAATAAAAAAATTCAAAAAAAATAATTGAAAGGGGAAAAAATTAATTCACAATTTTGAATCCATGAGCTTTGGCGCGCTTTTCTCATCTGTGGTTCAATTGAAAATTTGACCTGTTTATTATCGTCCATTCAGTATCATCTATAGCATCAATGTAAATGTCAATTCAATGTTTTGTTAATCGTCCTAATAATCACTTGGAATTTTCTGCCTCCAAAAATGTAATTTAACTGGTTTGGAGCCTCTTAAAACAATCTTTTTGAGGCTCCAATTTTGATAATAACTTACGTTTCTTGACAGGAAAGTTAAATCTCATTTCATCGAACTTTATTATTTAATAATATTGACTTTAAAATGTATCTTTGTGACTCTACGTAATTTGAGACAGGTAATAACAAACAAACAAATTTTTCATTATACTTAGTAGATATTGTATTTAGTTTTAATTTATCATAAGAACACTATTTGTTTTAGAGTGGAAAACTTTCCTGACGAAGGCCCGCATTGAGAGCCGAAACGTTGAAAGAAAATAAAAACGATGTTTTTTGACAACTAGAATCGTTTTTTCCGTTTGTTTTTGGATCGTAAGACCGAAGAAAGAAAACTTGATCAAATTTGAACTTATATCAACGGTCGAAGAAAAGGGTGAAACAACTTGGAGTCTCGCTCCAAAATTGTTAGTTTAGATACTTTATATTTTTTGGAATCTTTGAAATCTTTGAGGTCTTTGCGAAATTTGAGATACAGTTAAAACCTTTGCTGAATCTTTGAAATCTCCTGAAATCTTTTGAATCTTTGCAAAATTTTTAAAATTTAAAAATTTATTTAAAAAGTGTCGGAAGCTTCCATTTTATACGTCTCAATTATTGAGCTTTAAAATTAATTTTTTTTTTAATTTTTAAACTTTAAAATTCTAATGAAGTTTCACTTTGAGTGCTTCAATTTGCAGTTCTCTTTTGATTAATTCAAATAAAACTGTTATCAAGATTTGAGAGTTGGAATTATTTAACTTCAATGACCGAGAAAAATTTTTGCCAACTAGGCTTCCGTAAAAGTTTAGTTCTTGGTCGACTCTACAGACGGGGAATTTTTTTCCTCGATCAAAACGGCCACCCTGATATAGGAATGATATATCTTTTTTACATCAACTTCCTACAAAAATCTCACGGATTTTAAATTCAAATTGTACTATAATTAAAAATTTGAACTCGAGAAGCTTGATATAAACACAGAAGTAATTCTTATTAGTAGTCTATAATTTATTTCTCATCTTCCTCATCGCCTATGGAAGTTTGAAATCACTAAATCTCCTGAATCTGAACTCTAAAAACAACTTCAGTTTTATTGCAAAAATAATGAAATTGGGAAAAATATAAATTTTGATTTTTTTGCAACAAAATTAAACTTTCTTTTTTTTGAGTTACCTTTAACTTCTTTTTCTCAACTTCATTGTTTAATCAAATTATCCATTTTCATAAATAATTGAACAAAACAAAAATTTACTCTTCAGATCTCTTTTTTTATTCGATTCTATTCATATGGGTATTTCTCCAAATGTCTTTGCAAATACTTATTAAATTATTTTAAAATTTGATAAATTTCTTGATTTTGATAACACTGATCAAAAGCATAAGAGAGATACAGATTATTGTATCTGAAAAATATAATAAATAAGCGTTAAATACGTGAAAAATGAATTTTGCTTGTTCTCCACTTACAAGTTGCTAACAAAGTAACAAATTGCATCATTTTCTATTATACTCATCAAATATTGAAGTGTCTTGAATTGAAAATATTTAAAAGTCAAGAATTTTTAATTATAAATGTTTAAAATTGAACTATTCTAAAAAACGTTCAAAATTACATACCTTTAAGATAAATTTCTTGAAAATTGAATAATTTGCAAATCTATATTTTCAAAATTCAAGAATTTTCGATTGTAGCCCTTCAAAATTGTAGAACTTTCAATTGTAAGTCTTTGAATATGAACAGTTTTTAATTTTGAACATTTACAATTACAAATTCTATAATTTTGATGATTGACATTTGAAATTTCTTCAGTTTAGAAGATTCAATATTGTAAACTCTCGACTGTTGACAGAAATTCGGAATTTTTATTTACACATCTTTAAAATTGAATAAATTTCAATTTCAAATCTTCAAAATGGAACTATTCCAAAAAAACATTCGAATTTGCATCATTTTCTATTATAAGCATTAAATATTGAAGAGTCTGGATTGCAAATATTGAGAATCGACGAATTTTTCATTGTAAATCTTCAAAGTTGAACTACATATTGGAAAAAAAGTTCACAATTACATCATTTTAAACTACAAACATTCCAAATGAATGAATCTTCAGTTGTGAATCCTAGACATTGAAGAACTTTGAGTTGCAAATCATTTACATTGAAGAATTCTCAATCGAAAATCTTCAAAATTGAACTATTAAAAAAAGCATTTAAAATTACATACCTTTAGAATACAAATCTTAAAAATTGAATAATTTGCAATTCTATATTTTCAAATTTCAAGAATTTTCAATTGTCACTCTTCAAAATTGCAGAAATTTGAATTGTTAACCTTTAAAATTGAAGAGTTTTTAATTTTGAACACTTACAATTAAAAATTATGCAAGTTTTTAAGTTTTACTATTAAAAATTCTGTATTTTTGATGATTTAAATTTTAAATTTCTTGAATTTGGAAAATTTAGAATTGAAAATTCTTTACTCTTGACAAAATTTAAGAATTTTTATTTGTACGTCTTCAAAATTGAGTAAATTTTAATTTTGAGTTTTAAAAATGGAACTATTCCAAAAATAGTATTCAAAATTGAATGATGTTCTATTACACACATTAAATATTCAAAAGTCTTCAATTGCGAATACTCAAAATTGAGGAATTTTTCATTTTAAATCTTTAAGATTGTATTACATATTCAAAAAGAAAAAAAAACGTTCAAAATTACATCGTTTTTAACTAAAAACATTCCAAATTAACGAATCCTAAATTGTAAATCTTCGAAATTGGAGAATTTTTAATTGAAAAATTTAAAATTCAAGAATCTTAAATTGAAAAATTAAAAACTTAAGACTTTTCAATAGTAACTCTTCAAAATTGTAGAACTTTGAATTGTAAATCTCTAAAATTGAAGAGCATTTAATTTTAAAAAGTTACAATTAAAAATTATGAAAGTTTCAAGTTTAACATTAAAAACTTTTTGTACTTTTGATGACTCACGTTTGACATTTTTTCAATTTGGAAAGGTTACAATTTATAACTATTGACTTTAGATGTTCAAAATCATCAAAATTCAAAAATTTGTATTTATACATCTTTAAAATTCAAGAGGTTTTAATTTCAAATCTTCAAAATACATATTTTTAGATTCTTAATGTACGTATTGAATCAGTCATTTTGAATTTAGAACTTCTATTACTATATTTGAATTGTGCGATCCCCAAAAACTTAGGATACCCAATATGATAGAATTGAGACCATTTTCAAATTTCTAATCCGCTGTATTGGATAAGCCAACTTGAATACTGAAATTTTGTTATCAAATTCAGATTCAGCAACCTCAAAAACATCAATCCCTAATTGAGATTTCGAAATATGACCGATTAGTCTTTTAAACAATTGTTTTAAAAAACATTAAAGAATCCCATAAATAGTTTGGATAAAAAACACATATTTCGAAATACTTTTCATCATTCTCAACTTTTCCTTTGAATAATAATTTTTTTTTTAAATATCTCAGTAAAGTACTTATATAAAAGTGCAATTCAGTAAGGTTTTAAAAATTTGGACAACTTTGTTTAGAAATCATAAATAAAAAAGTATGCAAAATGTCTTGTCTCGCAACTGTCCAAAACTACAAATTTAAAAAAAAATTGCTAAATAATATTAACACCATTTATTAAATATTCAATATTCACAGACCTCATTTATATTGAGTTGAAAAAGATAAAAATCAACAGAAGAGTTTTATATTTTTGAGTTAAGAATTTCAAAAATCACCTTAAAATCTGTCCCACAAGTTTTATATCTGGTCACGCTGCCTTGTTATTTTGAGATGAAACTCGCAAATAATTATTCGAACTATTCATAATGCGGGCTGAATTTGTTAATTTTATACTTAAAAAGATTTCAATCTAGTTAAAAATCATCAAGCGTAAAAAAATAAAATAAAACGCATTGCTGACTCCTTTTTTGAAATAGCGCGCGGAATCCCAAATTCAATCCCTGTGAACCGAACCGAGATGAGTCGAGTAGTTCCTCTCTCCACTCCCGCGTGCCTCTCGCCCATGTCTTTTTGTTTGTTTACATCAGATAACGAGTCAAGGCAAGAATATTCTGGCCGCAACCACACACGTAGAATTAAATTCATTAATTAAAAAATGTCCATGTACAATAAACTTTTCGAGGCCTATCGAAAATGTTCCTCGCGCGATATTTCAAAATCGAAAATACAGACTCATGTGAATGTGTTATGGAAATTTTTTAAGCAGGATAAAGGATCATTCCCTGCTAATGTAGAGAAAAAGGTGACAGAGTTGTTACAAAACAAAACAAAGAAAGATGCATCTCTTCTTCGTCTTTTCACTCAGCAAGTATGGTTTGTTATTAGATATTTTAAACCCCCCCGGGAGGGGCAATAAGTGGCAGAAATTGGGCCACGTAGTTTATGGAAGCCCCCTTAAAGATGATTTCAAATAACAGTAAATAATAATCACTATTTTTGCGTAATATTTTTTATAAAATATGTGTCCGGTAACGCTCCATATTGATTTAGGGGCCGTTCAAGTATTACGTCATACGCTTGGGGGGGGGGGGGTGCACTGTATTGTTA
>JAUMHM010000078.1:24864330-24891657 GCA_032362435.1 Melikaiella ostensackeni
TACACTTACTATAGAAAACGCGTGACGTAAGGGGGGGGGGTAAAAATCATCCGAAAAAAGCGTGACCTAATACTTGAACGGCCCCTTATGACACTATAAAATTAGATCATATTTCAATACGCTGAAGTCAAAATCAAATAAATCGTGAAATTAGTGATTGTTCCCATATTTTTAAATATTTTTGTCTATTCTGCATGTATTTTAAAAAGAGTTTTGAATTTTTTTAGTTTTATCATAGTGTCGTATGTTTTGTCACGCGGCCTTCAGCAAGGTGTAAAATTCATATCTATCACAAATACATTCCTTGATCTCTTCGTTTTACATTTTAATACTCTTTTGAGTTACTCCCAATTTCAAAAAAAAATATTTTAGGTGGTTTGGAAATGTTTGTGTTTACGAAAATCTCATTAAATAAAAATAATCACAAACAATTCCTGACGAAGTGGATCCAGAGCTGTTTCTCCTTCCTTCGACCGTTGTTTCATTTTCAAGAAATTGTTGCAGCAAATTTATTTGGTCTTACGGTCAATATTTCAAATCAAAAAACAATAAAATATGATAAAAACACATTTATTCAGAAAGGTTATTCAACGTTTCGACCACACTGCGAGTTTATTGAGTCAAATAAAATTTAGAAATAAATGAAAAGTTTAAGTAAATATAAAGGTCTGAAAAACCTTAAATAGTCAGTAGTTTAATTTAGGCATCAAAAAATTTTGAGAGTGTCAAATAATGAAGAAAGGTTAACATTTTTAGAGTAAAAAAAAAAATGATCAAATTTCCAAGAGTGTTGTGACAAACCTGTGTTTAAATGGCCAAATGGTTATTCTTAAAATAAACATTTATATTAAATTTTTTTAAAGATCTCCTTAGTCTTTCAGAAAGACCTTGGATATATGGTAAGGTAACCTTTAGATCAGTTTTTTGTAATTATCTGACTTTCTTTTTCTTTTTGTCTGTAATGAAAATGTTGTAAATTTCGCAAATACGTTCTCTAATGACATTCTCTATCAACATCAGTGGATAATTGTTTAGTTGCAAGGCGGCTTTTATTTGGTCCAAATTTTCATTCCTATATTTCATATCACTTAATTAAATGCATCGATCAACTAAGCCCTCAATCAATCCGTTCTTTTGACTGAACAAATGATGGGATTCATAATTTATAGAGCAACCGGACCAAGAATGTTTTTTTTTTATACTAACTTGTAATTGCGTTGCCATTCGGCAATCTCTACATCTAAGAAATTCAAGGTGTTATTTTTTCCGTTTCAAGTGTGAATTGAATAGATTCATCAACACTGTTGAAAAAGTTTAAGAGCTCTAAAAATGTTATTAGTTGGTATAATTGTGTGTTTGTCATCCACATATCGATTATGCAGAATCGGTTTGAAAAATAATTTTTATAAGGCTGTTTTTTCTACACCTTCCATAACCAAGTTTGAAACAATGGAAGATGAAGAAGATTCCTTTGGGCAACCTGACAAATATTCATAAAATTGATTATTAAATAAAAAAAACAGTATTATCAAGAAAAGTTCTAACTGCAATTAAAATTTCATTTTTTGACATTTTAGTTACATTTTTATGTAAATTTAATTTTTCTTCTATGCAATCCAAAGCTAAATCAAGAGGAATATTGTTAAACATGGAGACATCTAAAGATATTGAAGAATGAGTAGGAGGTATTATAAGGCTATTGATTTTTTGTTTTAAATCCAAACTACTTTTTATGAACGACTCAGCGTTTCTTGAAATTGGCTTTAAAATGTTTGATAAGTATTTTGTTAAACTGTAAGTCGGTGATCCAATTGTGGAAACAATTAATCTCCAGTTCAGACCTGGCTTGCGTATCTTAAGCTGAAAAGAAAAAGCTCAAATTAAATTTTGTTGTAGGTAAAATTTTCCGCTGTTTAAGTTTTATTCAGGAATAAAAACTGTCGTCTGCTACGTCGTTAACAGCAGTGCGAAAAACAGCAAAGTAGCAAATAATTTCGGCTAGAAATCATGACGCCAGATTTAAAAAAAAACATTGTGCTTATTAAAATGTCATTTTTTAAATGATTATACTTATCGCGGACGAATTGAAACATATTTTTCATGACTGAAAATAAAGCACGTGACACATCATCACCATCTATAAAGACTACACCGTGGCTTATGAAGTGCATACGACGTTAATCGATCTTGAAACTTTCCATTCTGAAACTTCCTATCTCAGTCGGTATTGCAGGTAAGGATCAAATACCAAAACGAAAAATTGGAATCGAATTAAGTTTCATTTTATGAAACGTTAATAATATTGCTAATATAATAAATAAGTTGCATCGTTAATTTATTCATCATAAAGGAAAGAAAGAGAAAAATGACACTCTGTTTTGAATTGTATAATCACATTGAAGCAAAGAAACGTCATGTCTAATTTAAAACTATAATCTAAATAAAAATATTAAAATTGCCCCAAAAATTCTTTAAATTCAAGATACATTACTCAGCTGTAAGACTAGTTGTTAAAAATAAACCATTTTTTTGTTTGAAAATTAAAATAAATAAAATATGGTAAACAAATAAGTTAAATAAAATAACACTTATATTTTTAGGTTTGCATTAACAGATTTTATTAATATAACAGTCTGAAAAATAAACTAAAGAGGGAAGAAATTTCGTTTAATTAAAATAGAAATGATTATCAACATTTTTTCCTGATTTTTTGGTTTGAAAATTAATTTAGAAAATAATAAAAATTAGGGGCGCGAAACGAAGACGATAGGAGTTGTAAAATCATCTTTTTTGCTTAAAAATTTTCTTTTTTGTATGGAAATTTAATTATTTTCTTGAAAATTCAACATCATCGTTAAAAAGTCATGCTTTTTGAATGAAAATTCAACTGTAAGTTTGAAAATTCGACAGTTTGTTTGAAATTTGTTTGCTTTCCTAATTAAAAAGTACTTTTTTGTGTAAAATTCAACTCTTTTGTTGAAAATTTGCCTTTTTAGTTTGAAAATTAATCTCTTTTGGTGAAAATTTCATCCTGTTTGTTTAAAAATGCAACTCTTTGGTACAAAATTAATCTGATTTGGTTGAGCATTAAACTATTTCGTTGAAAATTCGTCTTGGTGGGTAGAAATCAACTGTTTTTGATTTAAAATTAAAATCGATTTTATTTCAAAAATCAATTATTATGTTTTTCATAGAGAAATCATCTTTTTTGCTTGAAAATTAAACTAGTCGGTTAAAAGTTGAACTGCTTTGTTAAAAATTTGTCTTTTTTCTGGCAGATTCATCATTTTAGTGGAAAGTTGATTGCTTTGGTTAAAAATTCAACTAGTTTGTTGAAAATTATTTTTTTAGTTGAAAATTTATCTTGTTTGGTAGAAAATTCCACTATTTAATTAAAAATTCATGTATTTTGTTAAAAACTCATCATATTTGGAAGAAAATCAATACTTTACTTAAAAATACAACTGTTTGATTGAAAATCAGTCTGCTTCAGGTATAGATTCAACTATTTGGTTGAAAAGTCGTCTTTTTTGGTTGCAAATTTAACTGATTGGTTGAAAGTGAAACTACCTTGTTAAAAATTCATTTTTTTTGGTTAAAGATTCGCCACTTAAATTGAAAATTCATCTTTTTGGTGGAAAATTTAATTATTTTGTTAAAAATTTGTTTTTTTTCCTTGGAAACTAATTTTTTTAATTGAAAATTTAGTGATTCCATTTTTGGTTAAGAAATTAATTATTCTGTTGAAAATTCGTCTTGTTGGTAGAAGATTAATATTCTTGGTCGAAAATTCGAATGTTTTGTTGATAATTATTTAGTTTTAGTAGAGGATTCAATTATTTTGTTAAATATTCGCCTTCTTAGTTAAAAATCCACTTTTTTTTTTATTGAAAATTCGACTCTTCTGGTAGAAATTTCATTTCTTTCCGAAAAAACAGAACTGCTTGGTTGCAAATTAAGCTGTTTTGGTTGAGGATTCAACTATTTTATTGAAAATTCTTCTTTATGGGTTGAAAATTCAACTTTTTGGTTGAAAATTAACGTTGATATTGAAAACTCATATTTTTTGGTTGAAAATTCATCTCTCTTGTGGAAAATTCAACAATTTGGTTGACTTTTTGTTCCTTCTTGACTCAAAAATTTTATTTGGTTGAAAATTCAACTGGTTGGTTGAGACCTAACCTGTTTTATTTGAGGATTAAACTATTTCGGTAGAAAATTTAACTATTTGGTAGTTTTTTTTCTTGAAAATTCATATTTTCGGGATGAAGATTTAACTGTTTTGTGGAAAATTCGTTTTTTTTTGGCTTGAAAATTCGGTTGAAATTCGTTTTCTTCCTTGAGTGACAAATCCTTCTTGGTTGACATTTAACTCTTTTGTGGAAAATTCGTCTTTTTGGTTATAAGTTCATCTCTTCTGGTAGAATTTTCTTTTTTTTTGGTAATAAATACAACTGCTTGGGTGAAAAGCAATCCGTTTTAGTTGAGGATTTAACTATTTTGTTCAATATTTCTCATTCTAGTTGAAAATTCATTTCTTTGGTGAAAAATTGAACTATTTTGTTGAAATTTCGTTTTTTCTTGAGTGAAAATTCATGCTTTCAACTAAAAATGTAACTATTCCATTTTTGGTTGAAAATTCAACTATTTGGGTGAAAATTTATGTGTTTTGTTCAAAATTTATGTGATTCGTATTTTTGAACTGTTCTTGATTTGAAATTAAAATCTATTTCTGTTGAAATATCAACGATTACATTTTACGTTGAAAGTCCATCTTTTTTGGTTGAAAATTGAACTATTTTGTTGACAATTAATTATTTTTTTAAAATTTATCTTGTTTAGTAGAAAATCCTTTATTTAATTGAAAATTCATGTATTTTGTTGAAAACTCGTCTTTTTGGTTGAAAATGTCTGCATTTTGTCGAAAATTCGTCATTTTTGGCAGAAATATAATCTTCTTGATTGAAAATTAAACTATTTGGTTTAAAATTGATATATTTTATTAAAAAATAGTCTTATTTTGTAGGAAATCATTATTTCAGTTAGAAATACAACTGTTTGGTTTAAAATTAGTCTGTTTCACTTATGGATTCAACTATTTGGTTGAAAAGTCGTCTTTTTTGGTTGCAAATTTAACTGCTTGTTTAAAAGTGAAACTATCTTGTTAAAAATCCATTTTTTTTTTGGTTGAAGATTCGTCACTTAAGTTAAAAAATCATCTTTTTGGTTTAAAATTTAATTATTTTGTTGAAAATTCGTTTTTTTGCTTGAAAATTAAATTTTTTATTGAAAATTTACCGATTCCATTTTTGGTTGAAAAGTCAATTATTCTGTTGTAAATTCGTCTTGTTGGTAGAAAATTGATATTCTTGGTCAAAAATTCAAATGTTTTGTTGATAATTATAAATATATTTTGGTTGAAATATCAACTATTACATTTTTCGTCGAGAATTCATCATTTTTGGTTGAAAATTCAACGACTTGGTTGAAAGTGAAACTACCTTGTTAAAAATCATTTCTTTGGTTCAAGATTGAGCACACATTCAAAAGTTGTATATATTTAATAATTAAGTAGATTGATTGCCTATATTGAGAATAT
This sequence comes from Melikaiella ostensackeni, assembly GCA_032362435.1. Taxonomy (NCBI): domain Eukaryota; kingdom Metazoa; phylum Arthropoda; class Insecta; order Hymenoptera; family Cynipidae; genus Melikaiella; species Melikaiella ostensackeni. The sequence continues at coordinate 24,869,930 of JAUMHM010000078.1, forward strand.
TGGAATATCTTTCTAAAACACAATGAAATGATTTTTAATATTTTCTTCGAAGTGACTACAAATTTGCTTACTCTCCAACTTTTTTGTTCCAAATTCAGTCTCCAGAAAAATCCTTAAGCATTCTAAGATCAGGAAATAATAAATATCCCAGAACGGTGTCATATTGTTTGTGAAAAAAATTAAAATATTCACTGTTTGTACAATATATTATTAAAAAATTGATAGATAACGCAAAATTTGTATCGTTTTCGTTTTATTCTCAGAATAAAATTGTATCCTTTGAAGAACCTTCTTCAAAGTCAACTTGAAAAGCAATTTCTGTTCCTATTCAATAAATAACCTTTTTGCATATTTCTTCAATTTAAAGAGAAATGTAAATTATTATTTACCTTGCTCTACTTTAATTCAATTTTTTAATTATTATTTAATTATTTGGTTAAATTATTTAAATTTAATTTATTTCAATTAAATTTTCCATTCAACATCTCAACCCTTATTAACGCCTCTCCAAATTGTAAACTTCCATTCTATAATACTATATTGTAATTTTTAGATAGAAGAAAAATATTGTTAATTAAAAAATAGAAAAGTTTTTACGGAATAATTAAAAAATGATAAATTATTCAAAATTGTAATTTTTATTACAAATTATTATAACTCAAGCCTCCAAGACGAGCCCAAGACAAGGCCTCGTATGTCAAGGCCTTGAATTTTGTCCGCCTTGAATCGTCTCGAAATGCGAGGCCTTGAGTTATCCTGCCTTGCTTTTCTCGACCTCCGCCTTGACATTTCTCGTCTTGAACGGCATCACTAGTCTAAATTCACAAAGTTAAAATTTTTGTCATAGCTCCTATCTTTTAGCAATTGAAACTTTTTAACACACAATCACTTTTAACATCTCATAGTCTAAAACAGTCTCCTTTTTAGCAATCAGCCATATATATTTTTTAGTTGACATAGAATTTGTTTTCTGCTCTTTACAGAAGAAATTAAGAACCGCGAATGCTTTAATCTGGTTTGTACAGGGAAAGGAATGTGTTTAAACGAAATCCTGAGGATGTGCCTGCTCGTGATTCGTTGAGGTGTGTAGGCTCGCTTATTGTGTTACCGGCTTAAAGTTAAGCTACAGGTAGGTTGGTAAGTACCGTTTCTCGAGGTACGTACGGTCGACGCCAGTCAGGCCACAACCTTCATCGTGTCAGGTGTACGACCTCTCAAAGAAGAATCTCGAAATTAATTCTTCGTGGACGTTTCCTCCTTTTAAACAAAAAAATCAATTCAATCATCATAATTTGGAAAAAGGTATGTTTCTCTCTCGTGACTCATCGACTACCCTTAATGGTACCAATTGGTACCCAATCTTGAATGGTACCAAAAATGAACTTGAGTGTCTTCAATATTGAGTGTGTGTCCATTTGGAAGATTGCCAACAAGTGTTTCGCATTTTAATTAAAATCCAATAAAATATTCCAAAAAATCCAAGCAGTTCGGTATTCGTGTGCCAAGTTCAGGGACAAACTCTTAGATAAAATGTAATCATCTGGTAGTCGTAAGTCAGGGTTCAATAACCACTTAGGTAATTAGAATTGTTAGGCATTCCTCATATTGCACTTCGTCTCAAAAAAATTTATTTATTTGTTACATTTTGTTGTTTATAATTTATTTATTTCAATGTTGGCCTTTTTATACTTCAAGTTTGCCCTTTAGAAATACTGTGTAATTAAAGAACTGGTTTTTAAATGCAAAGCTCTTCGAGATTTTATTATACCACATAAACAATTTGCATACCCAGAGTTCTTTAAACCCACTTTTTTAAAAAGAATAACTTCATTTTTTCAGTTACGAAATAAGAATTGTGAATTTCTTTGGCTCCATTTTTTAATATAATCGTTTACCTACTAAAAGGTTGAACCTAACAAAGTTGCAAAAGTCAACACGTGAACTGAAAAAGAAATGGGTAGGGGTAGCAATTACCGAAAGTTTTTTGCTTTCTCTTTTCTTGTGCGTTTTTCTCTCAGAGAGAAGGAAGATCAACGTCACTCATTTCGACCGTAACTCTTGGGAATCCTCTTTAAATCTTATCTTCACATTTCGCCCATAAAACTTTACATTTTGCCCATAAAACTTGCATTTGTAAAGCCTCAAGGAGACTACAAAGCATGGCTAATCACAAACTGTCATTTTTATGTCTTATAGTGATTTCTCTTGCGCTCATTAGGAAGAAATTGCTTTTTGAAAAACAACCCTTTATACGTGTACAACAATATTTTTCGAGTTTTTAAAAAATTTTTATTTAACTATCTTTTAATAATAATAATATTAATATATTTTTTCATTTTTCTTCATTTAATATAACTTAATTTTAAAAATGTTTAACAATAAAAAAATGAAAATAATTAATTAATTTAAATTTAAGTCTATATCGATTAATTTTTTTGGTTTCACTTTTAAGCGTCATATTGTGCTTGAGTAGACACTAAACAAGAAACATGTGGCTAAGACTTCTTGCTGTTATCTTTGAATTGATAAGAACCGTCAATTGTTATAAATTACTTCTAAAGCGTAACCTACCTGACCACAAATTCAAGGTTAAGTGTCACTTTTTGTACTCTTTTTTATCACTGGATTTTCCCAATTGACGTAAAGCACGTGTAAAAAATTTTTTTTTTAAATTTAAATATTTCAATTCCATTTCTAATAGTTGTACGACATTTGTCATATAGATACGTGATTGTGAACTTTAAACTGTGAATTTTCTGATAATATTAAAAAACTATGAAGCATTCGTTGATTTCGTTATCTATTTTTCCAATTTTTGGATGAGAATTTTTTTTTTATTTATGATTAACATATTTGTGCACAATTTTGCTAAAGTTTTGATCTCATTATAAGAATTAAAGAACCTAAACAAATAAAAAACAGGCAATCTCTACATTCGAGGCAATTTAAAGGAAAGTAGGTCTGAATATAAACAAAACAAAATGTATAAAAAAATTAGAAAATTTTCGAAATAAAAATATTTTCAATTCCATCCGATAGTCAAGGAGATAGTCAAAAAATGTCAAATTGACTGAAGGAAATTTTGTTTGGATGAAACAATCTTACTTTTCATCAAACGAAATTAATTTAAATAAATTCGCTCAAATCAAGCAACTTTTTTAGGAGTTTAATAATAATTTGGCAGATTTAATGGGTGCACTTCCGAAAAGCGCTTACCACCGATTAATTCGAAACTTCTCATACACATGTATTTTGATGCGCTGATTACATATATAATATTGAAAATACCAGCAAATGTCGCTTTCAAGGTCAAAACTTGATAAAACTATAAATATTTCAAGTTTTTTCTGTTTATTTCAATAAATCATAAACATTTACAAAAAAGCTTCAAGTGAAAGTTGTGGATCTTTCGTAAATACACTTTTTATATTATACACATTTTTTTCAAAAACTATTATTTTTCGACGAAAAAAGAAGGAAAATGGTGGTGCAAAGTGTATGATTGCTTTAAATGGGACTCGTGGGAGTCCTGTGATTAGTCACAGAAATAATTTAAGCCACACCCCTACCCCTTTCCAATGTTGTGTGGAGGGCTGCAAGGCACTCCTGTGACTGGTCACAAAAATAATTTAAGTCACACTCCTACCCCTTTCCAATGTCTCGTGGGGGAGGCACCCTTGTGACTAGTCAAAAAATAATTTAAGCCATGCCCCTACCCCTTTTCAATGTCTCCTGGGGGGAGACACCCCGTGACTGGTCACCAGAATAATTTGAGTCACACCCCTACCCCTTTCCAATGTCGTGTTGAGGGTGGGAAGACACTCCTATGACTGGTCACATAAATAATATAAGCCACAGTCCTACCCCTTTACAATGTTTCGTGGGGGAGGCACTCCCGTTGCTGATCATAAAAAACATCAAGTCACGCCCTTACTCCTTTCCAATGTTGCATGGAGGGCTGCATGGCACTCCTGTGACTGGTCACAAAAATAATTCAGGTCGCACTCCTACCCCTTTCCAATGTCTTTTGGAGGGAGACACTCCCGTGACTGGTCACATACATAATTCAAGTCACACTCCTACCCTTTTCCAATGTCGCGTAGAGGTTTGCAAGGCACGCCTGTGACTGGTCACTTAAGTAATTTAAGCCACGCTGCTACCCCTTTCCAGTGTCTCGTGGGGGAGGCACACGTGTGACTGGTCACTCCTGTAACTGGTCACAGAAATAATTTAAGTCACACCCCTATCCTCTGTGCAGTATTTCTGTGATTTTTAATATTTATCGCCCATTTCCTCGAAAACTATCAGCCGTAGAGTAAAAACACATGAATTAGAAAATGTGTATTTTTAATAGATCCACGACTTTTTATTAGGAGCTTTTTATGCAAATTTGTAGTATTTCCTGAAATAAATGGACAAAACATTATGTTTTATATTTTCATCAAGTTTTGACCTTGAAAGCGACATTTGTGACATTTATTTTAGAGTTGATTATTTTCTTTTAATTAAAATTTTCTACTCTATCATGTCTAAGCAAATCAGGTACTTCCCGTGATGAGATCTTCCGATTACGAGCGACACGCAATCGAAAGCAGTGAAATCACCCAGCATGGTGTTACGGTGCATTAGGTATGACGTAAAGGCATTCGACTCACTTTGGGGCCAAGAAGTTCAATGACCTCGTCCTTGAGCCTCAGGAATTTGGACTCGCAAAAAAAGATGAGTTCAGTCTCTGACATTTTGGTCCACTTACTTTGAAGAGGAAAAAAATGACGTAGATTAAATTTCAAGGTTACTCGAGGTCATCTGCATTAAAAAAGAGTCATTGACTCACGTTAAAATTTAACGTTTTCCAACTAGTTTTCAGAATTCACAGGACTGTCACTTTTCGTCACTTTTTAGTCACTTTTTTAAGATAGCCATTATATTCACTTTTTAAAATGAAATGATCACTTTAGTAATTTTTATTTCAATAAATTAAAAAAAGAACCCAAGGATTAACCACTATTGACTTCAGGCCTACCTACTATATTTCTTAATTTTCGTGGATTCCTTGGAATTCTCCTTAAATCCACTGAATTCACTGGAATTTCTTAAGATTTTAAAAATTTGTTCTGCTCACCTGAATTATTTAAAATTCACCGTGAATTCCTTTAAATTTATCTTGAATTCGTATGAACTTCATCGAATTATCGTGAATTCCTTTCAATCCTTATAATTCACTGCAATTTTACTGAAATCAATGGAATATTGCAATTCAATTTACTCAAATTCTTATGAATTTTATGAATGTGTCTTGAACTCCCTGGAATTCTTCTAAATTCACTCCGAATTTAATGAATTCAATGAGTCTTTGAAATATTTTTTATTAATTTCTTATCTATTTTATCGAATTCTTCTCATTTCCCTTAAATTCCTCTGACTTTATACGTATTTGATTTTCTTCATTATTTTTCTTTTTATTTTTGTATTTTTTTTTAATTTACTTGAAGCCTATTGAAGTAATTTTGTTCAAATCACTCAAATTCTGATGATCATCAATGCCTCTTGAATTCTTCTAAATTTACTCCAATTTTATTAAAGTCAGCGAAATGTTTTGGATCTTTAGAATTTTTATCAATTTCATCGAACTTTTCTCATTTCTCTTAAATTTCTCTAAATTCACTCAGATTTCATTTTATTCATTGCCTTTTTTATTTTTCGATTTTTTTCAAATTTACTTAAATTTTGTTCATTTCAAAAATCCATTTGACTTTTGTTGTACTTTAAAAAATTTATTCCATTCACTTCAATTTTTTTTTAATTCGCCCTGAATTCTTTTATATTAATCTTAAATTCGCATACATTTCATCGAATTCCCTGGAACTCCCTTGAATTCTTCTACATTTTTTCCAGTTTTACTGAAACCAATGGAATATTTTGGATTGTTGAATTTGTTTCAATTCATTCAAATTCATTTGGAATTCACCCTGAATTCTTATTAATTTATCCTGATTTATTTTAAATTCTTTTGAGTTTTTAAGCATTTCATCAAATTCTTTTGAATCCCCTTGAACACTTCTAAATTCACTCCAAATTTAATGAATTGAATTAATTTTTTATACTGTTTTCAGTTCACTTGAATTTTTTAAAACTTTATCTTGAATTTTTATGAATTTCATGAAATTCTTCTCATTTCCCTCAAATTCCTCTAAATTTACTAATTCTACTCACTCCCATTCATCAGAATTGAATGGATTTTTTTGGCTGTCAAAAATTTGTTCCATTCACTTCAATTATTTTCAATTAACCATGAATTCTTTTATATTAACCTTAAATTCATAAGAATTTCATTGGATTCTCTGAAATTTCCTTGAATTTTTCTAAATTAACTCCAGTTTTACTTAAATCAATTGAATTTTTTAGATTTTTTGAATTTTTTATAATTCATTTAAAATTATTTGAGATTCAACCTGAATTCTCATTAATTTATCCTGATTTCTTTTGAATTCTTTGGAATTTTTTTTTAATACGCCGTAAATTGTTTTGAATTCAGTTGAATTGTTTTGAATTTGGTCAATTCTACTTAGTTCAATGGATTTTTTTATTATTTCTCTAGTTTTTTTTTATTCACCTTGAATTCATCCCAAATTTAAAGAGTTAAATGAATTTTTACATTGTTTTCAGTTCACTTGAATTTTTATGAATTTTATCGAACTCTTCTCATTTTCCTCAAAATTCTCTATATTCAGTGAGTCTACTCACTTCCATTTATCACACTTGAATGGAATTTTTTCGGATTTTGTAAAATTTGTTCCATTCACTTCAATTATTTTTAACTAACCCCGAATTCTTTTGTAGTAACCTTAAATTCGTACGAATTTCATTAAATTCTCTGAAATTCCTTTGAATTCTTCTAAATTCACTCCAGTTTTACTTAAATCAAAAAGATATTTTGGATTTTTTGAATTTTTTATAATTCATTTGAAGTCATTTGAAATTCACCCTGAATCCTCATTCATTTATCCTGATTTTTTAAAAATATTTTTGAATTTTTTTTATTTCACTTGAATTTTTATGAATTTCATCAAATTCTTCTGATTTCTCTTAAATTCCTCTAAATTCACTCGAATTTTATTTAATTCATTGCTTTTTTCATTTCTCTGAAGTTCTTATAAATTTCATCAAAGTCTCTTGAATTCGCTTCAATTCTTTGGGATTTTAACCATTTTTTTCCATTCATTTTAATTCTTTTGAATTCACCCTGAATTCTTATTAATTTATCCTGAATTATTTAAAATTCTTTTGAGTTCTTAGGCATTTCATCAAATTCTTTTGAATCCCCTTGAGCACTTCCCTATTCACTCCTAATTTAATGAATTAAATTTATTTTTTATATTGTTTTCAGTTCACTTGAATTTTTTAAAACTTCATCTTGAATTTTTATGAATTTCATCGAATTCTTCTCATTTCCTTTAAATTCCTCTGAATTTACTAATTCTACTCACTCCCATTTATCAGAATTGAATGGAATTTTTTTTGGCTCTTAAAAAATTTGTTCCATTCACTTCAATTATTTTGAATTCGCCCTGAATTCTTTTATATCAACCTTAAATTCGTATGAATTTAATTAAATTATCTGAAATTCCCTTTATTTCTTATAAATTCACTCCAATTTTACTTAAAGTAATAAAATATTTTGGATTTTCCGAATTTTTTATAATTCATTTGAAGTCATTTGAAATTCACCCTCATTCATTTATCCTGATTTCTTTGGAATTTTTTTGAATGCACCCTGAATTCTTTTAAATTCAGTTGAATTGTTCTAAATTTGTTCAATTCTACTCAGTTCAATGGATTTTTAAATTATTTTTTTGTTTTTTAAAATTGACCGCAAATTCACAGCCAATTTAATGAATTCAATGATTTTAAAAAAAATATTTTTGAATTATTTTGAATTCAGTATTTGACGAGGAAACTATAATTTAGAAAGTTCTGAGTCATTTTACAATCTTATTTTTATTGAATTAGAAGTCTAGACAATCTCAAATTTAATTGTGCATTATAATGCAAAATTTGAATTTTTGTGCCCTTCTTGGAATTGTAATATGTAACATGATAAAGTTGAGAGGATTATATTTTGAAAATTCGTTGAATAAGAATTTGGAAGAGCGTAGAAGTTCATGCATGATCCCTCAGGATCCATGAGGAATTTTAAAAGGGTCAGCGTGGGTCATTTAGAAATTCCAGCCAGAGTAGAGTGAAAGGTAATGTGCGCTCTTATGACCGATTAGCGCATCATGGGAGTTAATTCACTATCAATATCAGGAAGAACTACATACTGTTATATATTTGATAAACAACAAAAATGTTATTTCCTCGAATATATATTTTTTTATTTATGTATTTGACTCTCATGCCTAAAAACTTTTTAAAAATGAATTTCGAGTACGGTGCGTTATTATTCAAAAGTAAACATGTTCAATTGAATTCACAGAGCGTCTACTCACCTGGAAAACCTGGAATTGCCAGGTAATTTTTATATGCCTGGAAAAACCTGAAAATGTCAGAGAATTATCTTGAAGTCAGGGAATTTTGTCGAGCGGGCTCAAATTTAAATAAAATTGTAATATAAAATTGAATAACAATGATTTTTTGTTTATAGAAGTAACTTTTATAGTACTGGGTTTATACTGATTCAAATCAAACTTCCTTGTATCATTTTCAACCAAACAGCTGTATTTTTAATGAAAAAGGTTGAAATTTCTACTTGAAGAAATAAATTTTCAAACCAAACAGACGAATTTTCGACTTAAACGATGAATATTTTAACGAACAAATAAATGTTTAAGAAAGTAGTTGCACTTTGAACTAAGCAGTTAAATTTCGATAAAAAAAATCAATTTTTTACCAAAAGAGACGAGTTTTTAACAAAATACATAAATTTTCAACCAAATAGTTGGATCTTCAAGTAAAAAAATTAATAAATTTTTAAACAAAAATGAAATAGTTAAGTTTTCAGTTTAAAAAATTAATTCTCAAGAAAAAATCGAATTTCCAACAAAATAGTTAAATTTTCAACCAAAAAGATGAATTTCCAATAAAGTAGTTCCACTTTCAACCAAGTAGCTAAATTTTAAAGTAAAAACAATAAATTCGCAACGAAAAATGTAATAGTTGATATTTAAACCAAAAAAGATTCAAATTTTTAATCAAAAATAGTTCAATTCTATCAAAAAAGACGAATTTTCAACAAAATATATCATTTTCAACCAAATTGTTGATTTTCAAGCCGAGGAAACGAATTTTCTTCAAATCAGATGAATTTTTAATTCGAAAATATGAGTTTTAACAAACAAGTTAATATTCTGCTAAAACAGATTAATTTTTAATAAAGGTTGTCGATGGAATGACGTTTTTCGATCTACTAGTCCATATCTTAATGATAACGTTTTATTCAAAACTTAGCTTTTAGATTAATTTTTTTTACTAAAAACTGCTTTTTTAACCAAAAAAGATGAAATTTCTATTGAAAGAGAAAAAAATTTTCACTAAAAGGACGAAATTTTCAACTAAAAAAATAAATAAATTTTTAAACAAAAATGGAATTGTTAAGTTTTTAGTTAAAAAAATTAATTCTCAACAAAAAATCAAATTTCCAACAAAATAATCAAATTTTCAACCAAAAAGATGAATTTATAACTTGAATAATGAATTTTCAACCAAAAAAAATTAATTTTTAACAAAGTAGTTCCACTTTCAACCAAGTAGTTGAATTTTTAATCAAAAACAATGAATTCTCAACGAAAAATATAATAGTTTATATTTCAACCAAAAAAGATTCAAATTTTTAATCAAAAACAGTTCAATTCTACCAAAAAGGGCGACTTTTCAACAAAATGTATAATTTTTAACAAAATTGTTGATTTTCAAGCCGAGCAAACGAATTTTCTTCAAATCAGATGAATTTTTAATTCGAAAATATGAATTTTAACAAACATGTTAATTTTCTACCAAAACAGATTAATTGTTCTAACAAAAAGTGCATTTTTAACCAAAAAAGATGAAATTTTTACCAAAAGAGATAAAGTTTTTAACCAAAAAGACGAATTTTCAAAAAGAGCTGAATTTTCAACCAAGAAAGATTTTTCAGTTGAGAGAGAAAAAATATTTCAACCAAACTGTTGAATTTTCAAGCAAAGCAGACGAGTTTTCCGCAAAACAGTTGAATTTCGAACCCTAAAATATGAATCATCAACCAAAAAGTTAATTTTCAACCATGCAGTTTAATTTTGCAAGCAAAGGTGAATTCGCAACGAAAAATGTAATAATTGACATTTTAACCAAAAAAGATTTAATTTTCAAATCAAAAACAGTTGAATTCAACAAAAATAGGCGAATTTTCAACAAAATAGTTGAATCATTAACTAAAACTGATTAATTTTCAACCAAACAGTTGCAATTTTAATCAAAAAGTTTAATTTTCTACCAAAAGAGACGAATTTTCAAAAAAATACATAAATTTTCAGTCAAATGGTTGAATTTTCAGACAAGAGGATTAATTTTCTACCAAAAAAGACAAATTTTTAACCGAATAGTTGAATTTTTAACTAAAATACATGAAATTTCTACCAAAAGAGATGAACTGTTCAAGATGACAGATGAATTGAGATCAAATGTTTAAAATACAAAACTTGTCCCCAGTCAATTCAATAAAAATGTTTAAAACTAAAAAACCCCTCTGCCAATTTAGAGAAAAATTAGAAACCAAAATTTCCTCCCTTTTAACTCAGTAAAAATGTCACTTATGAAAAATTTCCCTCTTCCAAGAAAAATTAAATGGGAAGTCAAAACTCCCTCTTCAAAATGATATTTTGAATATCAGAAACTTTTACAATTGAACGATTCTCATCTTCATTTAAAACAGAACACTTTTTAAATTAGAAATGTGAAATTAAAATATTTCTTATACTGGAATCTTTTAAAGTTGGATTATTTTACTTCAAATCGTTTAAGATTAATAATTATCAAATTATGATTTACAATTGTCAAATTTCAACACTAATTGTCAAAACTCAGCATTTTCAGTTACAAATGAAGAATTTACAAAATGGAAGAATGGAAACTGTAAAGTTAAAAATTGAAAATTTAGCATTTGGAAATTTTAACGATTCGCAATTATTTAACAAATCATTCAACTATTTGTGCTTTCAATTTGAAATAGTTCAATTTTGAAAATTTCAAACCATATAATTTTGAACGCTTTAGTTTTATATCATTTGATTTTGAAAGCTTTATTTAAAGTTGTTCATTCTAAGCGAACAATCAAATATTGCTCAACTTTTCAATTTGTCAAAGTCGCCTAATTACGAATCTAAGAATTTGAAATTATTTGAAAATAATTAATAAAAATTTAATCTGAAATTTACAGTTGTTAAACTGTTTCGGCTCTCGATATATAACATTACAATTTTGAATGTTTCACTTTAAAAATCGTTTAGTTTAGAACAGATTTAAAATTGTTCATTCTTAAAATTTTCCACAATCAATTATTATTAAATTTGAAATGTTATCGCTTCATTTCATAAACCTTTCATTAATTTATATTTACATTTAATCGACTTGAAATGTTTTACTATCAAAATTGTTAACTTTCAAACATTTTAATGTTTTAATGTCAAGTGAACGATTAGAAATTAAGACTAAAAAATAAAAATTCTAAAAATTAATATTTGAAGTAATTGGAAAGATTTTCCTACTAAAATTTTGAAACTTCCCGCAAACTTTTTTTTCTCATTTTCCGGGTTTTTTTCGGTCTCAAAAATTTTTCGTTCATTTCCCGGTTCCCCGGTCCAGCGGTTACCCTATTATTTAAAATCATGAAATTTTGAATACCTAGTTGTTGCATGCTTTTTTTTTAAAAGTAATTTCAATATTTTAATATGGAAATTTATTATAAAAATTTTATATTTTTAATTTTTCATATTTTATATTTTTAATTTTTATATTTTAATTTGAAAAGGGGCTTGAAAAATTGGAAAACTACTTAACAAATATTCAATTTTAAAAGCTTTTTTGGAATTTTTCAATTGCCATTATATAGTAAAATAGTTAAATTTGAAATAGGTTTCAGTATAAAATTAGTAATTTTGAATGTTTTATTCCGGCATTTTTAATTTTGATATTGTGTCGCAAGTTTAAAACGCTATTTCAGTTTTGTAGATTTGAAATTAAACTTTTCAATTTCAAAGATATCTAATTTTAAAATATTCGTCTTAGAACGTTCCCATTTTGTGTGTACATTTTTTAAGGTTTCATTTTGTATCTGTCAAATTTTCATTGCTTCAAATATAAAACTCTTTATTTTGAAAACAGAAATGAAAATTTGTAAATTTTACATTTTAAAAGCTGTGAATTTCAAATTTTAAAGGCTATAATTTTTTTATTATGCAATGTTTCAGCACTTCAAATTTAAAAAAAAATTCAATTTCAAACGCTCTAAATTTGAAAATGGTCCCCTTTTAAGTTGCAAAATTGATGATTTTTCATTTTTAAATGCTTGGTAGTGAAATTATTTAAACTAGTAAGCCTAAGAATGAAAATTATGGATAAATAAATTGGGATTTATTGAATTATTTGAAGTTTTCAATTGTAAATTGTTTAATTTCAAACGTTTGATCAAGCTGAAAAGGATGCTTTCAATTTTACATTTTACAATTTTGAATGATGAAAATTTTTAAGTTATTACTTATTATTGATTATAGGTTATAAGAAAATCATTACAGAAAACTCATATTTTACAGTTCAAATATAATTATTTGCAAACGATAATATTTTTAAAGATTCAGAAATGAAAAGAAACCACTTTTAATATTTCGATATAAAATTATTCTATTTTGAATGTATTCATTGCAAAGTTATTTAATATTAAACTATTCCAGCCTGAAATAATTTAATATTAAAAGTTTCAAGCTGTAAGCTGATCAAGCTCCAATTATTAATTTCATTTTGTTTTAAAATTTCGAAGATTTGAAATTGATCCCAAAGAATTTCATATATTATCAATTGAACATTGTTTCATTTTATACTTATGTGTTTCTGAGCTTTAAATAATAAAACGAACGAATTTAAAAAAAACAGGAATAAAAAAACAAAGGCCAACTTCATGCTGCGAGCGTAATGTATTAGCTGCGTACACTTATAGATTATTATAATTATTGATTCCAGAGTAAGTAAGAGGTAAATAATCATTTTTGTTTGTAACAATTATATATTCTACATAATACTTTTTTGCATTCTGTTTTCCATGGATTTTTTAAACAAGAAATTTTGCATTGCACACTTTTCAATTTAAACCTGCACACTTTAAGGGCGTTGGAACCATGCCCTAACCTCAAAATTGAATTGCCCCCTTTTGCTCCATAAATACTAGAATTATATCTCTGTGAGATACTTAGGGCCTACTCCTGTTTTGAATCAAGTCTGCATTCGTGCAAAATTAGCTTATTTTTATTACTTTTTGTGTAAAAATGTTTTTTCGAATGCTCAGGTTAGAATTTAAAAAAAAATCGTTTCATACCAAAAGTATTGAAATTAGCCAATTTTTCACTCTGAATACAGACTTGATTCAAAACAGAAGTAGGCCCTTAGTATCTAACAAAGATGTAATTCTAGTTCTTATGGAGTAACATGAGTCAATTCAATTTTGAGATTAGGGCCTGGTTCCAACGCACTTAAAATCAGAACTGCACAAAGTGTGTCGAGTTGCACACACTTTTAGGCCCTGAATGAAATTGTTTGTTCGAATCGAGGAATTCTTTTTTCTAAGTGATTGACATGAATCTGGTGTATCGTTGTATCGCATAATTTCAGTACCGTAAACCGCATGAAATTGACATTCTCCTGCTGGAACAACGACGGAACGACGATTCGACCTAACGGTACGCAATGTTAGTCATCGCGCCTACAAGGCGCGAAACGTGAGACGGTCCATCATAAATTCATTTGTACAAAATACCAAAACCTGTATCTCATTAAGTTTTTATCCCTAATCCTCAAGTGGTCAGGTCCAAAACCATAAGTTTCGAGCAGTAAGGCATAGATACATAAGTCCCAAGACGTAAGGTCCAAAACCACAAGCCTCGAACCGTGAGGCACAAAATATAGTCCCAATTCATAAGGCCCAAAATATGGCCCCAACTCATAAGGCCCAAAATATGATCTAATTCATAGGGTCCAAAATATAAGGCCCAGAATAAAGGTTTTCGGAAAAATCGACTTTTAATTTATTCTAATAAATAGAAACAGTCGCCGTTTTATTAAATAAAAAAATATTTGGAGTTCCTTGTCTGATTTGGAAAGGTTCTCTTTCTGACTTATGACAGCTTGTCAATCTTTTCTGAAGATACACTAAAAAGAAAAGAATGGGGTCAATTTTTGATGATAGCTTCGTGTAAAATATTTTCTGTCCCTCATTTTGAATTATAAGCCGGGTCAAATTTTCCACTAAATCACGCTCCTATTCAAATTCCTTTAAATTTAATATTCCTACTCACTCCCATTCATCAGAATTGAATGGGATTTTTTTAGATTTAAAAAAATTTGTTCCATTCACTTCAATTATTTTTAATTCGCCCTGAATTCTCATAATTTATACTGAATTCTTTTGAATTCCTTGGAATTTTTTGAATTTAGTTGAATTGTTCTAAATTTGCTCAGTTCTATTCAATTTAATGGATTTTTAAAATTTTTTCTTTAGTTTTTTTAATTCACCGAGAAGTCTTTTAGATTCGACTTGAATTCTTAGGTATTCCATCAGATACTTTTGAGTTACCTTGAGTTTTTCTAAATTTACGCCAAATTTAATGAATTCAATGAATTTTTTGAATATTTTTGAATTCACTTGAATTTGTATGAATTTCATCGAGTTCTTCTCATTTCCCTTAAATTCCTTTAAATTCACTCGAATTTTATTGAATTCATTGTTTTTTTTTATTTCACTCAAGTTCTTATGAATTTCATCAGTCTCTTGAATTCGCTTGAATTCTTTTGGATTTTCACTAATATTGTCAATTCATTTGAATTCTTTCGAATTCACCCTGAATTCTTTCGAATTCACTGTAAATGCTTATAAATTTATCTCGAATTCTTTGAAATTCACCTGAAATTCTCATAAATTTCATCGAATTCATTTGCATTCTTTTGTATTCAAAAGAACATTAGTGAAATTATTAATTTACAGTCATTTTCAGTCACTTTTTGGTTTAGAGATTAGTCATTTTTCGGTTGAAATAGGTCGCTTCTTTCACTTAGAAGTTGATTTTTTGAATTTGAATTTGTTTCAATTCATTTGAATTCCTTTGGAATTCACCCTGAATTCATATTAATTTATCCTGAATGAATTTAAATTCTTTTGAGTTCTCAGGCATTTCATCAATTTCTTTTGAATCCCCTTGAACACTTTTAAGTTCACTCCAGATTTAATAAATTTAGTTGTTCAAACAAAAACTTTTTTATATTATTTTCAATTCCCTTGAATTTTTAAAAACTTCATCTTGAATTTTTATGAATTGCATTGAATTCTTCTCATTTCCCTCAAATTCCTCTACATTTACTAATCCTTTTCACTCCCATTTGACAGAACTGAATGGAATTTTTTTGGATTTTAAAAAATTTGTTCCATTCACTTCAATTATTTTTAATTCGCCCTGAATTATTTTATATTAACTTTTAATTCGTATGAATTTTAATCGAATTCTCTGAAATTCCCCTGAATTCTTCTAAACTCACTCCAGTTTTACTGAAATTAATGGGATATTTTGGATATTTTGAATTTTTCATAATTCATTTGAACTCAGTTGGAATTCATCCTGAATTCTCACTAATTTATCCTGAATTCCTTTGGATTCAGTTGAATTGTTTTAAATTGGTTTAATTCTACTCAATTCAATGGATTTTTTATATTTGTTATTTAGTTTATTTTAATTCACTTTGAAAACTTTTTACTTCACCTTGAAGTGTTAGGTATTTTATCAGATTTTTTAAAATTACCTTGAGTTTTTTTTAATTCACTCCAAATTCAATGAATTCAATGAATTTATTTGAATACTTTTGAATTGTTTTCAATTAACTTGAATTTTTATGAATTTCATCGAATTCTTCTCGTTTCCCGTAAATTCCTCTGAATTCACTCGAATTTTATTTAATTCATTGTTTTTTTTTCATATCAATTTCTTCTGAATTTCATCGAAGTCTCCTGAATTCGCTTGAATTCGTTCTAAATGCTTATAATTTTATCTCAAATTCCTTGAAATTCACCTGGATTTTTTTTACAAATTTAAGCAAATTTTCTTGCATTCTTTTGTATTCAAAAGAACATTTGTCACATTATTAATTCACAGTCATTTTTAGTCACTTTTTGGGTAAGAAACAGTTTTCTAAAAAGATTTTCCGTTTTTTTTTCAATCGAAGTTTCCGGTCAACGGGAAGAATATTGTGTGATAATTCAACGCATCCCTATATTAATAAATTTTGAAAGTCCCGCTACTTTTGGAGCAAAAACTTCTGGTACTTCACTTACGGTAGCACTGAACAACATCGTTCAAAAATGAGCGTACTTATTTGTGTTTTGTGTATTTGTTTGTGTACTTTTCATCTGTCACTTATTTTGAATCAATATAGATTCTCCGAATGGCCTTAAATTCACCAAGAAACATAAACATTCATCACATCGTTTTTTAAAAAGCCAAAACAACAAAATCCAGTCAATCCAGAGAATGTTGATGGTGAGTAAAGTGATGTTTTGAATGCTATATTTCAAGGTTATGTCGTGATGAATTTCCGAGAAAAAATTGTATTCAACGTTTTAGATTTTTTGTCATTGAATTTTCTGTTTTGATTTGTTAAATTTACTTTACTGTTGATATTACGCTAGTTATATTTCTTCTATGTCAAAGATTTAGAACCGTTAAGAATTGTCATTATTGTCAATCATAACCAAAATTGTCATTATTATCAATAATGTGAAAAACTTGAAAATCTGGATTCATGTGTCTAAATTATGCAAAGATTCATGGATTACGATTTTTTTTCCATTTTCTAGTAGAATGTTTTCAAATTGTTGAACTTGATATTGTGTAATTTTAAAATTCATGCAATTTATGAATTTTAAAAACGAACTATTCAATTTTCAAGTGTTTTTGCAAATTTGTGAAAAAATGTATGGTAATTTAGAATAATTTATATTTTTCAGTATTTATAAGGGTTTTAAAGAATTTCGAAGGATTTTCAGATTGTTTCATGCCTTCGAGAAAAATTCAAGTATCCATAAATTTTTGAGACTTTCGAACTTATTCATGAGAATTTTTAAAAAAGTCAGACTTTAATCCAGGTTTTGATCATTTTTGAAAACTTTGGGACCCTTAATTTTCCACAATTTCCATTAATTTTCAAGCTGTTGTGAACTTAGCAACAATTTAGATAATTTATTAAGATTCTAAACAATTTGTTGAATTTTTTATATTATCAGTGAAAATATTTCAAAATTTTTATGAATTTCCAATGATTTTTGAGTACGTTCTTCTATTTTAACAAATTTTCTTGAAAATTGTATAAACCTTTGAAAGTGTTGTCAAGTTTATGAGAATATTTTTAAAATTTTATAATGCTAAAGTATTATTTCAATTTTTGAATATATTTAAAGACTTTGAACAATGTTTTATAATTTTTGAATCGCTACTTCGAAGTGTAATGGGTCACGACAGACTGAGTGCGCTTGCTATTATTTCGATTCACTGGGATATTGCCAGGGGCGGATCTAGGCACAGGAAAAACAGGTATTTGCCTGGGGCGCCAACTGGATCAAGACGCAAAAATTAGGTGGGCGAAAAAAAATTCTTAAAATGAAAAAACGAATTTGAGAAATCAAAATGAGAAAAAAATGAAATGACAAAAAGTTCAAAAGGTTAAAAACAGTAGATAAAAAAAACTAAGCAGAGTGAATAATTATCTGAAAGGTACAAATATGAATGATCGAAATCATCAAAGGTAACGAAAAAAATCAAGGGCGAAATAAAAATACCAATTCAGTCGAAAGATAATGGAATCTGGATAGTGAGATGAGGAGTTACAGATTTAGAAGGGTTTGAAACGGGCCGAGCGCTGTAGATTTTTTACTAATGTTTTGAAACATTAATAGAACAAGAAAATTAATTCTGATAATGAAAAAAGTTGGAATGCAGATATTTGAATGGTACAAGAATGAAACAATCAATGACTGTAGGCAACATTTGACATGTCCTAATTTCAAATTTTTGGCGCTAATTCGTCACCCTGACATGTTTCATAATTTTTCGGAACTATGTGACGGACGAAGTGATCAGACTTTTGATATTGAGGTTATTTTCACAGCGTGGTATTGCATTATGTTTGCGTACGTGAATTTTGATGTGCAACGAAAAATATAATTAACAAACCATATCCTGAGTATGTTTCTTCAACATATCTCAAAAATCATGTCGGCATCGGCGAAGAAAAAACCTTCCGGAAATTTCTACAGAAAACGAAAATTGAACGCAAGTAAACAAAATGAAAAAGATGCGTCTGTTATCAAGAAGTATTTTACGGAAGCTATTTCTGACAATCAAGTCCAAAAATCGATAAACAGCGAAACGAATCTCGATTCTCCAACTTCGAATCGTTCACCTAACGTAAATAAGCAAATCGCCGAAAAAGTAATTATTATTTATGAACATAAGTAATTTAAGTTTTAAGTTCGATTTCCATGGTCTATTTGAGAAAAATATTGTGCTCTAACAAATCAGATGTTAATTTTAATCACACGGATGTTCATTTATTTTAGTTCTGAAGATTACGAAAACCCATATAAGGGGGCGCCAAATTTGAAAATTGAGGAAATTACTCCCGTAGGTGGACACTCAAGTAAAAAAATTCATGCTGCATTAACAAAATATTTCAACTCAGATAAAACATGTAAGCTTCTTATTGAATATTCTGTTTATAATTTTGTTTCGACGTTATAAAAAATAATAGGTCCGATACAACGAAATGATCCAACTATTACCGAAAAATTTTCCTTCCTTTCTATTTATTAGAACATCAGTGCTTTCTGTAAAAAAATTATACATTATTCCCCTTTTGATCAACACCCCGCCCCCCCGGCGCGAAAGAAAATCCTGGGTATGGACCTGGTTAGAATTTAGTCACTTTTTGGTTTCAAAAGGTCGCTTTTTTCACTTCGAAGTCGATTTTTGCAGTAAGTTAAATTGAATTTGATTTGGGTGAACTTTACTTGATTTACTATATTCTCGTTGATGATCCACGTGTATGAAGCGATGCGAAGTGGCGTAGGCTGGACGCTCGCTTCCAGTGCCTTCATTATAAAGAAACAACGGTATTCAGTTGACCACGAGCCGAAACGTTTCCGGCATGATCTTCGGGCTTAAATTCAAGCAAGCTTAACCACGTCCCAAAATAGCCTGCCTGGTGTCGTGCAAGGATATCTTTCAAGGTCAACGACTGCTCGAGGACGCCCTGGACCAAAAATTAATCTCATCGTCATTCCCGTTGCAATTTGTCATCTTATCGCAAATATAAAGTAGAAGGTCGTTATTATTTATACAAGAATTTGAAAAAGTTCATTCATAATAAAGAATTCCCCAGATATGGAATGACATCCTTCAGACCAAAAAAGACCTCAATGATGTTAATAAGATCATTTATTATAAATTTCTGATACGACGTTTCGAGAGTCAACATGCTCTCCTCATCAGGAACATTAATCAGATTAGTCAATTTTTTTCAAGTCCATTGTACAAAGACAGGGGCGCACAGAGCTGTGATGGGGCCCGGGGAATTTGGGGGCCCTTTGCTAACCCTTCCCCCCAAGGAAAAGAAGAACGTTTTGAAGAAAATTGTTGACCTTATTTCCGTATGAATCATAGAAAGTCATTTATTGAAAAAAACAATATTTTTTCACACAACAATAAATTACAAAGTTTTTTCTGAACCTGATAAATACTTCCGAAGTATCTATAAACATGAAAGAAAAATGCACTAGCTTATAAAACCTGCTTTAAACACCTAAATAATTCGACTACGATTCAAGAAATTCAAACTTTGAAACATGAAAAATGTATCATTTCGATCAAATAGTCCAAAACCTATTTTCAGTAATAAAACAACATTTGATATCATTGATAATAAAATTTCATCAATTTTTCAACTTTGAGTCCTCTTTCATTTTTTAAGTTTTATCACTTCAATCGAATTTCAGAGTCAATATCATTAGTTAGTCTAATAATATAGCATCAGTGAGTAACATCAAAAATATAAGAATGTATCGTAGTATTGTTAGTAATCATATTTTTTAATTTGTAACTTCATTTTTTTGTATCAAAAATACAATATTTAATATTTAGTATGTTGTAATATATATTATAAATGATATTATTTGGGATTTTGTACAAAGAAATCATATTTTTCTTATATATTTTCTAAAATCACAAATTAAATTGTTTGTATTTTCGTTACAACGATTCATCTTTTGTATTTTATGAGAATATCAAATCATATAAATTTTTATTATCTTTTGTTTTTTTATAAAATTAATTTTTTTTTGTATCTTTCGAAATTGCAAATTGAATTATGTATATTTTTGATGCCACTTATAATATTTTTTGTATTTTCAACACCACAAATGATTTTTTTTCGTATTGTATTTTTTTATTGTATTTAATTGTATTTTCCAAAATTACGAATTATATTTTTTCATTTTATTTTTAATGCTATAAATGATATTTTGTTGTTTTATAAATTACAAAGTCAATCAAATTATTTGTATATTTTTTATCACAAATAATATATTTGAAAAAATTTCCTAAATTAAATAATAATAATTCGTGTTTTGAATGCTACAAATTATATATTTTGTATTTTTTTTTGAATTACAAATCATGTTATACGTATATTCCAAAATTACATATTATATTCGTACTTTTCATGCCACGAATCACATTTTTTGTATTTTTTTCCAATTTATGTTTTCATTGTAAAAAAATCTTATTTCCCAATTTAACCAACACTAAAGAAACAAGAATAATTGAATCATGTGTATACGTATTAAACATAACCTCACAAAATAATTGAAATGCCTCAAATAAATCACTCGCACATTTTTCCGCCTGAAATTGTTTATATTAACATTGACCAGTTTTGACTTGTTTGCATGTATGCCTCAATTTATGCGCATTTTGTATGTCATTTTGTTACTGCCACTGCAAAGCAAGCGCTTGTTTTTGCGAATCTGCCCGAGAGGCATTTTCATTATTATACTCACTTTTTATATCGTTTTATATAAATTCTCCAATTGTCCAAAGCGGGAACCAAACAGGAAAAATACATCAATCGATGATACGACGAACTGTGACAAACTGATAATAATACAAGTATTATATAAATTGTAACTGTCTCGCGTTAGGGACGTATGTAAACATAAAAACTAAATGCAACTAGTGACGAAATCGTTCGTATCAAAAGCTAATAAGTTCAAACGATATAATATATTGATGACTTGAATCGAAAGTACGTCGATATTTCATTTGAAATGAATGTGGTGCAAACCGTTTTTTTACTTCAACTTTTGACCTATATTGCAATTTCAACACATTCTTGCACATTTTTTTATGACACTGTTTGGAGCCTCCTGACATCGGGGACCCGAGCAACCTGCC
>JAUMHM010000078.1:24891757-24930971 GCA_032362435.1 Melikaiella ostensackeni
TAAAAATATAAATAGTTCATATTTTGAGGTGTTATTCATATAAATATTTAAACTTATTGACTTACATACATGAATTTGTCATGATATATATGGGTGAATAACCTGAAAAGACGCACGCATTAGAATGCGCATCAAGAGCATGAAATTTGCAAAATCTAGTAGGATTATACACAACAATACATCTCTTTATCGTAAAATATTCGATTTATTCAAATATTATCAATTGAAAAAATATTAAATCATGATAAAAATTTTTTAAAAAAATTTCACCGCAGCTATCTGTGTGGAAATTAACCCTGACAATGTAATATGACCAATACTGTGTTTCAAAAAGCTTTTTACCTTATTATTATTCGAGAAACAGTAAATGAAAGTAGCGGAATGTGCTGAATTAAAAGGTATTAAAATTTTTCTATTTTACGGTTGCTTTGTGGTATCCAAAAGTGTTCAGAAAAATATCCTTGCCTCTCGGTACAGAAAAGGATTCAATTTAAGAGATAACCTTTAATGCTATAGAGATTCGAACGAGAGGGCAAAAATGGGATCCATAAGAATTCATTATTTTTCACGTTACCGTTGGATGCAGGAAATTTTCCAATACAATTTTCCAAACAAAAAAAATTAAAAATTGTTTAACTAGTTGAAAGTAATCAAAACTAAATTAAGAAAGGAGTCAGAACATACGTTCTGCTCCATTTTGAGGTTTAACACCATGTAATAACCTCAAAATGGAGCGGAACGTATGTTCTGACTCCTTTCTTAATTTAATTTTAATTCTTAATAACTAGTTGAACAATTTATGTGTTCTGTTTTTGAAAAACTAACCATCAAGCATAACCAATTCTCGACATGTTTGGATGATAACTTTCATTCCATCACAGATTTTACTCGAGAAGAGAAATAACAGATGACGATTTCAATATAAAACTCTTTGTGGGGACGTCCATAAACTCCGTTACCAATTGGTTGAAAATTCATGTATTTTATTTATAATTAATAATTTGGTATAAAATTATTCTTCTTGGTTAAAAAATATTCTTTTTGGTTGAAAATTTAAGTATTTGCTTGGATGTTGAACTCTTTTGCTGAAAATTCGTTTTTTTTTTTTTTGGTTGAGAATGTATTTTGTTGAGAATCGTCTTTTTTGGTAGAAAGTTAATCTTCGTGGTTGAAAATTCATCCTCTTTTGGTGAAAAATGCAACTGTTTAGTTAAAAATTAATCTGTTTTGGTTGAGGATTTAACTATTTTGTTGAGAATTCGTCTTTTTTGTTTGAATTCAACTGTGTTTGATTTTAAATAAAAATCTTTGGTTAAAAATTTAACTATTTTGTTGAAAATTCGTCTTTTTTTAACTATTCCACTGTTTGGTAGAAAGTTTATGTATTTTGTTGAAAATTAATCTTTTGTTGAAAATAAATCTTGTTTTTCGAAAATTTATCTATTTGGTTAAGGATTCAACTATTTTGTTAAAAATTCGTCTTTTTTGGTTGAATTCAAGAGGTTAGGAATTAGTTTTTTTGTTTTTTGAAAATCAATTTTTCAATCTCAAAATTTAACAATTGCAATTTTGGCTAAAAACTTACCTTTTTTAGTTGAGAATTCAACTATTTGGTTAAAAATTCATCTTTATTGATTCAGAATTAACTTTATTGTTGAAAATTCATGCATTTTGTTGAAAAATCATCTTTTTTGGTAGAAAGTTAATCTTCTTGGTTGAAAAATCATAATTTTTGATTAAAAATGCAACTGTTTCGTTGAAAAATAATCTGATTTAATTGAGGATTCAACTATTTCGTTGAAAATTCGTCTTTCTGGATCGAATTCAACTGTGTTCGATTTTAAATTAAAATATTGTTTGGTTGAAATCTTAACTACTACATGTTTCGTTGCGAATGCATCTTTTTGGGTTGAATATTGAATTACTTTATTAAAAACTTATTTTTTTTTTTTTAGTTCAAGATTAATCTTTCTGGTTGAAAATGTAACTATTGTGTTGAAGATTTCTTTCATTTTGAGTTGAAAATTTATCTTTTTCAGTTCAAAATTCAAGTATTTTGGTGAAATTTTTTTTTTTAAAGATTTATCATTCTAGTTGAAACGTCACCTCTTTGGTTGAAAATTTAACTATTTTGTTGAGAATCAATCTTTTGTACAAAATTAACCTTGTTTGTTGAAAATTCATCTATTAAGTCAGGGATTGAACTATTTTGCTAAAAATTCGTCCTTTTTTGGTTGAATTTAACTTGTTGAAAATAAGTTTTTTTTGTTTGTTGAAAATTGATTTTTTAACTCAAAATTTAACAATTGCATTTGAGGAAGATGAGAAATACCAGATGATGATTTCAATATAAAACTCTTTGTACAATGGACTTGAAGAAAATCGACTAATTTGGTTAATGTTCCTGATGAAGAGAGCATGTTGACTCTAGAAACATCGTATCAGAAATTTCTAATAAATGATCTTATTTACATCATTGAGGACTTTTTTGTTCTGAAAGATGTCATTCCACATCTGGCGAATTCCTTATTATCCATAAATATCTCAGACACAAAAAAACATCAACATCAACAACATCGATTGGATCAAGCACATTAAAGTTGATTAAAGTTCATTCATCCTATCTAAAAAAGTGGTGAACGATATGTCTCGAAAATCTCGCAATCATTGTTTTTGATAATCTGATTGGCTTTTCATTACTAGAAATTGTTTTATATCTCAAGTTTGAAATTTTGAAAACTCAATCTACAAATAATTCCTTTTAAGAAGAAAAATCGTAGAAAACCTTATGGGAATTGAGAACATTTGCGCTTCTTAAATACTCTTGCGCGCTTAAATTAAAACTTTCAAATGATCTGATTGATTATTGAATATATTATATATATTATAGTTAGTGTTTATCGCTGAAAATTAATATTTTTATAAAGAATTTTAATATAAAATCAAAAAGTTTCGAAGAAGACTTAAAAACCGCAAGTTGTTTGGTGGGCGCGTTTATTATATGGTGTATTTTTGATTGTGATCATTTAATGAACAGTGTGTTTCCTCATAGAGGATTGTTTTATTGTAAAGAAATAATTTTTTGACAAGAATCGGGCTGATATATTTGCTATGATCATGATAAAAGACTGCTATGATAAGAGTATTTTGGATTGTAAAAGAAGTTTGCGGGGATGGAAAAGGCGATTCCACCTGCGATTTTTATTATTTATTTCTTATTCCTCATTCTTATTATTATGTATTGTTTATTTTTCATAGGTCGTAGAAGTTGTCTTATATAGTTCAATATAGAAAAATGTACAAATCTGTACATATAACTTGATTTGGTCCTAGAGTGCTTCTAAATACATTAATCGATTCATGTTGTCAAAATTAACAAATTTGGTACAAATTATGTTGCCATATTCCTAATTTCGAAAGAAAAATTACTTACAAATGACAAATTAAAAACTTAAAAAATTCTTAGAAATGAAATTTTTTGCATGGAGATAACTGTAAACATTCTATTGAATTACATCAACTAAACAACACCATGTGTTTAAAAAATTCTGGTTACAGAGCCTGATATTACTGTAAATACTGTAGTAAGAATTCTTAAAAATTCGAGTTTTTCAAATTTATTTTTTGTCATTCTCACGATATTTAATGGATAAACTTCAAACTTTTTTGTTCAAAAAAGATGTATTTAATTAAAATGTACGTATAATTTTTTTTCTTTAATATAATCAAAATTGCAAAAAAATTCACATCTAAAACGATTTTTGAGAAAAATATAACATCGAAAAAAAAATGTATTCTTATCTGATCCGGCTCCAAGTTTAATAGATAATGGGCATTATTTAGGACTACATCCCTTCAAATTTTATGACCCTAGCTCTACTTGTTTTCGAGTTATCATAATAACAGTATTGTTGAAACACACACACACATTTTTTTTAAATCTCATTTTCGGATTCCTGAAGTCGAATTATGTCAAGATATGTCAAAAAATGAAGTTATAAAATTTTCATCGTTACAAAAATTCCTCCACGAGGAAGCAATCTTTAAATTAATTGGGTTTTGCTAGTTTTTTCCACTGGAAATCAGCATTTTTGAAGAAAAATCATCATCAAGATTCCCAATTTTCAACAATTTTAGATTATGTTAGCGTGTCACTCCGGAAATGGGTATAATAATAAAAAAAATATTAGATTTAAAAGAATCAAATTTTTTCAACAATTTACCTTTTTCGGTTTTGTTATCGTTTTTTACCGGAAATTGACATTTTTGAACAAAAATGTTTGGATTTCGAACAAGATTTACAATTCCGAACAATTTTCTATCCGATTACGTTAGCGTTTTACTCGAAAAAGTGGTATTTTACAACAAAAATCATTATAGTTCGAAGAAGATTTGCAATTTTTGACCAGTTTCAGGTTATTATAACGTTTTTCACAGGAAATTGATTATTGTATACAAAAATTATCAGAAATCGAAGATTTACAATTCTAAACAATGTTATAATAGGTTTTTCGTCGTAAATTATTGGTATTTTCAATAAAAAATCATTAGATTTCAAGAAATGTTTACAATTTTCCAACAACTTTAGATTATGTTGGTGTGCTTCACCTGAAATTGGTATTTCTAACAAAAATCATTTGATTTAATTCCAATGATTTTTGTTTAAAATAATAAAATATACAAGCTTGAACAATTTTGGATTGTGTTAGTGTTTTTCGTCGGGAATAGAAAATTTTATTTAAAAATCATTAGATTTCAAAGAAAATTCATAATTTTTGATCAATTGTAGGTTACGTTGGCGTTTTACATCGAAAATTGGTATTTTCAAATGAAAATCATATTAATGTGAACAAAATTTTAAATCTTTTAACAATTTTGAATAATAATTGGGTTTTTCGTCAGAAATTGGTATTTTAACTAAAAAAATTATATTTCAAAGAAGATTCACAACTTCTTAACGAATTTAAGTTTTGTTGGTATTTTACACCGGAAATCGGTATGTTTAGTAAAAAATCATTAGATTTCAAAGAAGATCTAAAACTTTTTTACAATTGTAGGTTAAGCTAGCGGGTTTCACCGGAAATATCGATATAGATGTTAAAGAATATTTACAATTTTGGATCATTTTTTGGTGATGTTAACATAAATTCTTATTTATGTTATTCATGGATGAAATCGATTGTTCTAAAGAAAAAATATTAAGTTTTAAAAAAGATTTACAATATTAAACAACTTTTTGTTGTGTCTTGTTAGTGTATATCGCCAAAGTTTGGTATTTTTAATTTAAAAAATCAAAAGATTTTTTAGATTATTATTCAGTCATTAAATTCACATTTTTTTGCAATTTTTGGTATTGTTGGCGTTTTCTACCGGAAATAGGTACTTTTAATAAAACATTATTTGATTTCAAAGATGAAAAATTTTAGGTTATGCTAGTGATTTTCAACGGAAATCGGTTATTTTAAACAAAAAACATTAGGTTCAGAAGAAGATTTACAATCTTAAACTATTGTTTATGTTGTGTTATTGTTTTTTTTTAAATTGCTATTGGTAATGAAAAATCATTAGATTTCAAAGAATCTTTACAATATTTGAACAATCATAGGATATGTTAGCGTTTTTCACCGGAAATCAGTTATTTGAAACTACACTGTAAAAAATTCTTCTGAATTTTACATCGCTGGGCGATGGACATAAAGGGACCCTCGATGGACGGAGTCAAATTACGTGTTGAATGAATATTACGCCTGCACCGTAAATTTCAGGCTCTGCGCGGAAAACTCCACATTGTTAAAAATGTTTGTGATTTTACAATACTTTACAATACAAATTGTAATGTAAAATTGCGAGCACCGTATTGTAGCACAAAATTGCAATAAATTCATTGTAAAATTGCAATACAAGTATTGTAATTTCCAAATATATTTTTCTTCAAATATAGTTTAAGCATGTTATGAATTATTACTGAAGTAATTTGAATGAAAATATCGTGAAATACGATATGCTTAATATGCTGATTGTATCAAGAATCTTCGTTAGTAGACAAATCATTTAAACTAATGCCAACTCAAAAACATCTTCTTTACAATAAGATTCAATCCACAGTCGGAATCGGCCGGAATTGCAATGATTAATTTTTACTCAAATATCATTTCATTGTATATATTATTCAAGAATGACTAATTCAAAATAGATTTTATTAATTGATTTAGTTACCATATGAAATAATTAAAAATTAAACAAAACTACAAGAATTTGTAAAGTGCGCGATGTAAACCGACAAAGTGAGGTTAAATGTACATAAACGTCCCTAAAACCAAGTGAAATCTTATATATTTATGAATAAATAATAACTGAAATAGACTCTACTTTACTCTGAACAGAATAATGATACTTTTTTCGAATAATATCCACAATAATGGTGAATGTTGTTGATATATAATTAATAATCGACGCGCAACGAAGTCTCATCACCAAAAGACGCCAACTTAACTATATAACTTGAAAAATGTAAAATTACAAATTGAATTGAGAATTACGAAAAAATCTTAAATTTCAGTTTTTCGTTCCGAAAATTCCTACGACAGACGATGCGATATAAAATTACCTACAGTATCGTTGTGAATTTACGTATTTTCGTAAACTTACACTGGTGGATAGTGTGATTTTACGAATCTTACGTAATTTTCAGCAATTTTTTTTTTACAGAGTAAAATCATTTGACTTCAAAAATGAAACTTACATTTTTGAACAACTGTAGATTATCTTAGTATTTTTTTTGAAGACAAATGCAACGGTTTGATTGTTTATACAAAAATATTATATATGAATTCTGAAGTTAAGATATCAATTTTCATCATTTATTAGAAATATTGACCTCACTTTTCTTTTCTATTATTTTAGATAGTAGATCCTATGAAATACAAAAATTTTGCATTATTATTAATTTTATATTTTAATTTTAAAATTGCGTGACATAAAAAAATCCTAATCGAGCGCTTAACGTGCTTGTTTGCTTTCTATTGATATCAAATAAATAATTGATACAGCGTTGAAAAGCGGAATTAAAAAAATTATAAATTTTATAAATAAAAAATGTAACAAGATTGTTTTTTTAAACCAGTTCTAGGATTTGAGATAATCACTTTTCATTAGTTCACTTGTGAGTGATGAGAAAATACTTCATTTTAGAAATTGTTTTTTTTTGAAAGATGAAAAAACATTGTGTTGGCTTAAGAGACAAAGTAGATTTTTCATGAACTATTTTTTATTGTGAAAACATAAATTTCATTGCGTGTAATCTTCGCATGACATGCAATTTTTTTTAACTGAGATATTTTTATCAAAAATATTATTTTTATGATTTTGAATGAGATAAAAGATTTTAAAGGCCCTCTCGATTATTGATGTCAAAACTGAGTTTGAAAATTGAATTTGGTCCCGGATTCTAGAGACATTATCAATTTTAAAACATATATTGATATGTTTATAAATTATATTTTTCTAAATATTTATTGCTAATTTTTTTTCTTAGAAATTGCTAGGATGCGGATCTTGGGTGTAACGATTTTACTGGTCCTTTTTGGTTTGGCCATTTGCGAGAAGGAGGAGGATACAGATGCCTCGGATGCATTTATGGAAGCTGCTGAGGCATTATTTGCAGGCACAAATAATGATGCTATTGGTGGTCTTCAGGGTGTGGCCAGCGCTTTTATGCAATCGGATGCTGGAAAACAGGTGCAGGATCAGTTATAAAAATTGCTTTCTGAAAATTTTCTAATAAATAAATATTTTAAGATTCATTTTTTTGGGACAGTATAAGTTCAAACCAAGTATATAATAGGATCTTATTAAAACATGTTTCTTTTTCAACGCTCCCATGGTCTTTCAATAGATAATCGTATAATTTTTTTTTCTTCATAAATAAATCTTATTTTGCCTAGGAATTTATAATTATACTACTGTCGGAAAATGTTTACACGGTTAGCGCGACCGGTACTAAGAATTACTGATTTGATTTATTAAGCGATAACCCAACAGCACTGATGATTTTGAGACACGATAACTCGATCGAAAATAAAGCTAGATCATGTGTGTCAAACTGGTTAGAAAGCCCATGAAATTCCACGTCGAGTGACCCCTAGTAGAAATATTTCTGACTTTTTGAACAGGATATATCATGTGAGAATTTTTTAAAAAAATTCAAGAATTTATTGAATTTTGTACCTCGATTTATACCGAATGTAACCGACTGTACACCAAAACTCGACGCAGACACGCTTAGACATTTTTAGTCATATCTCGGGAACCCGTAAATATTTTTGAAATTTATTCACTTAAATTTAAGATAAGATTTCAAAGGTTGTGTCCTGTGAATTTCAGGTTTTTTCTACATCTTTCCTAGGTCATGTCACGACTTGAAGTCAAGATGCGAAATTGGAGAAATTTTTGATTTTTTTTAAAACTTTTCACGCGATCATTTTTTTTTTAAATATCTAGCTTCATTTTCGACCGAGTTATCGGGTTTCAAAGTCATCAGTGATTTTTAGTACTGCTCGCACTAGCCGTATATATTTAATAATTATTATTTACAGGTAGGTGATATGCTTTCGGGAGGAAAATCAAAAGGTGATGGAGTAAGTCAAATTCTTTCCGGTCTTGGAACCCTCCTTTCTGGAAACAGAGAAGGCAATGGCGTCGATTTCGGTTCTGTTTTGGACGCCGTATCTTCATCCTTAGGTCAAAATCAGCCAAATAAAAAAGACGCTGAACATGAAGAACCTGGAATGAATTTCGACTCCATGATGAATTTAGCAAGTTTATTTATGGGTCAAGGTAACAATGCCGAAGGGCTGATGGGCATTCTTCCAATGATTTTGGATTCAGTTTCCTCTGGTGATAATTCCCACAACAATGATAAAAAGAAACATGATCATTCGGATCATTCCTGGTGGGTACCACCCATTCTGGAGAACATGCATGTCATGTGGGATCATTTTAGGTAATTTCTTTTTCAATTTCCCTTTACTAAAGCAAATAGTGAAGATGAAGATAATAAAGATTGATTCTTGAAATGCTTTAGCAATTCAGAACTGGGACAGACACTGTGGAAGAATAGTGGACTAGCAAATATTGTTGGTCAAATGACTGATTCCGAAGGTCGGCTCCAGTATGAAAAGATTTTTGACAGTTTCGAAAACCCCACATTGCGAAGGCGCTGGATAAAATCTTTGACGAATTTTGTCGCTGAGTGGATCTCCCATGTTGCAGATCCAGCTACTCAACAAAGATACCTAACGACGATACAATTTGTGGGAAATACCTTCCTCAAGTCTCAGGGATATCCAAAATCTGTTATGTTCGAACCTGCCAGACCGACCGAAAGCTTATCCAGGTCTGTAGAATAATTAATTACTTTTCTATTTTGAATTTAAATCTACTCCCAATTTGGGTATTTTCAATTCCTTATCTTTATCTTGTAATTCCATATTATCTACTTGTATTTTATGGGTTCAAGAGTCTTTACAGAACCATTACATGTTTTCTTATCGACAATCCTTATACACTACCTTACCAACTATTTCTTACATATCGACTTGACCACTATTCTTACTCCTAGATGTTTGCGACCTTGCCCTGGGTTTCCGTTTCCTCCTACCACTACCAATCTAAAAATTCTAGCTCTATTCCGCAATACTACTTCATTACTCTCATTTTTTAGGAGTCATTTCTTAGCTTTTTCCTATCCTGTGCAACCAGCTCTCTCTCACCCTCTCTCTCTCACTCAACTCTTCCAGCTCCTTCATCCATCGCTCATCCTGACCATCCTCATTTCAAATCAACTTTATTCTCTCTTCCGTATTCTACCCTCCCCCTTCGTCATCTGTACACCTCTGTCATCTCTCTAACACATGCTACCATGATTCCTGCTCATACCTACATACTCTGCACAAATTCTCCTCTTCATTCATCTAATACCTACATGTTTTTACCTCCTCTTACATTCTGAATCTCACTACTCTATTCCATTTGCTCTCCTTTTAATTCATTTTTAGGTATTCCGGTTCCCCCTCACTCTTGACCATCCTATACCAGCTGTTGTACCTAGACTCCGAGATTTTATCCCATCTATCTTCTCTTCGCCTTGCCTTCATCTTTTTCTCTATTCCCTGCCATTCTCCACGCCTAACTTGCATACCACAATCAAACCTTATTTCACATCTCTCTTACTCCAATTTCGAATGTCCCACGATATCCCTCCTCTCTTTGTCCGTAATCTCCCTGGCACAAACTTGTGCTCTTCAAAATTCCAGGATCCTTTCGGTTGCCTGACCACCATTTTCTCTCATCCTATTTCCTCCCTCAGCATATAACCTAGGCAGCTCCAACTCATCCCGATGACCCATCTCAGAAGTCTCTTATGAAAAATTTCCACATTTTTATACTCCTTCCATTCCCAAATTTCTACTCCATAACCTCTATATTTCTTTGCCTTTTGTCCCTCTCCTCTCTCAATCAACGGCACTATTTAATTATAACCAATCCTGCACAAATCTCTTCATCATCACATCACATCTCACATCTCTTCTTTCAGCCCTTCTCCACTATATTTCAGTGCTTCATTCTCCAAGCTATCCTCACCTGTTGTCTTGTTACTTTTTAGCCTTGCGATTCCCTCATTCACCTCTTTTCTACTAATCTCGTTTCCGCTGTCCTCGGTCCCCCGCCACCGGTTTTCTTTCTTTAACCTTTACCCTATTTTCCACGCCTCTAGCAGTCTCTTGAAATACTCCGTCCACTCGTCCATCCAGATTTCCTCATCTATGCCCTTCCTTTCTCCTCTTTCCTTGTTTATCACTTCTTATCCCCTCCCTTCCTTTACGGCTTTCTCAACCTCTTCCCATGAACCTTTCCTTCTCCATCGGTCTCTCTCTGATCTCTTTTCTTCCTGTTGAGTTCCCATTTCTCCATTTCCCCTTTCCTTCATTTTCTCACACTTTCCTCCATCCTGTCATTACTTTCCCTGCATTCGTCGTCATTCTTCATTCATTTCATTTCGGTGTCACCTCCTTCCTTACCTTATCAATCACTCTTTTGAGTTTTTCCAGTAGCGTGTCTACTTTTTCCTCTTCCATACTCCCTACCTCAACGTTTTCCATTTTTCCTCTAAATTCACCTAATTTATCTTCCCCCCAACTGCCCATTTTAGGCTTTGAAGTTCCATACTTTTTTACTTTTTTGATATTTTTTTAGGCAAGGCTACTTTTCTGCTACTTTTTCCAATGTAAAGATACTTTTTTGCTACTTTTTTCAGTGTAAAGCTACTTTTTAGACACCTTTTGCTAGCAAAGTGATATAAAAATTGATTGTTCTAACAAATTTGAGTTTTTTTTTTTTTTTTAAAAAAGGTATGCTTAAGGAAACTACTCTACCTAACAAAGAAGAAGTCAATGAAAATAGAACAGTCGATGGGTTATCAAATTCTCGATAAAATTGTGTAAATATAATATTTTTAACACTTGTTTTTAAAACAAAATTCAACTGTTGAAAATTGTATAATTGAATTTTTAACAGTTGAAAGTAGATGAAAATTATAAATTCAACTGATCAAATTCAATTTTAAATTTTCTTCGATTTTCAACTGTTCATTTCGTTTTTTTGGTTTCAAAATTCATCTGTGTTGGTTGAATATTTAATTATCTGCTTGAGAATTGATTCAGTTTGTTGAAAAATTGACAATTTTGTTAAAAAGTCATCATTTTTGGTCGATAATTCGTCTTTTTGGTTGAATGTTCAACTGTTTAGTTAAAAATTCGTTTTTCTGGGTTAAAAAATTCTACTATTTTGGTAGAAAATTAAATTATATGGTTAGAAATAAACTTCATTGTTGAAAATTCATATTTTCGGATTGAGACTTCAACTGCTTTGTGGAACATTTGTCTTTTTGGCTCGAAACTTCAACAATTTGTTTGGACTTGTTTTTCTTTCTTGACTAGAAAATCTTTCTTGGTTTGAAAATTCATCTCTTCTGGTCAACAAGTTTATTCTTTGGTTGAGAATTTGAATATTTTGTAAAAAATTCAATTTTTTTTTTCAAAAAGTGTAACAATTTTGTTAGAGAGTCATCTTTTTTGGTAGAAAATTCGTCTTTTTGATAGAAAGTTCAACTGTTTTGTTGAAAATTCGTTTTTCTGGGTAAAAATTCTACCATTTTAGTAGAAAATTGAACTATATGGTTAGAAATGAACTTTATTGTTGAAAATTCATATTTTCGGATTGAGAATTCAACTGCTGTGTAGAAAATTTTTCTTTTTGGCTTGAAACTTCAACAAATTGGTTGAACTTGTTTTTCTTTTTTGACTGGAAAATCTGTCTTGGTTGTAAATTAAAATCTTTTGTTAAATTTTATCTTCTTGGTTTAAAAACTTATCTCATTTGGTCAACAATTTTATTGTTTGGTTGAGAATTTAAATATTTTGTAAAAAATTCAATTATTTTTTTAAAAAAGTGAAACAATTTTGTTGAAGAGTCATCCTTTTTGGTAGAAAATTCGTCTTTTTGGCTTGAAACTTCAACAGTTTGGTTGAACTTGTTTTTCTATCTTGACTGGAAATATCTTTCTTGGTTGAAAATTAAACTCTTTTGTTGAATTTCATCTTCTAGGTTTGAAAATTCATCTCTTTTGGCCAAAATTTTATTATTTGGTTGAGAATTTAAATATTTTGTGAAAAATTCAATTATTTTATTGAAAATTAAACAGTTTTGTTAAAAAGTCATCCATTTTGGTTGAAAGTTCGTCTTTTTGGTTGAAAGTTCAACTGTTTTGTTAAAAAGTCGTTCTTCTGGGTTAAAAAATTCCACTATTTTGGTAGAAAATCAAACTATATGGTTAGAAATGAACTTTATTGTTGAAAATTCATATTTTCGGGTTGAAAATTCAACTGCTTTGTAGAAAATTCGTCTTTTTGGTGCGAAACTTTAACAGTTTGGTTGGACTTGTTATTCTTTCTTGACTGGAAATATTTTTCTGGGTTGAAAATTGAAGTCTTTTGCTGAATTTCGTCTTCTTGGTTTGAAAATTCATCTCTTTTGGCCAAAAGTTTTATTATTTGGTTGAGAATTTAAATATTTTGTGAAAAATTCAATTATTTTGCTGAAAATTTAACAATTTTGTTAAAAAGTCATCCTTTTTGGTTGAAAATTCGTCTTTTTGGTTGAAAGTTTAACTGTTTTGTTAAAAATTCGTTTTTCTGGGTTAAAAAATTCTACTATTTTGGTAGAAAATTGAACTGTATGGTTAGAAATGAAGTTTATTGTTGAACATTCATATTTTCGGGTTGAGAATTCATATTTTCGGGTAGAGAATTCAACTACTTTGTAGAAAATTCGTCTGTTTGGCTTGAAACTTCAACAATTTGGTTGAAATTGTTTTTCTTTCTTGACTGTAAATATCTTTCTTAGTTGAAAATTCAACTCTTCTGTTAAATTTCGTGTTTTTTGGTTTGAAAATTCATCTTTTTTGGTTAAAAATCTTATTCTTTGGTTGAGAATTAAATTATTTCGCAAGAAATTCAATTATTTTGTTAAAGATGTAACAATTTTGTTAAAAAGTTATTCTTATTGGTTGAAGATTTGCCATTTTGGTTAAAAGCTCATCCTTTTTGATACAAAATTCGTCTTTCTGGCTTGGAACTTCAACAATTGGTTGAAATTGTTTTTCTTTCTTGACTGAAAAATTTTTCTTGGTAGAAAACTCAACTCTTTTGTTAAATTTGGTCTTTTTTGTTTTGAAAATTTATCTCTTTTGATTACAAATCTTATTATTCACTTGAGAATTTAATTAGTTTGTTAGAAACTTGACAATTTTGTTAAAAAGTCATTCTTTTTGGTTGAAAGTCAATCTTTTTTTGTTGAAAATTCATATTTTTGGGTTGAAAATTACACTGCTTTGTGGAATTTTCGTCCTTTTGGCTTGAAATTTCCCCAGTTTGGTTGATATTGTTTTTCTTTCTTGACTGGAAAGTCTTTCTTGGTTGAAAATTCGTCTATTTTGGTTGAATTCAGCTATTTCTGATATAAAATTAAAATCTTTTGTGTTCGAAAATTCAACTAGTTGTTTGAAAGTTGAACTACTTTGTTACAAATTAATTCAATTTGTTGGAAATTTATCTTTTTTAGTTGAAAATTGAACTACTTGGTTGAACTCCTTTGTTAATAATTCATTTTTTGTTTGAAGATTCATCATTTTAGTTAAAAGTTCATATCTTTGGTTGAAAATTTATCTTCTTTAACTGAAAATTCAATGGAAAATTTATAAATCTTCTTAAAAATTCGTCTTTTCTGGTAGAAAAATGTTATATATACATAATTTCACATGACAATTTAACAAATAGCCATTTCTATTGATAAGAAAACATTTCCGAAAAATTCGATTTTTTCGAAAACGAGTCGCCAGTGGCAATTAATGTTTTGGCAAATTAATATTCATCCAATGGACTCTCAGTAGAGAATTTTTGATATTTAAGAAAAAATTCCAACTCTGATCATCTCCTTGTTTTATGCAGTCTTTCATATAGAAAAGTACGAAAGAAATTCCTTTGAAATACGGTTTCTTTAGTTTAAAGTATTTTTTACACTACTTTTTTATTTAAAAAACTAATTTTTGACTGATTTTTCAAAAGTATCACTTTATCATTTCTTAAAAAATAAAAAAGAACTCTAAACTAAAGAATAAAAAAGAAATTCTCTTTGAAAATTCGAAGGCTTGAATAATATTGAATCCTCTAGAAATCTATTTATTGGAAAGGTGAAAATAATTTATGCTTTCAGGTTGGTGAACGCAGTAGCAAAGCGACATATCAACGTGAAAATCGACAGTATCCAGTACATTAAACCTGCAGTTGCTTATGTTCAAGAACTAATGAGCCTCGCCTCAGAAAAAGGTTTTATAGTCTCTAGAATAAATGCCAGGGAATTAAGTAACAGACTCAGTGATACGATTAATAATGATCTTATTGGGCCCATGCTCAAGGTAATTAAAAAAAAAATAGAAGAAATAAAAGAAAATAAATAAATAAATAAAATAAAGAAATAAAAGAAAATAAAAAAATAAAAAAATAAAGAAATAAAAGAAAATAAAAGAAATTTTGTTCCTTTCTCAGAAAAAGGATTTTTTTAAATTGTATTCAACTTTCCTTTTTTTACAGGCATATCGTGCTTACAAGTGGGCTACAAAGTTACCAAAATGTGCCAATCACATATTTTGTACCATTAACCAGAAGGACGAGGAGGATACTAAATCGTCCCAAATGCGAAGTCAAATAACCAAATTTGCCAGTTTCCCAGCCGCTTGGGCCATTAGCAACAGAGGTGGTGTTAATTTTTGGTCTCTTTATGGGGCTATTGTAGAAAGTAAAAACTGTGTTGTAAGTATTTTTTAACAGTA
Source organism: Melikaiella ostensackeni (assembly GCA_032362435.1). Taxonomy (NCBI): domain Eukaryota; kingdom Metazoa; phylum Arthropoda; class Insecta; order Hymenoptera; family Cynipidae; genus Melikaiella; species Melikaiella ostensackeni. The sequence goes on from JAUMHM010000078.1 coordinate 24,907,203, forward strand.
CATTTTTTAGGTTTTTAAAATTCGCATCAAATCAAATTATTTTTTTTCTGTTCATAAGAAAGGTTACGTGTAAATTTAAAAGCCTTTGATTAGAATTGGGATTACTGAAATCCTGAAAAAGTTTTCTGGAAATTTTTATGATGTGTATTAGATTTTATTTTATTTAAATTATGCGACTTATGCATCACAAATTGTAATTGTGGTTATAATTGAAATTAGAAGAGACTTTACTTTTATTTTAAAATAACCAGAAAGTAAATGAAGGTTTGATTTGTTTTCTAAAAAAATGAGTGAGATTTGAAGAAATGAAAACAATAATTTTAGAATGAAGTCTTTTATTGCATATTTTTAACTTAAATGTTAGAAATTGAACAATCCCAAATTATAAAATTCTGAATGGTTCAATTTAGAATAAACAATGATCATAAAAAGAACTATTTCAGATTTAAACTATTGAAAGCGGCCATGAATGAATTTCAAATTAAAAACCTTAATCTTTACATAATTTGAAGTCGAAAATGTTCAAAATTGAATAATTTCATATTTGAATGGTTCAAAATTGTACAATTTTAAATCAAAAGTCCCAATAGATGCGAAATTCAATAAGTTCGAAGTATTCATATAGTTAAATATTATAATTTTAATTTGGAAGCGGTCGAAATTAAACAGTTTTTATTTAAAAGCCTAATAATTATTTGTGTATTGAAGATTTGCAATTCGAATAATTTCAAGTTATAGCACTTGAAATTGAATAATTTTAATGTAATCCTACAAGACTTCATAATTTTGTTCTAAATTATAAGCCTGAATAGATTAACTATTTTCAATTCAAAACGGTCCGAGTCAAGTAATCTCAAATTAAATATAATAGTTATTTATTTTAGTTATTAGAATAGTTAATTCAAGTTGTTCAAAAATGCAACTACAATTTAAACTTGAAACCCTTAAGAATTAAAGAATTTTTTTGTGAATAGCGCTTCACTCAGAAAAAAATTCTTTGATTCAAAGAAAATTGCTTTTTTCATTCATTGGCTTGCAGTTAAAAAAAAGTTTCTTTGGCCCGAAGAAATTTCGTTGGTTCAAAGAAATGGTTTTTTGTTCCACTGAAAATTTTTCTTTCATTTAAAATGATTTCCTTCATTTTGAAGTTATTTTTGGTTAAATTAAAACAATTGTGTGAAGAAACGGTTTCTTTAATACAAAACAAATATTTTTCTGAGTGTCGAAGTTAAAATTTGTAAAATTGAATCATTTTAAATTGAATCCTTTAAGTATCTTAAGATTAAAATATTAAAAATAAGATTATGTTCAATTTGAATCATTCATAATTGAATAATGTCATATTTAATTTTTTCATAATTGGGAAACTTTAAATTCAAAGCGTTAGTTGAATGATTTCAAATTGAAAGTGTTTGATATTAAATAATTTTCAATCTATGCGTCAAGAATGGTATGACCTCGTCGTTCAAAATAATGTAATTATGGATTAAAAAATTGAAAAATTCCACTTTATAACGTTTGAAATGGAACAATTTTAATACAATTTTATTTTAAATTGGAAATGTTGATAGATGAAAAATTTTCATTCAAGATGCTCCAATTGGAATTATTTCAAATTGAACTACTCAACATTAGTTAATTTCAAATTGAACTACTCAACATTAGTTAATTTCAAATTGAAATTGTTCAAAATTGTACAATTTCATCTTGAAAACTTCAATAGGTAAGTCATTTTAAGTTTGAAGGTTTCAAAGTTGACTAATTATGTATTTTAAAATTCAAATATTTACAATTTGGTAATCATTACCAATTAAAAAGTGTAAAATTTAACAATTTAGTATTGTTTCATCAAGATGGAGAAGATTCAATTGAAATTTAAAAATCTGTTTCAAATTAAACGGTATTTAAATGAGGAAGATAACAAAAATTAACGATCGTAATCAAATCTATTAAATTAAATGACTTCAAACTGAACGTTTAAATTTGTTACTATACAAGTGAACATCTATTTCTAGGGTGTTTACCTAACCGGAAAATCGGGAAAACCACGAAATGACCGTGAATTTTGTTCACCGGGAAAAATTGGGAAATGACCAGGAATTTGATTCATTAACCGGGATTTTTCTTTCGAATGTAATAATATGCAAATTAAAAGTGGTTTCATATACTTCATTTCTCTAATTCTGAGTTGGAGCAGTGAATTTCCTAAAAGAATTATCATTTTCAATTTGAGAAGGTGAATTTTTGACATGGGACGGGAATTTTAGAAAATAATTTTAATTTCGATTTAGAAAAAAATGAATTTAGAAAGAAAATCCCTGTTCAAAATCAGAATTATAATTCTTTTCCAAAATTCCCTCTCCAAAATCATAAATCTTTGAAATCGTTTTAAATGTTCAGAAATCTTTTAAAATCTTTGAAAATCGTTGAAAATCATTCAGATCTTTTTAACTCTTCCAAATTGACGGGGAAAAATTAACAATTAATCGGGAGAAAACCTCGAGAATTTAAAATAATCCGTCGGGTAGACACTCTGATTTCATATAAACACACCTAAATGATGTATTAATGCAGTCAAAAATATAGGAAGAAAAGTCTAAGAATTTGTTTTGATTTCAGGAAAAGTATCCAGTCGACTGTTCAGCTTTTCACGAAGAGGAGCTCAGGGTGACTACAGAGTACTCCCACAATGAGCTTTAATGAGGTTCAAGTCTGTATGAATTCTGAAAGAGACTGCCAGTTATTGAGCATCGATCATTCATGTTCAAGACCAAATAATCGCGAACACAGATGAATCCTCGATTTTACCTCGATTCTTTAGCCCCTAAGATAGTTTAAAGTTCTTCCATGGCAAAGACAATAATTAAATAATAATATAAAAAATCAAGACCCGATTTGTTAAAACGTCTTCGATTCTAAGGACGTTAAACAAAGACAAAAAGCGAAGTACGTTTTCATTATAGTCTACGACTTAAGACCTGTTTTGTATTCATAGTATTTATATCTTTAATACGGACTTTAGAAGGTACATGTTGAATTCGCTGTCAGTGCAACATGACGATTTTCTTCATGGTGCTTTTATGTAGGTGCATATCGTCTCGTCTATTTGCACTCGCCTATCATAAAATTTGGGGAAAGACCCCATTTTTACAGTTAACAAAATAGAAGGGATGAATCTCACGGGCACTCGTCAACGTACGCGGTAAAGACGACATACGCTTTAATAAAGTCTGATCAAAAGAATTATAAATTAATTATTATGGGCGGAAGTCAAATGACTAGATCGGCTCGATGCGACGCGGAATATAAATATAGATAATAATCATAGCAATCATTGTACATATTAGGTAAAACCAAATAAAGTGTATGTACGCGAAAGAATTCGTGATTCACTTTTCATACTGCAAACAAATCCTAGCTTCATTCCTCTTGGGATTATTTCTTTTTAATACTTCTGCACGCCCACTCCAATCCCTCCTGAAAAAAAATTAATGATTTTAGTCTAAGAAGTGTTGATACAATTGGGATTATTAATCTTCGAAATATTATTTGAGGTAGTTTCAGCATTTTATTACAGTTTTTGAATAATCGATGTTTGAAAGTCCACATAAAGATACATTTTGCATGAATGTATCATCTATTATTTTGTAGAAAAAAATTAAAGCATTAAAGCATTAGTAAGGCATGAAAATAGAAATTGTAAAACTTAGTGTAACAATGTAACTTGCAGGGATCACAATCCGTCCCCTTTTTTACCTAATCCCCTTTTTTCTCTTTAAATTTTAAAAAATACCCTGAAACACGTCAAATCGAAAATTTTGACCCAATCTCCCCCCCTTTTTTTTTTTTACAAATTTTCGATTCATTTTTCAAGAATCATAAACAGAAATTCAAGGCATTAGGAAAAAAGATGCGCGAAAGAGATTCTTTTTGATGATACCCATTTAAAATATTTCCTGAACGATTTATTAGCTAATTTTGTTTTAAAAAGTAACTAAAATGTTTTAAGTTTCGGACTAAACACCTTTTGTATGCCGCCACCCCCCAAATTACAAAAAGGGGAAAAAAACATTTTCAAACAAAATTAATGCGGGTACTACATTAAATTCAATTAAAAACGCTTCAAATTCCTAATATTTCAAGTAAAAATATTTCATTTTCAACAAAATAAATGTTCAACTAATAAGGTTCATTTTATACCGGAAAAAAAAGAACCTTCCGACAAAATACATGAACTTTTAACTAAAAACGATAAGTTTTCAACCTAAATGGAAGAGTCAAAATTTTCAGTTAAAAAAATTAGTTATCAACCAAAAACGTTAATTTTTAACAAATTAGTTTAACTTTCAACCACGCAGTTGAATTTTTAAGCCACAAAGACGAATTTTCTGCAAAACAGTTGAATGTTGAACACAAAAATATGAATTTTCAAAAAAAAAAGTTAATTTTTAACCAAACAGTAGAATTTTATATCAACATAGTTGAATTTTCAACACAAAAATACAAAATTTAACCAAAAAGGATGACCTTCTAACAAACTTCTTGAATTTTCAACTAAATAATTAAATTTGTAATGAAAAAAATGAATTCTCAGCCAAACAGTTGCATTTTCAATAAAAAAGATTAAATTTCTAACAATAAAGACGAATTCTGAATGAAAAATGTAATAGTTGATATTTTAACCAAAAAGATGAACTTTCAACCAAGAAGATAAATTTTCTACCGAAAAAAAGAACTTCCAACAAAATACATGAATTTTCAACTAAAAACGATTCATTCTCAACCGAAATGGAATAGTCAAAATTTCAGGTACAAAAATTAGTTTTCAACAAAACAAAAATACGATCTTTCCAACAGAAATGTTAAATTTTTAATTAGAGAAACAAATCTACAACCAAAAACGTTAATTCTTAACAAAGTAGTTCAACTTTCAACCAAGCAGTTGAATTTTCAAGTCACAAAGACAAATTTCCTACAAAGCAATTAAATTTTGAACACGAAAATATGAAGTGTCAACAAAAAAGTTAATTTTTAACCAAACAGTAGAATTATATATCAAAATAATTGAACTTTCAACCTAAAAAGATATATTTTTAACCAAAAAGGATGACTTTCTAACAAAATTGTTGAATTTTCAACCAAATAATTAAATTTTAATAAAAACAAGATGAATTCTCAACCGATCAGTTGCATTTCAACCAAAAAAGATGAAATTTCTAAAAAAAAGACTAATTCTGAATGAAAAATGTAATGATTGATATTTGAACCAAAAAAGTTTTTATTTTTTAACAAAACAGTGGAAGTTTGAACCAACCAGATGAATTTTCAGCCAAGTAGCTGCATTTTCAATCGAAAAAGACGAATTCTCAATGAAAAATGTAATGTTTGATATTTCAACCAAAAAAGATTGGAATTTTAAATGAAAAATAGTGAAATTCAACCAAAATAGACGAATTTTTAACAAAAAAGTTGAATCCTTAAAGAAAACAGATTAATTTTCAACCGAACAGTTGCATTTTCAACCAAAAAGGATGAGATTTCTACCAAAAGAGATGAATTTTCAAACAAAAAAGTCGAATTTTCGTAAAAAATAGTTGAATCATCAATCAAACCAGATTGACTTTCAAGCAAACAGTTGCATTTCTAACCAAATAAAAAAAAGAAATTTCTGACAAAAGAGATGATTTTTCAAATTAAAAAGACGAATTTTCAACAAAACAATTGACTTTTCAATCGAAAAAAGCGAATTTTGAATGAAAAATGTAATAGTTGATATTTCAACCAAAAAGAATTTCAATTTGCAACATAATAGTTGAATTTTAAACCAAATAAACGAATTGTTAACCAAATAGTTGAATTTTCAACGCAAAAGATAAATTTTTAACCAAGTAGTTTAATTTTCAATCAAAAAAGAAGAATCCTCAATAAAAAATGTAATAGTTGATATTTCAACCCAAAAAAATTTTGATTTTAAATAAAAAACAGTTGAACTCAACCAAAAAAGATGAAAATTTAACAAAACAGTTGAATTCTTAACCAAAACACCTTAATTTTCAAACAAACTGTTAAATTTTCAACCAAAAAGATAAAACTTCTATCAAAAGAGATGAATTTTCAAATCAAAAAGACGAGTTTTCAACCAAGAAAGATTTTTCAGTCAAAAAAGGAAAAAATGTCAAACAAATTGTTGAATTTTTTACCAAAAAATTTGAATTTTCAACAAAAATGTTAATTTTTAACCAAATAATAAAATTTTTAATGAAAAAATGAATTCTCAACCTAATATATGAGATAAGATTTTTCAACAAAAAATTTCAAGCGAACTGCATATTTGAAAAAATTGTTATTTCCATAATATTGTTACTTTCATGATTCATGAATGTTTTTTTTTAATTTTTGTTTTTTAGTTAAGACTTACAAATTTTTCAAACATCTGAGAGCTTTCAACTGATAAAACTACATTAGAAAAAATTTGAAGTTCAAGCAAACAAAAACAGAAGAAGTAGTTTTTTAAATAGTAGCTTACATACTTCAAAAATACATTTGAACAAATTAAAAAATGAGCATTTTCAATTGTGTTGTTTATCTATTTTTCAATCTTTGATCTTTTCGAATTTTTTTCTGATATGTTTTTATCAGTAGAAAGTGCTAAAGTGTTCAACAGATTTTTCAAAGTTAGTTAGAAAAATGTTTAAGCCACAAAAATGACCCATATGATATAAAAAGTTTTAAATAATAAACGAAATCCACTTTTAATCCCCTATTTCAGAAAAAATCTTTTTATTTACCTAAAATTGAACTACTGAACCGTTGTGATCCCTGAACTTGACAAATCGCAATTCGGTTCCATATTTCGTTAACGTTTAGCAAGCACAAAGGAAAACAGGAAAAAAAAGAGAAAGAGAAAAGGGTGATAAAGTAGCTTTTTAGTTTAAAGAGGTACCTTAACTCCTTTTCCCTCGATTGCGATGCAAGATTGTATCTGCCAATCACGGTCTTTAATATTATGTAATCCTAAACCCTCGGCAATTTCAGCCGCTGTGACAGCCTGACCGATATCCTGTTTATTAGCATAAACCAACAAAGGAACATTACGCAATTTATCTTCCAATAAAAGCTCGGAAAGCTCTTGCCCTGTTTCTTCCAGCCTCTTTATATCAGCACTGTCAACCACGTAAATCTGTAATGATGAAAATTCAATCAGAAACATTTTCTATAGAAAAGTGGAAATGGATTTCAAAGGAAAATTCTATTACTAGGACATCTGTGTTTTCAAAATAGTTTCGCCAGTAGGGTCTGATTTTCCGAGCTCCTCCGATGTCCCAAACGTTCAGTTTGAAACCTTCACTTTGTACGCTTTTTATATTAAAACCTTGGGTTGGTGTAACCTGAAATATAATTGTTTTGAAAATAATTGAGCAAAATTAATTATATTTTGCAGAAATTGGCAGACTAGATTCCTATAATATATAAAAATATAAGAGTGACCTATAATTACATTGCAGAATAATTTCAATAACGCTTTGGTTTTCAATAGCTTGTTATTCAATAGATTACATTTTCTGATTTTTGTCGCAGTTATTCAATTTATTCCATGTCATCGACTCAAATTTACCTGCGCAATGTCTTCACTAGCCAATTTTTTCAAAATTGTTGTTTTTCCTGCATTGTCTAGTCCCAAAAGCAGCAATCGTAATTCCTTGTCTGGATTGGATCGAAGTTTTCTAAGGATCGCCAATAAGCCCTGTAATAATTATTACAATTACTGAATTGTATTATTTTCTATCACTTAAAGCCTAACTTATGAAACTACCTTTTATTATTCATTATTATTAGCTATCCACTATTGGTTTTCTCCCGGTCAATTCAAAAAAGTTTAAAAGATTTGAATGATTACAAAAGATTTTCAAGGATTTCAAGAGATTTCTAAACATTTAAAAATATTTCAAAGATTTTTGATTTGGAACAGGGAATTTCGAAAAAGAATTATAATTCTTTGGAACATCCAATAATTTTTGTTGATAAGAATTACATTTCCGATTTGGAGCAGAATTTTGTAAAAGAATTGAAATTCTGAATTTGAACAAGGATTTTTTAAAATTGATTTCTTCTAAATCAGAATTAAAATTATTTTTCGAAATTCCCGTCCTGTGTCGAAAATTCTATGTTCGAAGTCAAATAATAAATTTTCACGAAAATTCCCTGTCTTAAAGTCAAAATTATAGTTCTTTACAGAAATTTCCAATTTTATCTCAGAATTATAATTCTTTTTGAAAATTCCTTGTCCCAAAGTCAAAATTCTAATTCTTTGCGGAAATTGCCTGTCCCAAAGTCTAAATCATGATTCCTTACGGGAATTCCCTGTTCCAATTGTCAAAATTATATTTTGTTTATCGAAATTCCCTGTCCCAAACTCAAAATTATAATTAATTACTAAAATTCCCTGTCCCGGAGTAAAACTTATAATTCTTCACGGAAATTTCCTGTCCTAAACTCAGAATTATATTTCCTTACAGAAATTCCATGTCCTAACTTAGAATTATAATTATTTTCGAAAATACCCTGTTCCAAGTCAGGATAATTGCAATTCTTCAAGTGAATTTTTTTACTTCTTTTATTTAACTCTCTGTCCCAACTCAGAATTATAATTCTTCTGGAAAATTCACTATTCCAACTCAAAATAAGAGAAATAAAATATATGAAATCACTTTTAATTTGCATATTAGTACTTCCGAAAGAAAAATCCCAGTCATTGAATCAAATTTTTGACTATTTCCCGGTAAACATTATTCCCGGTCATTTCCTGGTTTTCCCGATTTTCCGGTCAGGTAGACACGCTGATTTATTCTGAATTCTTAATCCGATTAATAATGGGAAATATTATTGAGAAGTTTAAATAAAAAAGACACCATGATCTTATGTCAAGCATAAGTAAAAAATTTAGAAGAGAAATTCCGTTTCGAAAACGATAGAAAAAATAGAATTGAGTTATATTGTGGGAGGCTTGTGTATTTTATTAAGTACAGGCTTTTATTGCACCAGGTTAATAAATAAGTTTGCTCCTTAGAATAAAATGATTGTGTTTCAAAAAGCGTGATGCATAATTTGAGAATTATTAATTTTTAACGACTTAGTTTCAAGACCGTAATTTAAGAAATCTTCAATTTTGAACCAACTTTGAAATTGTTTCATTGTTAAAGCTACATGTATGAATTCATTACTTTTGAAAGTTTCCAATTAGAAATCATGTAAATTTCAACGTTTGTAAAGTAAATAAATTTTGAATGTCCATAATATTTACAATTCTTCAATTTTGAACGGCGAAAATGACAGTGAATTTTTTTCACAGAAATCTCATTTTTTGTAAAAAAACTATTCAATGACTTTGAATGTAACTTAATACTACATGATTTGATATACGTACCTATTAATATTTTTTATCATCTTTAAAATGTCCATAATTTCAATTTAAAATTATAGTTTTGAATGCGCAAAGCTCAATTTTTGAAGGCCTTGAAACTGAAGTTGTTTAGCTTCGAAAGCTTAAATACGAAAATATTTGTCTTGAAGTTTCTTAATTTTTAAATGTTCACTCAGGAACGTTACAAATGTTTGAATATATAATTTTTTTAGTTAGTGTTGTTGACCAGATAAAAATAATTAGAAATGGACAGTTCTTAATGCTTTTTTTTATAGAATTATCAAATTTTTATGGACATTAAATTTGAACTTGTTCAGTTTTGGAGGTTTTAATTTTCAAATTTCACAATGTTGTAGGCTACTGCTTTGAAATTGTACAATTTCGAATGTTTTATTTTGAAATCGTATCTGCACAATACCTAGAGAATGCTTACTTTTACGAATAAATAATATTATGTCCATTATTTAACCTGAGGGAATTTAAAGAAAAAAACCTAAGCTTTCTTTTCACACAAAAAAAATATTGAAAACCCTAAGTTCGAAAAAAGCATAACTTATTGTGGAACTGCATTTTTGAAGATCAAATGTTTATATTTTCGAAAAATGTTTATGATTAATGGAAAGTTTATGAAAACCCCTATCGCATCTATAGTGGAAAAATTTTTTTTTTTGTACTAACAGAATTGCAAATCCCCAAAATAGATGGTAGTTGAGGAATATAATGCTTTCAATTTTTAATTTCATCTTATTAAAAGTTTGATAAATTGATAAATTGAAAATTTTAAAATTTTAATTTCAAATACTTTAAATTCAGAAGAGTTCTGATGCTTTGAATGCTTTGATTTTTGAGTTATGAATTCAATATTTAATAATTGAACAAACTTACAGGTTTGAAAGTTGTAATTTTTAAATTTTAATGACGTGGAACAATGTTTGGTAACTGGAAAATGACAAGAAATTTGTTTTTATTTTTAGAGGCAATCGTGAAATTTTTTAGATTTATATTGAGAATTTGACTGTTAATGAAAAATTTCTCGCGCGCATCGCGCTCAAATCATGATTGCTAGTATCATTATAATCTATAAATTCTGGAAAATTTGATTATTTAAATAATATTTCTTTTTAAAATAATATTATTTTTACCCACGTCATTTCTCTTGACAATAATATTTACTTCTCTAAATTATTTAAAAAAAATCCGGAATGAAGAAAGATCAAGAATTACTAATAAACAAATTAAATATCAATAAATATTTTGAAACGTCAAACAATTTATCCCTATCACAATGAAATCTTTTTCTTTCTTTTAGAAATTCTAATCGACATTGATATTTTTATTTAAAGGACACGGTTGGCAACACTGACACACCAGTTCTTTTATGAGAAGTTGTTAATACATCATGTCATTATCAGTTTCAAAAATGGAAAATGACCTCTAAAAAAACTCAGTTTTCACTGAATGAATTCTTTTGCGAATCTCCAAAAGGTAAGAGAATTGATTAATTTAAAAAAATATGCAAAAAATTGAATAGGGAAAATATTTACAAAAAAGGAATGTCATTTCTACTTCTAAAGGTTATGTTTACACGTCAAAATCTATCTGATCTACAGTAAGGAAACTGTTATAGGAGAATAATTACCATTTTGCTTCGTTTTTGAGTTCCAAATTTCCAAATGACAACAAAATATCGTGAATGGTTTCTCTGACAGTCAGCTGGGGCTAAAAAATGTAATGTGGTGTAATGTTTGCATAGTAACACATTCGGTTTCCATGTTGGTTGCTACGGAAAATGCTGTCCTCTATATCAGATAACCTCAACTAAAAATACGTTGCGTACTCAAGGTCGATTCATATAATCGAGCGCGCATGCGCGCTGCTCTCATTCCCTCATATTTTTCATTCATAAAAAAAGAGAATCGGATAAGTACGTTAATTTCATCTAATAAAACTCATTCAGTGCCGGTTTCTGATCTGATAAAGCCCCTTGGAATCCCTTGCAATCTTTGAAAATACCCTAAAAGCTTTAAAATCCTTGAATTCTATTGAAATCTTCTGAACTCGCTGGAAAACTGTCCAATATTTTTAACCCCTTGAAATCTATAGAAATTTCTTAATTTCAGCCAATCTAGCGAGGAAGTTTGGAAATATTTTTAAAGGCAAAGTGAAAAATATATGAAAAAGTTTTAAGAAGGGGGTGGGGGGCACCTGAAAATGTAATGTCTAGGGACGCATTTTTCCTTAAACCGACACTGAACGTATTGCTTTGAAATTGTTCTTAATTGCTATTTATAATACAATTAATTGAAGAGATTTAATTGAATAATAAATAAAAAAGGTTGATATTATAGATAATAAACATTTTATGAATAATAAAAAGCGAAATTTTTCATGTTTCAAGCTTCAGGTGTTGCAAACATAAAAGAATGTTTACAAATTATTTAAATAAATTCACTGAGAACAATTTATTGCAGCTATTTGAAAAATTTCCCCTATTTTCACATTTTTAAATTGAAGTTGTTCAATAGGAGTCGTCCATATATTACGTAACGCTTTTTTGAATGACTTTTGGACCCTCCCTCCCCCTTGTAACGCTAACGTAACAATAGACAATGATCCCCCGCCCTAATGTTACGTAACTTTCAGAAATCTGATTTTTTCGCTATAAATACAACGTTTCTATGTGTGCAAAAATGACTGCCAATTATTCATTTGTACAGTTTTGGATAATAAATAATAATATAAAATCATATTTTAGAAAATATCATTTTGGATCAAGTTAGAATTTTTTGAAATATCAACAAAAAATATTACATTTTTCGGGATTTGGTTAATGGAAGAATTATTTTTAGTTAAAAAAAAATGTGCATACTTCCACATATCTTTTCTCGTTACGTTTACAGAAATTAAGAACTAAGTTGAACAATTTTTTCACGTTCAAAAAAATAGTGGTGTGCTTCTTCTGTTCGAAGAGAACTAATTTTATGAAAAATACTTTGATAAAAATTGTAAATAAGTATTCCATTAACTATCAACAAAAATATTACATTTTTTTTTTTGAAATAGTTTAATGGAACACTTATTTCCAATTTAAAGAAAAATGTACTTGTTGTTGGTATTTAAAAAAAATTCTAACTTGATCAAAAATGATTTTTTTAATACCTCTGTGGTGGACTAAAGTGATATCTAAATTTTTTTTTTTTAAATCATGGTTCATCCTAATACGATACCTCAAATTTTACACATACCTCATAAACAGATTGAAAAAAATGTTCACTCCTCTCTACCCTTTTATATTATTTTACTATTTTTTTAATGATTAAATTTGGAAAAATGTTACGTAACATTTCTCGAACCCTCCCCCCTCCTCCATAACAGCTCCTTTTGAACCCTACCTCACCCCTAAAAGCGTTACGTAATATATGGACGACTCAATATAGCAAATTCTTAAATTGTTTATTTAAGACCAAAATAATAATTTACTATTAGCTGTAAAATTTTTGTCATTTGTAAATTATACTCATATTATATAAACTTATACCTTTTTCAGGATCTATAATAAGGAAATGCTCTACAAAATTATAAAATTAAGAGGTTACAAAATAAAAATCAATGTCACAAAATAGAATCTTGGTGAAGAAAAGAGAAAAATGACTTGTTATTACTCAGGTTTGAATGCCAGTTCCTTATTTTCAAATGAGGAAGGAGTAATTGTGGCAATTGATCGTATTACGAAAATACCCTTTCCCGGAATTACTAGTATGGAAATTGGTTGGAATTACTTTTTACTCTGGCGAAATGATGTCTTGTTTATTTCTGGGAAACTTGATCTTGGTTCTGAAATAGAGAAAGAACCCAAGCTGCTGCAAATTCCAGATGAAAAATCAGGAAGGTACAGTAAATATTTAGGAAATATAAAAATACCTTCAAAAACAATTTTTATTCAAAATAATATTAATTAAAGACAATTTTTTACATGAAATATAATATTTTTCAGCCCGAAAATAGCATTAGCGGGACCAGAGAGTGTGACGATATTGTCTACAAATAATGATATTTGGCAATACAAAATATTTGAAAATATATGGAAAAAAGTTTTAAAGTTTATTTCTGATGCTGAGGATGGCGGAAAAGAGTATGTTGTAAAACTTGCAGGTGGAAGATGTTTGGTTGCTTTAACAAATTTAGGTAATTTCTATTTCGAATGATAAAAAGTGAATTAACGCATTTTTAGAAATAATCAGTTTGAACTAGTGCTGTGTACATCAATCAATTTGTCGTTTAACAAATGCCAAACAAACAATAATGGTTGAATAAACCAATGGTTAATCGAATAAATTCAGCTAAGACAGCTGAAACAAATAAACAATCTAAACAAATAATCGGTTAAAATATTTTACGATCGCAATCGTGAAATATTTAAATATTCAAGAAAATAAATTCAGAATAAATCAAAATTCAAATTCCTCTTTAACGTCCAACATTCAAATTTAACTACGAAATTCTTGGTAATTAAAAAAATCAAGAATCTAACGATCGAATTTGGACAACACACACTTAAACGTCTCCACTCAAATTTAAAGAAAAGAATAATAATAAAAAAAGAGGGAAGAAAAAGAAGGCAATCTCCAAATCCCCTTCCTTCTTTTTCTTTTTCGTCTTTATTTATTATTTTTTTCAATCATAAAGAAAAAACATTAAGAATCTATCGAAGTTTCATTGTTCATTCAACACCCTTTTCAAGGCAATAGAAACCAAATAAATCAAAATGTATATTCTTCTTTAACGTCCGACATTCAAATTTAGCTTCGAAATTTCGTGAAATTAAAAAAAAAAACAGGAATCTGGCGATCTAATTTGGACAACGCACTCTTAAATGTCTCCATTTATATTTAGAAAAAGAAATAAAATAAAAAAAGGAAAGAAACAGAAAGCAACCTCCAAATTACCAATGGGAAAAGTTCAAAATCAAGGTATTTCAAATTAAGAGAGTTTAAAAATCAGCAAATTTTAATTAGAAATTTTTTCAAAAGTGAAAAATATCAAATTGGAAGCGTTTATTTTTGGATAATATTACATATGTATATTAAAACGTTAAAAAAATGAAATGAAAAAAGAAACAGAGAACAACCTCCAAATTACAATTGGGAAAAGTTCAAAATGAAGGTATTTTAAATTAAGAGAGTTTGAAAATAAGCAAATTTTAATTAGAAATTTGTTCAAAAGTGAAAAATATCAAATTGGAAGCGTTTATATTGATAATATTACATATGTATATTAAAACGGCGAAAATTGTTAGTTTTAAAGTAGAATCGTTCAGATTTTTACATTTTGAAAAAGAAGAGCTTAAATAATTAAACCATTTTTAAATTAAAAACTTGGATAATTTAAAATTAATAATGCTCAAAATTGAACATCTGAAAGAATAAATTGAATAAATTCAAATTTGAATTGCTTGAAATAAAGCCATTCTAATTGGAAAGCAACCGAAATCGCAAAAAATTGTACACTGAAAAATTGAAATATTCTTTGCTTTCAATTTATAAATTCAAAGTTGTACAACTTCAAAAGAAATGCCTAATTGATAGTCATCTTGTTGACTGAAACATTCAAACTTGTATGGTTTTAAATTTAAGTCCTTCGAAATGGTAGAATCTGAAATTTGAACCATCATCAGGTCTATAAACTTCAATATTTTCATAAAAGTTCAATAACTTTAGAGCAATCTATATTTGATAGATTCAAAATAAAGCTATAAAAATTGTAACAACTTTAAATTAAGCATTAAAAATTGGAATTTTAAGAAATTAAATTCAGAATAAATTAAAATAAAAAATTTTCTTTTACGTCCAACATGAAAATTTAACTACGAAATTCTTGGAAATGAAACAAAAAATCAAGAATTCAACGTTCAGATTTGGACAACACAATATGGGTTTCGACTTTTTGAAAAATTTGTTTTCATTGCCTTGAAAAAAGTGTTAAATGAACAACGTAACGCTGGTACATTTTTTATATATGTTTTTTGGTTGTGATTTAAAGAGAATAAAAATAAAAAAAGACGAGAGAAAAAAGAAGGAAAGGTATTTGGAGTTTGCCTTTTTTTCTTTCCTCTTTTTTTATTTTGGTTTTTCAAATTTGAATGGAAAAATCCAAGAGTGTGTTGTCCAAAGTTGATCGTTAGATTCTTGGTTTCTTAATTTTCAAGCATTTCGTAGTTAAATATTTAAACATTCCCGCACTTCAAATGATTAGTTTTCGAACCGATTATTCGTTTGGATCGTTTATTTGTCAGGGATTTGTTAAACGAATAATTGGTTGAAGCACACAGCACTAGTTTGAACTTTGTTAATATTTTTAAATTAAATTAATAATTCTTTTCTGAAATGTTATTAATAATTTTTAGGACGTGTATTTAATATACCTACAATAGTTGAAATGCAAAAAAGGCTCAAGTTTGTAGATATTGCTTGTGGATTTGATCACACTATTATGTTGGCAGAGAATGGAGATGTTTATTCCATGGGAATAGGAACGTTAGTACATACTTTAATTTAGCAATACCGACCCGAATGGAAAAAAATTTCCTATCTTACTTTTATTTTTACAGACGAGGTCAATTAGGGCATGGAGATTTGGAAGATTGTGATACTCCAAAAATAATAGAAGCTTTAGCAGGACTTAAAGTATCTCAAATTGCAGCTGCTGGTTGGCATTCTGCTGTTGTCACTTCCCAAGTTAGTGGAAAAATCTACAAAGTGTCTTTCAAAATTGAAGAGAAATTTGAAAATTTGTTTACATATTATTTAATTTCAGGGAGATCTTTATTCTTGGGGCTGGAATACAAATGGAGAATTAGGAATATTAAATTCTACAACGAAAGTTGTTGCCTCACCGACCGTAGTTGATTTTCAAAATGAGAAAGGAGACATTTTGGAAGTAAATGTAAAACGAGTTCAATGCGGAAACACTTTTACTGTTTGTTTATTAGGTATTTTGTTACAAAACTGAATATATTATCAGGGTGGCCACTGGACCGAAAACCCGGGAATACCAGGAAATCACCGGAAATTTTTCGAGACTGGGAAAAACCGGGAAATGACAGTGAATGTATTTTTTGACCGGCAATTAAAAAAATTTTTAGAAGATAAATTTATTCAATCACTTGAAATATCACAAATTTTTATATCACATGTCATAATGCAATCTAAAATAAGTTCGATTTAAATTTTTTTTCTTAATGTTATGTTCAATTATTAAATTTTTCAATAATGTAATCATACAGTTTACAATGCGTAATTCTAAAATCTTTCATTTCAAAAATTTTCTATTTTAGGTCTTCATTTTTGAGCGTACATTTTCTATTTGAAGAATTTTAAAATACAATTTTGAAGACTTATACAATTAGAAATTTCTAATTTGTAAGTGAAAATGTTGAATTTTTATTTATAAATAACAACTGAACAATTATTAGTTTGATACGACTTAAAATTAAAATCACTTAATTTCTTATTCAAAAAGTTTTAAGTTAAAAAAAGAATGAGATCGTTGAATTTGTAATGTTTCTGACTTGAAATTGCTTAAGATGTTATAATTTTGAACATTTACAAATTTATCGATTCGTCCTTCGTTTTAGAGCATTGAAAATAATAGTGTGGGTTTATATCTTTTAACGAGAAACAGCCAGAAATCTTTGAACTGTTAAATTTATAAAAACTTAAAATGAAAATTTTTGCAGTTTAACGGAATTCAATTTAAAATTGTTCAAGTGAAATATTTTTTAATCTTTTGGAATCATTGAAATTTTTTCGAAGTATTTGAAATCTTCTAAAATATTTTAAAAACTTTAAAATTTTTGAAATCTTTGTGAAAATTTTGAAATCATTATGAAATCATTGAAATCTTTGAAATTTCTGTGAAGTATTAGAAATCTTAAAAAACTTAAAAATTTTTGAAATCTTTGTGAAAATTTTGAAATCATTATGAAATCATTGAAATCTTTGAAATTTCTGTGAAATATTAAAAATCTCTGGTAACTCTTTTGAAATCTTTGAAATCTTCAAAATCTTTGAAATTTTTGGAATAATTGAAATCTTTATGAAATGTTTAGAAACTTTGTTAACTCTTTTGAATTCGTTAAAACCTTTCTGAAATTTTTAAAATCTTTGTGAAATCTTTGAAATCTTTTGGAATTTTTGAAATGTTTGTGAAATCTTTTGACACTTTTGAAAATTTTGAAATCTTTGAAATCTTTTGGAATCATTGAATCCTTTGTGAAATATTTAAAAACTTTGTTAACTCTTTGGAATTGTATTAAACCTTTCTGTTTCCTTTAAAATCTTTGAAATCTTTGACATCTTTAGGAATCATTGAAATTTTTGTGAAATATTTAAAAACTCAGTTAACTCTTTTGAAATCTTTGAAATGTTTGGGAATTATTAAAATTTTTATGAAATATTAAAAAACTGAGTTAACTGTTTTTCAGCTTTAAGAGTTCGAATTTTTCAATTTCAATGACCGGGAAATAATGGGAACTTTTTTCCTCAATTAAAACGGCCACCCTGTATATCTTATATGTTCATTTTAAGTGAATTATCTAATTAACGTCTTCAATAATTATTGCATAATTATTATTTTTTTAATTTTAGAAGATGGAACTCTCTGGGGCTGTGGTTCGAACAAATACGGTCAGCTTGGACAATCTAGGAAAAAACTGATACAATCGAAAGAGTTTATCCCACTCGAAATTGATTTAGAGGGAAAGTGCATAAAACACTTCAAGTGTCAAGAATGGGGAATTTATTTGTACAGCGATTGAACTTTCACAATTATGATTTCAATTAAATTAATGTTTTAAGGATCAAAAAAAGTGTGAGTAAAACATCAAAAAGATATGATACAATCTGAGGAATAATCTGTTTATTTGTGAATAAAAAGATAGATGGTAAAATTTGTAAATTTAAGAAATAAAATTTGAAAAAAACAAGAACAGAAAAATCGACAATTTATTGAGCGCCCCTGCAGAATGGTCACCCGTGCTACGGTTGTGCGAGCTAACATTGTGCAGGCGCTTCATGGAAAAAGAAGATTGAATCCATTTCAAATCAGGCGGGTCTTGCACTTCAAGTCGCAGAATCTCTCAGTGACGAAATATATTGTTTCTAAGAGGAAATCAGGCGACACATTTTTTCCTGATTTGAAAAAAAAAATGTTCCGCGAAGTTACGAGTATTTGAAATTTGACGTATATTTTTCAAAAAATCACAAATTTTTTCTTAAAAATTCTATAGTTTAAAAAAAATCTAATTTAGATAATACAATTTTCTTCTCGGCTTCTGATGTTTTACCGTCCTCTTTCGAAGTCCACCCGAAAATTTAAAAAGTGTTTAAAGTTAACAAAGTGGCGGTGATTTGTTTAAAATATAAAACGTCGATTTTTCCAAAAAAGCCACACTTACGTTTTTTTTTTTTTTTTTTATAATTTTAAGTTAAATTTGGCTTTCTATAAGGAAGACATCCTGTGAGTTTTATGCGGGCTGAGCCATTTTTGTTGCTAGGAGAATTTTTTTGGTATAAAATCAAATTTTCGTATTTTTCTCGGAAGCAAGCAAGAAAATTTTGAGATAAAAGTTTGCACATCTTAAATAGGTTTACAAAAAATTCCTCACACTCTTTTGTGATATCTTGCAACGATGACGAGAAAAATTCTAAAATTCTAATTTCGGAAAAAAATGCTCTCAACTTGAAAAATGTTTTAGCCCGCATAAACCTGATGAGATGCCTTCCTTATTCCTTCTTATGCCTCCTTATTTCTTAAGATTTCAAAAAATACTGCAAAAAATAAAAGAGGTGGGGTTTTCCAGAAAATATTTTTTTTTATGTTTTCAAAATTCAAGAAAAAAATACATCAGATTTTCTGTAAACTTCCCCTTTTTTAATTTCTTCTAATATAAGGAAGGCATCCTATCAGCTTTATGCGGGCCAAACCATTTTTTATGGTCCGAAGAATTTGTTTTTCCTGAACATATAATTTTCAAATTTTTTCGTAAACGATGCAAGATACCATGAAAGAGCAAGAGACATTTTTTTTAGAACTTTTCTAGATGTGTAAACTTTTAAAATTTGGTTGTATCTTTCGTTGTTTCTGCGAAAAATAAGAAAATTCGATTGAAAAATTATAGATTTTTAAAGAAAAAAATGGTGAGTTTTTGAAAAATAAACGTCAAAATTCAAATACTCGTAACCTTGTATAAATTTTTTTTTCAAAACTAATTTCCTCTAAAAAACAACATATTTTGTCACTGAGAGATTTTGCGGCTTGAAGTGTAAAACCTGCCTCATTTAAAATGGATTTGATCAGAAAGTCTTCATTCTTTTAATGTATTTTTTCCTCATTGTTGAAAATTATAATCCTATTTTACACAATTTTAATTATCTTTAGATCGAAGCATTTCTTGAGCATCATAAGATTCAATTAATGGGAGAATATATTCCCTTTTTCTTGAAAGTATTTCTTCATCTATCATCGATGGAGGGGGAGGTTGTGGAATTAAATCTAAATTTTTTTTCTTTTTGTATTTGCCTGCTTGGAAAAGTTTTTTTTTCAGTAAACCAGGTAGAATTTAATTAAAAGTGTTGAATATTGATAATTAAAATTAATCTAGGTGCCTCACCTGATTCTGTTTCTTCTCTCTTTTTTTCTTTTGTATGTTTAGTTTGCTTTTCATTTAATTTCTTTTCCATGACAGTTTGAATATTATTGTCGAATTCAGGCTGTTTTGTTTTACGTGGTTCTTTTAAACTGTATGGCAAAACATAAGTGTGAATTTCTACTGGATCAGCGAAAGCTGCTTGAATTAATGCATATCTCGATATACTACCATACCTGTAATTTTAAGCATTTCATAGTTTTCTTTTTTAATTTTAAATAAATTAGTTACTTATTTGATATAATAACATTTATCTTGTAGACATATTTTTCAACACTATTTTTTTTCAACACTTTTCAATTTTACAATTTAAAATTTCAAAGATTTCACAAAGATTTTAGAAGATTTCAAAATTTTCGCAAAGTTTTTAAATATTTCAAAAATTTCAAAGACTTCAAAATATTTCGAAAGATTTTACAACTATTTTATGAATTTCCAAAAGATTTCAAAGGTTTCAAAGATTTCAAAACAGTTAACAAAGTTTTTAAATATTTCACAAATATTTTAATGATTAAATAACGATTTCAAAAATTTCGCAAAGATTTCAAAAGGTTTCAAAGATTCAAAAATATGAAGATTTCAAGGATTTTGAAAACATTTTATAGGTTTCAGAAAGATTTCAAATATTTCAAAAGACTTAACAAAGTTTTTAAATATTTCACAAAGATTTGAATGATTAAATAAATAATTCAACATATTTCAGAAGATTTCAAAAGTTTTCATAGATTCCAAAAGATTTCAAAATATGAAAATTTTAGAAAGATTTCAAAGACTTCAAAGAATTCAAAATAGTTAACAAAGTTTTTAAATATTTCATAAAAATTTCAATGATTATCATAAAGATTTCAAAAATTTCACAGAGACTTCAAAGATCTCAAAATATTTCAGAAGATTTAAAAGATTTCGCAAAAATTTTAGAAGATTTCAAAGATTTTGCAAAGTTTTTAAATATTTAAAAAATTTCAAAGACTTCAAAATATTTCAAAAGATATTACAACGATCTTATAAATTTCCAAGAGATTTCAAAGGTTTCAAAGATTCCAAAAGATTTCAGAAGATTTCAAAAATTTCGCGAAGATTCTAAAAATTTCAGAAACATTTCAAAGATTTCAAAACACTTAACAAAGTTTTTAAATACTTAAGAAAGATTTTGATGATTAAATCAAGATTTCAAAAATTTCGCAACGACTTCCAAGATTTCAAAATATTTCACAAAGATTTACAAAAATTTCACAAAGATTTCAAAGATTTCGCGAAGATTTTAAAGATTTCAAAAGATTTCAGAAGATTTCAAAGGATTTAAAAATATGAAGATTTCAAGGATTTTTGAAAGATTTCAAAGGTTTCAGAAATATTTCTAATATTTCGAAAGAGTTAACAAAGTTTTTAAATATTTTTTACAAAGATTTAAATGATTACATAAAGAATTCAACAGATTTCAGAAGATTTCAAAAGTTTTTATAGATTATAGAAGATTTCAAAATATGAAGATTTTAGACAAATTTCAAAGATTTCAAAATAATCCAGAAGATTTCAAAGATTCCAAATATTTTAAAAGATTTAACAAATTTTTAAAATATTTTACAAAAATTCCAAAATATTTCAGAAGATTTAAAGATTTCGTAAAGATTTTGAAGATTTCAGGAAGAGATCAATCGATTTCAAAAGATTTAACAAAGTTTTTAAATATTTCACAAGGATTTCAACGATTCCAAAAGATTTCTAAGACTTCAAAATATTTTAGAAGATTTCAAAGATTTCGCAAACATTTTGAACATTTCAGAAAGATATCAAAGATTTCAAAAGAGTTAACAACGTTTTTTAATATTTCACAAAGATTTTATAATTACATGAAGATTTCAAAAATTTCACAAAGATTTCACAGATTCCAAAAGACTTCTCGAAAATTTCAATGATTTCATAAAGATTTCAAAAATGGTCTATTTTTTCAAAGTGTTTGGTTTTGAATATTTGATTTATAATTACTCATTCCAAATGTATAGTCAAATATTGCTAAATATTTAAATAATGTTTTTTTTTCTAATTGAAAATTTTTTAATTGAATGGACTACAATTGATAATTAATCAAATATTAATCAATAATAATTCAATTAATAAATTAATTAAAAATCTTAATCCTCAGCAATATTTTAGTAGGATTTGAAAATAAAAAAAGCGATTATTTATGAATCTTTCAATTTAAAATTATTTGAAAATTAAAAATAGTTTATAAAGTTTCAATCGGACGTTTACATTTTTTTAATTACTAAGGCTTTCGAATTCAAACCGTTCAATTTTTATCGTCAAAACCTGTAAATTGTTTAATTTTGAACAGATGCAGAATCGTCTTGTAAAACCATTAATCAAATGATATTCACAGATGATCAACTTAAAAATAAAGAACTAAAATAGAAAATTTTTAAAGTAATAGATTTTAGAATTGCGCATTGTAAGCTGAATGATTTTATAATTGAAAAAGTTAACAGTTGAACGTAACATTAATAAAAAAAAATGAAATTGAACCTATTCTGAATTGCATTATATCATGTGATGTGAAATTTGGGATATTTCAAGTGATTGGATAGATTTTTCTTCTAAAAATTTGTGAAATTCCCCGTCAAACAATAAATTCACTGCCATTTCCCAGTTTTTTTCGGTTTCAAAAAATTCCCGGTCATATCTATTTTTTCCCGGTTTTCCGGTCCAGCGGCCACCCTGTTTTTTGTAATCAATTTTTTCATTCGGGAAATTCGGCTCTAAATTTAGTATGAGGAAAAAAATTGGGACTTAGGAATAATTAGATTAGCGTTGAATTTGAATGATCTCGTTTGTAATATTATTAAGAAAATGAAAAAAAAATTTTACCTACATTTCAAATGTAGCTTCAATGATAGCATTCAAAACTTCATTTGAATCAGTTTTTGAGATATCAGGTAAATTTGTTTCTTGAATTTCTTCAACCTCTTTTGATATTTCAGAATCTATTCTTACTTCTTTGGACGGATTAGGTTCTTTCTGTAAATAAAACACTTAAAAACTACTAATTCTAAGTTTTCTGTGTAATAAAAATAGTTTCTAGGCCAAATTGTTAAAAAAATCTCAAAATCAAAATCTCAAGGGCTTTGGAACCAGGCCCTAATCTCAAAATTGAATTGCCTTATTTCACTTCATAAATATTAGAATTACATCTTTTTTATATACTTGGGGTCTAACCCAGTATCAGTGATGGGTAAGATATTTTTTAAAAGGAACTAGTTATCGTCACCGTTACATCACGAAAAAAAGTAACTAGTTATCGTTATCGTTACCGATTCAAAATGTAACTTTTTCTTAGTTGCATTTCCCAGAAAAAGTAACTATCGTCACTTTTTCAGTTACTTTTGTCTTTTAGAAATATATATCCAAATTTAATTTTTACAGTGATGGGTAAGTTACTTTTTAAAAGGAACTAGTTATCGTTACCGTTACATCACGAAAAAGTAACTAGTTATCGTTATCGCTACCGATTCAAAATGTAACTTTTTCTTAGATGCATTTCCAAAAAAAAGTAACTATCGTTACTTTTTCAGTTACGTTTGTCTTTTAGAAATATATATCCAAATTTAATTTTTACAATGATGGGTAAGTTACTTTTTAAAAGGAA
>JAUMHM010000078.1:24940089-24977486 GCA_032362435.1 Melikaiella ostensackeni
TCAACCAAAAAAGACGAATTTTCAACAAAATAGGTAAATTTGAAACCAAAAAGATGAATTTTCAACCAAGAACATAACTTTTTACAAAAAAAGACGAATTTTGAACAAAATACATGAATTTCCAGCTAAAAAAGATCAATTTTTAATCAAAAATAGGATAATTAAATTTTTAATTGAAAGAATTAATCTTTAACGGAAATTTTCAACCAAATAATAAAATTTTTAACCAAAGAAAATGAATTTTCAACTAAAATAAAAAATAAAATAACTGGAATACTTAAATTTCCGGTTTAAAAAATTATTATCAACCAAAGAGAAATTAAATTTAACTCTGAAATTATTTTTTATTTTTTTCGAAGTGTTTTTATAGATTTTAGAAAATTTTGAATCCCAGACTGGGAGAAAAAAATTTCAATTTTCCTATATTAGGCTATAAATCTCTATGACTATCTGCCGCCACAATTTCAATAGTGAAAATGAAAAAATAGTTGGAAAAGCAATAAAATTGATCGATTGTTGCAAAAAAGACTTGTGAACTACATTTCGAAAGTAACTGAAGACGTAACGATTTTTATGGTTACTGTTATTGAAAAAAATGTAACTAGTTACCATTTCGTAACTTACTTACAAAAGTAATTTCGTTACCACAATCGTTACCAAAAAAAGTAACTAGTTACAGTAACTAGTTAAAAGGAACTAGTTACTTCCCATCACTGCCCTGTATTGAATCAAGTCTCTATTCAGGGTAGAAAATGGGCTTATTTTTATACTTTGTGCGTAAAACAATTTTTTTCAAATGCTGGAGTCAGAATATA
Source organism: Melikaiella ostensackeni (assembly GCA_032362435.1). Classification (NCBI taxonomy): domain Eukaryota; kingdom Metazoa; phylum Arthropoda; class Insecta; order Hymenoptera; family Cynipidae; genus Melikaiella; species Melikaiella ostensackeni. The sequence continues at coordinate 24,940,905 of JAUMHM010000078.1, forward strand.
AAAAAATCCTTTTCCAGAAAAAGTATTGAAATTAGCTAATTTTCCCCTCCGAATACAGACTTGATTTAAAACAGGAGTAGGCCCGAAGTATCTGGCAAATATGTAAGTCTAGTATTTATGGAGTGAAATGAGGCAACTGCATTTTGAGGTTAGGGCCTGGTTCCATCGCCTTTAAATTGAATTGCCTAATTTTACTCCATAAATACTAACAGTTCTTCTTTTTTGGATACTTAAGGCCAAATCCTGTTTTGAATCAAGACTCTATTCGGAGTGAAAAATTGGCTAATATCAATCATTTTTGTGTAGAATGATTTTTTCGAATGTTTAACTTAGAATATAAAAAATCGTTTCACACAATAAGTATTGAAATTAATCAATTTTTCACTCTGAGTACAGATTTAATTTAAAACAGGAGTAGGCCCTAAGTATCTAACAAAGATGAAAGTTTAGTATTTATGGAGTAAAATGAGGCAACTGCATTTTGAGGTTAGGGTCTGGTTCCATCGCCCTCAAATTGAATTGCCTAATTTTACTCCATAAGTACTAAAGTTTCATCTTTGCTGGATTCTTAGGGCCTAATCCTGTTTTGAACCAAGACTCTATTCGGAGTGAAAAATTGGCTAATTTCAATAATTTTTGTGTAGAACGATTGTTTCGAATGTTTAGGTTAGAATCTAAAAAATCCTTTCACACAAAAAGTATTAAAATTAGCCAATTTTTTACTCTGAGTTCAGATTTAATTTGAAACAGGAGTAGGCTCTAAGTTACTAACAAAGATGTAAGTCTTACCAAAGAGATAAATCTTTAACCAAAAAAATGAATTTTCAACAAAGTAGTTCAACACTTGACCAAGTAGTTGAATTTTCAACAAAATAGTTGAATCCTTAACTATAACAGAATTATTTTAACCCAAACAGTTGCATTTTTAACCAAAAAAGATGATATTTATGGCAAATGTATTTATGGAGTAAAATGAGGCAATTCTACTTCGAGTTTAGGGCCTAGTTACATCATACCCCTAATCGAGATGATTTTTAAGAGTAATTTCTTTCTAAGGTGAAATATATTTTATATAGAACTGTTTTAATTGTTTTTGGCAGAAAAAGTATTTTAATTCCTAAAATCACGTAATACAAACTCGACGTCGGGTAATTTTTTTAGTAGGCGACCGTTGTGTCATTATGTCCTTTATTCCATCATTTGCATTTTCCTGATTTTGCTTGGGAAACAAAATTTCCCAATGTAGTAAAGGTTCACCAGAAACTAATTTTACAGCCGTGTTGCAAAACAATTCATTCATCTCGCTGAAAAAATCTTCTCGTGAAGGATTTTTTTCTAAAATATTACGAAAAAGTTCTTATTTATATTCTAAATTATAAAATAAATTATGTGAATCAATTTACCTTGGATGATCTTTATTGCACCAGCAAGCCAACTGACGAAAATGCTTCTATTTTGTCCATCAAAATTGATGGTATATTTTAAAACTTGTAAGGCCAGAGTATCCAAAAACCAAAAAGCTGCTATGTTGCTCTTATAATCCGAAATTCCCAAATTTTCACTCAAGAGCCTATATCCCATTAAAATATTAATCTGTATTCTTCAAAAATTTGAATCCAGAAGATGAATTTATTTTACTCAATTACTCGTAGAGGATCCTTGTTTTCAATTTCTATGGGTCGATTTATCATAGTTTTGAAACGGTTTGGTAAAGTTGGCATAAACTTCCTCGGAGGGGTTTCAAAAATATTTTTATTTGCTTCCGTGAAAATTGGAGTCTGAATTAAATAACAATTTAAAAAAATTATTAATCAGATTTTAATTATTTTGATTATTTGGAAGTTAATTGTAGCATTGAATAATGAGAAAAATTACTATTTTTAATAACCTCTACTTCAATTTCGAGTCCCATTGAAACATTGCTCTTTTCTGTTATTAAACTTTTGCTTTTCTTATTTTTCTTCAGTTTTGCCATTGTGAATGAATTTATTATTTCTCAAAACTGAAAATAACTTTTAATAACCTGTCTCAAGTGACATTTATATTTTCAATTTAATGTTCTCTCTGTGGATCAGCAATTGTTTTTACCAACAATTTAATTGAAAATGAATATTAAATTAGATATGAATCCACATTCTTACTAAATATTGCCTTATTTTAGTACTAAAAAAAATATAAATAAAATACAATATATTTTCATTTATCATTGAAAACTTTTTATATCGTATGGGTATCTCGTGAACATTGCACGAAAGTGCAATTAATTTGTTTACCTGTATTTTTTTTAAGTATATAAGCTAGAAAGAAATAATTTGAAAAGCATACTATACATTTTCTGTTCTCGTTTCCTTGGACATTTAAATTTTCTTGTAATGTATTTTTATCAGTTGAAAGTTCTCAGATGTTCAAAGTATTTTTAAATCTTAGCTAAAAAAAGACGAGTGTGAATTTTTGTTTAAAATCATTATTCACAAAAGTAACAATATTATGAAGATAACAATTTTTTCAAATACACAGTTTGCTAACCTAAATGCGAGCTGAATCAACAGAACCCAAAAAAAAAATTCAACTCTCTTTGGTTAAAAAGTCTACTATCATGTTTTTGGTTGAGAATTCATCTTTTTTTACTGAAAATTTTATTATTTAGTTGAAAATTAACTTTTTTGTTGAAAATTCATATTTTCGGGGTGAAAGCTCAAATATTTTGTAGACAATATGTCATTTTGGCTTGAAAATTCGTCTTTTTTGTTTTAAAAATCATCTCGTTTGGTAGAAATTTGATCTTTTTTGGATAAAAATGCAATTGTTTGGTTTAAAATCCATTTTTTTGGTTGGAAATTTATCTCTTTTCACCCTTTTTGTTGCAAACTTGTCGCTTTGGGTTGAAAGTTGAACTATTTGGTTAAAAATAAACAATTTTTAACAACTATTTGTTGAACAAATGTTTTGTAGGAAATTCGTACTTGTGGTTTGAAGATTACAACATTTGGTTGAAATTTTGCTTTTTTCATGACTGTAAAATCGTTTTTGGTTGAAAATTTATCTTTTTTGTTTGCAAATTCATATCGTTTCGTAGAAATTTGATTTTTTTCGGGTAAAAATGCAACTGTTTGTTTTAGAATAATTCTGTCTTGGTTGAGAATTCAACTATTTTGTTCAAATTCAACTACTTGGTTGAAAATTGAACTAATTTATTAATAATTCATGTTTTTTTAAAGATTAATTTTTTTGGTAGAAAATTTACCTTTTTTGTTGAAAATTTGTTGTTTCGGGTTGAAAGTCGAGCTATTTGGTTAAATATTAATATTTTTGTAGAAAATTCGTATTTGTGGTTTGAAAATTCCACAATTTGGTTGAAAATTTACTTCTTTCTTGACTGCAAAATCGTTTCTGGTTGAAAATTCATCATTTTGGTTTGAAAACTCAACTCGTTTGGTAGAAATTTGATCTTTTTTGGTTAAAAATGTAACTGTTTATTTTAGAATAATTCTGTTTTGGTTGGGCATTTAACTTTTTTGTTGAAAATTCAACTACTTGGTTGAGAGTTGAACTACTTTGTTGAAAATTCTTTTTTTTGGTTGAAGATTTATCTCTTTGGTTGAAAATTAATTTTTTTGACTGAAAATTTAGACTATTCCATTTTCGGTTAAAAGTTGACTGTTTTTTGTTGCAAAGTGAACCATGTAGTTAAAAATTCATCTTTTTAGTTTAAAATTTCACTGTCATGTTGAAAATAAAAATTTATTTTGCTCGAAATGTGAACTATTACATTTTTTATTCAGAATTATTTTTTTTTCGTTTAAAATTCAAATACTTGATTGAAAATTGCACAATTTTGTTTAAATTTTTAATTATTTAATAATTATAATTATAATACTTAATTTAATTTTTTTTTGTTTTAAATTTTTGGATCGAAAATTCAACTCTTTTGTTGAAAATTCGTCTTTTTGGTATGAAAATCCACCTTTAATGGTTGAAAATGAAACTGTTTGGATGAGACTTAATCTTTTTTCATTACAAACTTCATTATTTGGTTGAAAATTTCATTATTTTGTTGAAAATTCAACAATTCTGTTAAAAAGTTACCCTTTCTGGTTGAAATTCGTTTTTTCGGTTGAAAGTTCAACTGTTTTGGTAGAAATTTCTACTATTTGGTTAAGGATATGAAAGATTTAAGGTATGAAAAAACTCGTGTTTCTGGCTAGAAAATGCAACGGTTTTGTTAAAAATTAATCTCTTTTGATTGAGGCTCCGAATATTTTGTTGAAACTTCAACTACTTGGAATAAAGTTGAAATACTTTACTAAAAATTCATTTTTTTGGTTGAAGATTTATCTCTCTGGTTGAAAATTTGACTTTTTTGGTTGAAAACTCAACTCGTTTGGTAGAACTTTGATCTTTTCGGTTAAAACGCAAATGTTTATTTTAGAATAATTCTGTTTCGGTCGAGGATTCATCTATTTTGTTTAAATTCAACTACTTGATTGAAAGCTGAACTACTTTGTAGAAAATTCATTTTTTTTGGTTGAAAATTTATCTCTTCGGTTGAAATTTTAACTTTCTGGTTGAAATTTAATTTTTTTCACTGAAAATTAAGACTATTCCATTTTTGGTTGAAAATTGATTGTTTTGTTGAAAAGTTATGAATTCATCTTTCTAGTTTAAAATTTCACTGTCATGTTGAAAATTAAAATTTCTTCTGGTTGAAATGTGAACTATTACATTTTTTATTCGGAATTCGTACTTTTTTGGTTGAAAAATCAACTATTTGATTTGAAAATTGCACAATTTGTTTTAAATTTGGTTCTTTCTTTCTTGATTGAAAAATCTCTTTCGGTTGAAAAGTAAACTTTTTTGTTGAAATTTCGTCATTTTGGTATGGAAATTCATCTTTATTGGTTGAAATTGCAACTGTTTGGTTGAGACTTCATCTTTTTTGGTTATAAATTTCACTGTTATGTTGAAAATTAAAATTTCATTTGGTTGAAATGTGAACTATTATATTTTTTATTCAGAATTCGTATTTTTTGGTCGAAAATTCATCTACTTGATTGAAAATTGCTCAAGTTGGTTTACGTTTTGTTCTTTTTTTCTTGACTAAAAAATCTTTTTTGGTTGAAAATTCAACTGTTTTGTTGGAAATTCGTCTTTTTGGTATGGAAATTCATCTTTATTGGTTAAATATGCAACTGTTTGGTTGAGACTTCATCTTTTTTGGTTATAAATTTAATTATTTGGTTGCAAAATTTAATTATTTTGTTGAAAATTCAACAATTTTGTTAAAAATTTATCTTTTTCGGTTGAAATTCGTCTTTTTGTATTAAAAGTTCAACTGTTTTGGTAGAAAATTCTACTATTTGGTTGAAAATTAAATAAGAGATGAAAAAATTCGTCTTTCTAGCTTGAAAATGTAATGGTTTAGTTAAAAATTTATCTCTCTTGGTTGAGCATTCGACCATTTTGTTGAAAATTCAACTCCTTGGAAGAAAGTTGAACTACTTTATTAAAAATTCATTTTGTTGGTTGAAGATTGATCTCTTTGGTTGAAAATTAATCTTTTTTTTGAACGTTTGTCTTTTTGGGTTGAAAATGTAATTGTTTGGTTGAAAATTCATGTATTTTGTTGAAAGTTCTTTTTCAGTAGAAAATTAATCTTTTTTGGCAGAAAATTCATCTTTTTGGTTGAAAATTCAACTATTTGGTTAAAAATTCATCTATTCCGTTGAAAATGCAATATTTTTACTTGAGATATTAAGAATTAAAGCATTCAAGGCCCTGTTTTAAGCACAATTGGCAAATAAATCCTTTAGAAAATATCTGAAATTGGTAACATCAAAAAGAATCTTATTCAAAGCGTCTTGTTTTCAAAATTCTTAAATTTCTGTTTATGATTCTCAAAAAGTAAATCGAAACTTTGGAAAGAAAGGGGAAGTTGGTTCAAAATCTAGATTTTAGGTGTTTTAGGAGATTTTTCAAATTTAAGGGGAAAAAAGAGGATTAGGTAAAAAAGGGGACGGATTGTGATCCCTGAAATAAAATAAATTGGGAATAGACAAGTGTAAGGAACATAGAAACCGTGAGCCGGTATTTTTCATTTTTATTAATTCGTTTTATTAATTTTTTTCCATATTTTGTTCAATATTTTCAGAAAATAACACTCCAAAGCGAAAAAACCGTATATTCTCACCAATCCCAATGTGTGTATAATATATATATTATACTTTTCATATATAATATATATGTATATATATATTTATATATATAATGTATACTTTTATACTTTATATATAATAATAATGTTATGTGGAGTAGCGCACACTTTAGACTGTTTATGTATCGATACCTTTATAATTTCATCGATAAATTACAAATATTGAAAAACATGAAACAGATAACAGTCATCAGGGACCTGCGAATTTCGATAATATCAACTAGGACTTGAAAAAAATGATGAAAAATCTTTTTTTTTTTATTTCATTTAGGAAAATTTACCCTAGCACGGTTCCTTCCTCTCCCAAGTGACTTTCGAACACTCCAAAAGCAAAGGAGTACCAATGGGAATAAATCACATTCAACCCATACTCGATCACATAAGATCACAGATTTTGCGAGCATCGCGATTTTGCTTCTCCTCAAATCTCAAGTTCAAACTTGCACAAAAGTTTTAAAAAATTCAAACTTTTTTTTCTTTTAACTCATCCCAAGACTTATACTGAATAAAATATTATCAAAAATTCATTTTCAGTACAAACGCTAATAAAGAACAATCGCTTGTCCTCTTGTGCAAGTCTCACTCGTGAATCGACAATATAAAACTTTGAATAACTTTCATTTTTAAATCTAAAGTCTCCATACCATATTATACATATATTTATTTTTATTAGGGTCTGACTTTCAGGAAAAGTTTTCAATCGCCTGCCCAAATATTAGACAAGACAATTTTTCCGGAAGAGAATGGAACCAATTAAAAAGAGACATGTCTGCTCGAATATTTTTTTTATCGTCATAAAAAAAAATTCGCAAGTCCTAGACGGACCGTCGTATGTACTTATATATTTTTCACACCGAAGTCAAAAAGGCAATACGCAGTACGAACTTACCTAGTACATGTTTTATGTATCTGTGTGTACGCGTGTGTATGCAATGAGACTTTACAGATATTTTTTTTCTTTTCTTCAAACTCAATTGCGTCTCTCGTTTCGCAAAATTATCCTGCAATTTTACAATTGGAGACTTTTTTCCCGTTTTTTTTTCGTGAGTTGTGAATCTGCAAAGATTTATAAGGGCAGAGGTAGCGAGAGAAAGAGAGAAAGAGAGAGAGAGAGAGATAGAGAGAGACAGAGTGAGTTTGAATGGTAGAAGAGCCTCGGAGGAAAGTGGAGTGAATCGTATACGGAGCCGCTATATAACAAAGAAAACAAAAAAGGAACACAAAAAAATCAGGGCAGCCTTGCGATTTCGAGAAATTTCTTTTCGGAATCGCAGGGCGCGAGAAAAATAAAAAAACCCGGTAGAAATAAATATTTTCAATCGATTTTATTGAAAATAATACAACAAAATGTCTCATAATAATAATAATTAATAATAATAATTAAAATTAATTAATAATTATCGATACGTACTGCTCTACTCGATATCTAGATAATCGTGTCTTAGAACGTCGTTTAAATAATAATAATATTATCATCAATAATAATCGCAATAAAATAATAATAAAGACAATAAATTTAATAATAATCATTATATCATAGAATAATGTATCAATAAACAAACGTAATGGACTAAATTACTCATGAATCATTCGTCATCGTCCTCGCTATCAATGGATATTGGATAACTAATTAATTAATAATTAAATTACACGTTGCTTGGATATGCACGTAGAGATATAAAGTCGTTTTTGGTCCCACCTAACTGCAAACGTTACATTCGTACATCTTCTGCTTGGATCGCTTTATACCTGTGTATCGTGTGTACGTGTTTCATTACTTTATTTTATTTATTTTTTTTTATCAATGACTATCTGTTTATAATTACATAGAGTGAACTGTGTTGTCAAATTCATTTCGCGTATACACGTCGTAAATAGGTTTCGCATGCCTGTACAGTGTACATTAAACTGGTTCCGTGGAAAATTTCAAAAATCGCCGCTCGCAACAAAACAATAAAATAATTGTCTTTTATCCTTGAAAATCGAAACAATCAAATATCACTGGGACATGGCTTTGTCAGTGTCTTTCTGCTTTCTTCGATTATTACAACTGGCATTACCCTTCGGCGCGATTACGCTAAATTACCTAGTAAAATAATTACTCTCACTACCTTTTTTTTACGCTAAGGCTGGCATCGCGTTTTTTAGAACGATTGAAAACAATCGGCAAAACTAGAATCGTCCTCGCAATTCCAACCTTTGCTTAATCGATATTTGCAAATAAATTTCTATCGCTCTTAGTTCCTTTAAAAGGAAATTTTACAAATGTCCTAATTTATTCATTTTTTCCAGTGAAGCGATAGGAATTTTTTGCCAGTTACTGATTTACATTTTACAGCCAATCAGGAGAATTTCGTTTCGTGATCGTGCCGCGTCGATCCCGATACAATAAATCTAATTAAGGCTACGTAAAATTTTAATTTTACATTTTTCACGAATACTGTGTTTATCAGTCTCATTTTCGCTCAAGTCTGATCGTTCTCGACACCTAATTAATTCGATCTCTCGCTAAACCAGCCGACTCTTTTTCGCACCTTTCCACCCAGAGAAAATTTTATTTTAGGAAAATCTTATCTAATTTAATTTCGTCTCAAATAAAAAATTATCCCGGGTGAAAATTACAGAAATGAGGAAACGAAAAAACTTCGCTCGGTTTTCCTCAGTGAGATCAGACCCTATGTGATATTAATGCCAGTTGTATCCTTTTCGGTAACCGCAGGTCAAAAAATCTACCTCTCCCAAACGATTACACAATCATATTAATTGTAAATTAATATATAACGTTGCTTATATGATTCCATAGTTAAAAAAAATTCTATAGGACCTCCAACCAGAATTTTTATTCAGAGCATAAAATTGATTTTTATCAAATAAATTTTATATCTCCAAAGTAAAGTTTCTCATCGAAGACAAGTTATTCAGGTTGCTATTAATCCATTTTCCAGGTGATGTAATATTCCACTCCAATCTCAATGCAACAATTTTACATTAAAACCAGAAATGATGAAATATCCAGTCAAGTGATTCCATTTTTAAAGGTATGTGGCAAATCTCATGTTAAGTACACCCAGACAAATTTTTTTCTGGATGCACTCAACGAGCAAAAAATAATCAAAATTCTTCCGCCCTTTCCCTTGCCATGAGGGTTGTTTTTTTAAGCTGCGGGTCCGAAACATTTTCGAAAAACAGTGACGATCGATTTTTTGCTTCAAAAGCAAAAGTTTTCATTCTCCGAGATCGGGAAATAAAAAACGTTTCTATTTTTTTCGTAACCGTCTTTCGAAAAATGTAACAATCTTTCAATAGAATAACCTCACAACCATTTTGACAACAATCAACTTTCAATAAAAGAGCGTCTTACGTCAAAAAATCTTTAAAAAAAGCGCGTCGTCGAACTAGCGACTTTTCGGCTTTTACCGAAATTTCTGTCCGTTTTCTCGTCGATCGACGTATCACATGTTCAAAAGTGTGAACCACATTTCTATCTCATCTCGCGATTGAAAATCGATCTCCCGAATTTGTCCCCAGAGGAACTATATATCAAATTTCTTTATTGATCACCATTTCTTCCCTCCCCCCAAAACTTTACTTTCATTGACGTGAAATCTTCCACGTTCGAACTTTTTTATTTCACTTTTGCCTCTAATCAACCACGTGTTCTCGCACGAAATATGCACCCGTTCCCAAACGAAATAATTTCCTCGAAAACATTTTTTGATAGAATACACATGGAATGAAAATATCTCGTTGGGAACTTTTAACAAAAGTTACGATACTAATAGAATTCATTTGGAAAAAAACGATATTCCTATCAATCACGCCTAATTATTTATACAACTTTTAATGTCTGTATGTATGTCTGTGTTACTTATTATTTTGTGTCTACGTATTTTGTGTATTCTGTTCCGTTCTTATCTACTTTTGTTGTTTTGGTATACGTTTACACAAGACCATTACGTCAACAATTACGTCTTTTTGTCTGTATTTATGTATTCATGTGTGAGTGTATTTTTCTGTAGAATGTAGAATTTCTGTGTAGATTCGACACCACTGGACAACGTCATATATGCCACTGCTAATGCGTCAGCGATACTGCGTAACATTATTAATAAACGTAATCGTTATAATCGTACACAACGAGAAAGTAGCATTAATGATAATCGTAGCAATAAGTAATAGTAGTAACTAATCATAATTAATAATAATCTAGCAGAGATAATAACTATCAAGAATCGTATATCGTAGTTAAAAAAAAAACGAGCGATCCCTGTAAAAACATCGTATCTAGTCCCTGTCGGCTAAAACCCCGTATCCGATATCATGCCGTCGATAACGACCCGATACGCTCATAATCCCAGGAACTTTTCAGCTGTTTCGCCTTCATTAAATAATAAACTGTGGATCCACATATATTCTATAATATTTAATATAAAAAATATCTCTCGACGCATCTACCTACATACGTGTTATGCCTAGAACTTGAGGAGGAAAAAAGAACCTACTATATTTACGTAAAAGCTTTCATTTCAAGTCAATTAACATTTTTACAAACGGGAGGGGGGGGGGCTACAGTTACAAAATTCGAATGTTCCTTCTTGAGACTGTTCCATTTTTTTACGCTTGTCTGGTTTAAAGACCGTAACTCATCGAGAAACTCACCCCTCGGAAAATGCGACTTTTTCGAAAAGAAAATCCCCGAAGAGCGAGAGGTACGGGGCATCAACAAACAAATCCTAGTTCTCGAAGGGCTTCGATTAATTGTTTACAAGCCAAAAAAAAATTGGTTCGAAATTCGATCAAGTGGGAACCAAACTAACCAATTGAGAAAAATGATTTAGGAATATATTAATAGGTACGAAGGTACATACGTCTTGTCTGAATTGTACTTGAGTGAATGTGTGTATACTTTAAAGAAACAAGAGAATACAACGTAATGAGGCCCTTACGCTCTTCTACTTTATAATAATAAAAAGAAAATAACAGAAAATAAAAACTTATCCTTCCTAGGCTCCTTAATTAATAAGCTTTCGTTACGCGGGTTTAATATGCGAGGTGAGCTCGCGTTTCTGTGTTAACTCATAAGACTGGCTCTGTGAGGTGAGGGAGGATATAAAGTTAGGTAAAAAAAGTAAAAAATCAGCGCTCGCACTTCCTACGTCGACTAACGTCTGAACTAGGAATTCGCGTTGATCCCAAAAACACTCTCAAAATGAAAATTAATTGAAAAATTAATCTTGAAATTTTATTGAGAAAAACTGGAAATGAAATTAATTTTTTTCAAAAGTGTTTATAGAATTGTCGTCGCCACGTCATTACGGAATCTAAAAATGTCCTGTCGCTAAATAAAACGAATAGCTCGTTAAAAGTAGCGTGTATGTTCAGTTATTTATAATATATTTATGTATATAGTTTACAGAGAGTGATATACACCTATACGATCGGTATTTACAAAATTGATCCTACTCAATGATCGTGAAATGGCTCTTAATGAAACCTTATCACGATTTATGCCCACATTATATTTAGAATAAAAACTGGTCTCGAGTCGATTTTGCGAAGAGAGATGGAAGAATCGAAGGATATCGATCCGAAAAATCGACCCACCTTAAGTAATGGCGTTGCCACGAATATAAATCGCGAAGAGGAAACCAGAAACCAACAATTTTTTTCTATAAAAAGCGAACGAAAGAGAGGAAAATTCGAAACTTATTATTGAAATTCTATTTTTGAACGGAATAAAAAATTCACATAATTACTCAGTTCGAATTCTCCCTATCACGGAAATCACAGATATCGGCGAAGTTTTTGTATAAAAAAAATAGAAAAGAACGCCTCTGGAATGAAGTTGGAATGAAGAGAGAATCCTGAGAAAGAAAATGCAACATCGATTCATATGTCATTAATAATTAATTGCACAAATATCAGTTATGAATTGAATACTAATTATATGTAAATATCAAACAAATTGAGTTGAATAATTCCATCCGTGCGAAAGCGAGCTGCAGAGGAAGATATAACGAGACCATAGTGTGAATGAGACTTTGCTCGTCCTCGTTTTACTTTCCTGAATTCTTGCTAGTCGATTATGTCTACGAATTCTTTATGAACACATGTCGTTTTGATTGTAACTGAATTGATCATTCTATCAAGTCCTCACTGAAAAATATTGAAAACAATCATTTCCTCCTCCTTACTTTACTTGAGCGAAGTAGCCTATGAAAATTTCTAGCTCACAAGGAGAGGTCGCGAGATGCGGGATGCCGATTTGACTGGAGCTTCACAGGGTGAATGTAAATAAAAATCCATTAGAAACGTGTTTTTCCTCTCGATCCAATGGGCCTTAGTTTCCGAGATATTATGGTTTAAGTATTTAAGCTTTCGAGCCGTTCACGCCCGGTAGTGGCGAATTGAGCGCTTAAACGTAAATATTCAAACTTCGATATCTCGGAAACTAAGGCTCATTGGATCGAGAGAAAACATACGTATTTAATGGATTTTGATGCACTTTCATCCTGTCTCAATTCAATTTAAAAATTAATTTCTAAATGAAAACTGAAACTCCTCCTACAAAAAAAGGAAACCAATTTCCCAGGCCTCTGAAGCAAAATCTCTAGAAGAAAACTAACGATCACAAAATAATGGAATGCACTCTGGAATTTTTGGACTCGATTTCGGTACCATCATGTCGCAAAGAGAAACAGAGGTAGGCTACGTACAAGAGATCATCGACTCTCCTCGATATTAAAAAAGTGGGCCCTGTTATACTCTCCCTCCTTATTTATCACGAAGCTCGACCTTTTTTGACTTTCCTGTCTTTTCTTTCGCTTTTCTACTAAGGACAAAATACCGAATAGTAATTGGTCTCCGCCATTTGTAACATACGTTATAGTCTTTTCGTCCTTCTGATTTCATTAAACAGTACTTATGTGTTTGTTTGTGTCTCGTATAAGTGTACAAGTGTAAAACATACGAATATACAGTATATATTACATAGATATATCGTGCTTCCCGAAATGGAAAACTTTCAGGCTCGAAAGACACGGAAGGGGGGAGGGAGGGGGGCAAAAATGATTAATTATTGTATAATCGTATATAAGCGTTTTCAAGTGAGTAAGTACTTCTCGAAGTCGACTCTCAAAATTTACAAAAGAAAATGTTAAAATTTTATTTTAAAAATGAAGAAGAATAAGAAATAATAAAAGACAATTAAAGTTTTCAGAAGAGGGGGTTGAATGATAGAAACGCAAAGGACAGGAGAGACGGAGAAGATCCGAGTATCTTACATAATGCTACGAATTGCACAATCGGTCTCGAGCTTGAATTCCTTTGTCGATAAAGAATAAGCTCATTTATCAAAAGACTCGATTCGTTAATTGCAAGTTTAATAGTGTCACAATAGTATATTATGCACCAACGGGGAGAAAAGGGACTTTTTCGACGAGTGTATTTTCAACAAGCGCCTACGCACTCGCCTGCGGCTCGTTCACGCTCACCTACGACTCGTACTGAAAACATACGCTCCTTGAAAAAGTCCCCTCCCCCTTGGTGTATACGATATTCTTTATAACAAATGTATGATTTCAGACACGATTGGAACACGGGCATGATTTCTGCTCATATGGAGGAATTTTGAAAAATTTATATTAATTTTAATATGAATTCAGGGAATTTTTTGAAATTTTTTAAAATTTGAGAAACTTACGGAGATTCAGTGTATCCAAAAATTTCCAAAGTTTTCGGAAATTTTCGGTAATTTAGAGTAATTTATGGTGAATTATGATCATTTATCAGTAATTTATGATAACGTATCGCTTCGGGTTGGTCCAATCTGGCAAAAAATCCGTCAACGCGATCAACTGATCGCTTCATAATTTTTATTATTCATCTCTGACGTCACAGTTTACTCCCTAGGGACTAAAAAGTAGAACTTTAGCCCCGCTTCATAGGCATGGAAAAGGGCTGAAATCATGCATGTGTGATGAAAAAGCTTTTATAAATCCTTTCGGAAGACTCTGAAGCTACTTAAAATCATTTTCTAATTTAAATTCAATTTCACTGATCAGAAAACTAAAGTTGTGTCACCAAATTAAGTTTCAAAAAATCGAAGGCGATAAAAGGAAATCGAGTTTTTTGAGAAAAAGAGTTATATTTTCGACGTGGGAATTTCAATAACATAAAACAATAAAAATCGTCACCATATCGTCACGATGAAGCGTTTATACTTGCATTAGAAATATGAGCTATGAATGAGTGTGTGTATTCCTGATGAGTGTGTGAGCGCGTATTTTTACTGGTATATGTTACACAATAAATTGCTTCGATCGTCAGAGTCGTCACAGTTACAGTCACAATATATAATATATTTCGTCTTTTTTTTTGTTAATCGTGTGTATATATAATCTGCATATATTCATATTATTTATATATATATCGCTCGATTTTTATTCGCGCTGTTAATTTATTTAACACACACAAATCGCGTCACACACACGTACTCACCCACACTTAATGATCGTATTTAATTAGTTAATTAATCATACGCAATAATGAACCGGTATCATTAGTAAATGTACTTACACCTAATGTACTTCAATATACAATAATAATCATAATAATCGTAATAATTATATCTGCCGTTATTTTTAATTTTAATCAATCGTCGTGGCGATAGGTCGGTCGGCAAAGTAGAGAACTACTGATCGGTATGCTAGGAGTCATGTACATAATTTTTTTGTCTGTTTTCTCATTAGTGATTCGTCATTTCGTTTCCCTTGTTCCTCCTATTGGGAGAAAACTTGTACCTAAGAGAGAACTAATCCTTGTTTTCTTTTTTATGACGAGAGTCCGGGTCTGAATGAACAATTTCTCGAATCTCTGGAAATGAGCAGCGATTGTTCTTTACACTTATAGTTAAAAAATGCATATAGAATATTTCTTAATTATGGAATATTATTTAAATAGAGAATATTTGTTAAATACGGAATATTGTTTAAATGCAGGGAATTGCACTCGAAGCGAGGAGAGGATTTACCACCGAGCGCCTTTATTTCAGGGTGAGAATCACTATCCGGGCCATACGTAGCCTTCCCCCAATACCAGAAGAATAAGCGAAGCGCACGTGGCGGCAGTGGTTCTCAACGTGCACCGACGTAGCTTCGTGGGCAAATCTGCTCCCTAGAATAATTTAGAGATTCGAAAAACTGTTCACTAGCTTGATAATGCGTCGACGGACGCACAACTGTATTCTGATAATCTTTTCTATTCGAGACCGAGATCTCGGATCGTTGCCGAAATTGTTGCAAGTGTGTGAACGGGATAATCGGAGTTTTCGTCGGGAAAGACGAATTACGTGAGTGTGAAAAAAGAACGTTTGGCAGCCTGATTTATAGAAAATACACGCTTCCTAGTCGCAATTTGAAAAATGATGCAAATATTTATCAATTATACCTCCCTTTTACCCCCTCCTAATTGTCTTTTAATGATAAATGATTCCGTTCTTTCCGCACTTCAGTTTTAAAATTTAAACGACGATTACGAAATTTGTTTGTTTGAAGAGAATATAAAAAATTGTGTGGCACATTGACGGTTGGAATGTTACTTTGTTTCTTTAGATTTAATAATATAATTATAATCATAATAATCATAATAATATATAGTACTTTTTGCGTTATTAATAATATACTTTATGTATGTTAATAATAATAATATATAATATATTTATATATATATATATACCTTTCTTGTTTATTATAGTAGTTTGTTTCCTCTGCACTTATTGTTTATCTCTGTGCTAACTGCAGGTTTTGATTTGAGGGGACCTTCGTCCGATCTCGAAAGCGACGCCCTTAAAGCGCGCCTTTACCGAAGCGCCATTTGCACGGACGAAAAATGATTCTTAGCGTCCCTGGCAGATGGCGTATATCGGCAATCTGAGGCGCTAAGTACGTCGCGTGAGATGCGGACGATCCGATTCTATTTAAGTTTTTTTTTTCGCTTAAATCACTGTTGGATATGATGCATAGTATTGTTTTGTTTATCCACGACGAGCCACGAGCGAGAAATCGCAATCGGGGTCAATCGTGGGTCTATCTGATGTCTATTGGTTCGTGTGTTGTTGCCGGTTTTTGAAGTTCGCGGGTGAGTATGCAACCCGCGACACATCTGGAGAACACAGCCTTCAAAAGTTCAAACAATCCGGGAGCGCAAAGCGATTGAAATTTCTCTTTTTTATAATGACTGATCTCTACATGCTATTGGTTCTTTGTGATATGCTCGTTCATTGGTCGTCTTTCATGTCGAAACTTTGCACCCCGGGTACTTTTTTTGGTTTTCTCTACTGTTTTCTTATTCTTTAGGGAGTTGGATTTTTTTAGCTTTCGAGGCTGGCTCTCCTATTTAACTGAGAGGAGACGACTGGTTCTGGATGTTGATGTTTTTTTTTTGCTGTTGAGAGCAGACTGTGTGTGATTGTGTGAATTGTGTGAGCTTATTGTAAATATTGAATGGCGGAGAGGGAGGGGGGATTGACATAGTGATTGGAGGGCTGGCAGGGCTGGTTCCAGATTCTTTGTAGTTATTATTATAGTTTTCCTTCACTCGAATAGTTATATATTTTTTATCTTTGTAGTGCAAGGGCTTCGCCCTTTCGGTTGGGCGCCAAATTCCAAAAGACATGAAGCAGATAAGAAATCCTATTAGGAACAATTTTGAATAATATTTTGTCCATTAGAAATAAACACAGTATAAGAGACTATATTTAAAACAAATAAATAATAAAACTGAAATGGTTCATCAGAAACTGAAGGTCTAAATTTTTTCAACCCCCCCCCCCCCATCAAAATTTTTAAAACGCTACGTGTCAATTTTGAGATTTGGCAAGACCGAAGAGGCAAGGCGGGCAGAGTGACAGTATAGAAAAACACGATATACAAACAACTAAAGCGCCATTTTAGAGTACTAACTAAGTAGTACCAGCGCCATTTGACCTAAAACTAGATCGTACTAGGCTGAGCCAACGCAAATGATTTTCCATCAGGATTAAACAGTTTCCTTCAAAATTATTTTTGATTAGTGGCCGCAAGAAAGCCATGTTTATACTCTTGAGATATTCATAAATAAAATGTCTTTAAAAATAATAATTGAATAATTAAATCTGCTTAAGAGCCAGATGGAACATCAGCTTTACGGTGGTTTCCCTATGTTGCCATTCTCGCGCTCAGAACTTTCCAAATTCCCATCAAAATTCGACGAGGTTCCCAGCAGAAAAACGATTCCCATTTCCCTCGAGTCCTTCGAAAAGTCAAATAGCGTATACATTTAAATGCGAGACAGACTTTTAGTCATCGTATAATTAAAACTTAGCGTACGAATTAAAGCCAATTGGAAGGTACCAAGATTTCGACAATCGAAGAATCGTTGAAAAAGGCAAATCGATCATCAATCTGGATTTTCGCTCTTACCCTGCCTCTCAAATATTTACAAAACAACTTTTAACAATTTTAAAAAATTAGTCTAGCTAAAGATTATTGTAAATATCTTTTAAAAATAATATATTGATTTTCAAAAAACCAGCACCTACAAGAAATTACTACAATAAAAAGGATAATTTAATTTAACGACGCAAAATTCTTTAGTGTGCATTCGTATACTATTTGGAACAAGATTTCAATAAACTTATAACATGCTTTAATCCTCGTGGGATGTAACTATTAACAACAAATTTTAAAGACGATCCACTGCAAGAAAAATATCTTATCTTTTCTCGAAAATCTCTAAATATTTTATTGGAATGCTAATCAAATTCCTTATAAATTTATTGAATTGATATCCTTAAACCCTTCCTAATATTCGTATACTATTCAACAACAATGCACCATCAATCGTACTCGTCAAACGAGGATGAATACATTTTTTTTTAATATTAAGAATCACGAAAAGAGCGAAAAATTCATCGAGGAATTTTGAGGTTTTTTTAACGTATCGATGGGTGTGTACGTGAATATAATATGAACGACAGGCCAGCTCTTCGATGATTACGAAAATCCCAACATTCGAGAATGTACGTAAATTGAAAATAGAATTTAAAAAACTGTAACCTAGCGCGTAACAGTTCGTTCTCCTTTTTTTCACCCATTTCATTAATAATGTGCCAGTGTGGTTGTGTTTCGATTTACCTAATTGCACTTATTCGACAAAACGGAACCTAAAAGTGAACGCAAGATGGCGGCCGGGCGGCCCTGGAACGCAAAAAGTTTATACTTTTCTTTTTTTTATACATCGTTCATTCATTCGCTACTTCTAGCCTTCTTTTAGCTACAATTCCCCATTCGTTTTGCTTGGAACTAAACTTTGCTTCAATAGTTTTCGTTTTGCTGAGTCGTAAAGAACGTAATCTCAAAACTTAGGCACAATTTGGAACTGCTTAGACCTTCTTCAACCGATGTCGGATCTTGGGGATGATCCACAAAATATTTTCCTACAAAAAAAATAATAGTAAATTAAAATTAAATTTGAAATAAAACAAGCTGTGTGAATGATAATAAAAAACAAAAACAGATACAAAATGAATTTCTGCAACTTGAAGAGGAAGAATAATTTGAAAAAATAAAAGCAAAGGGTTCTCGTGGGTCATCCCGGTCACCAAGATCCAACCGTCATGCTTGTACCATACCAAACGTGACGACACTGTGAGGTAGCTGACATTGAGCCGTTTCAGGGCTAATCGGACCAAATCTTCCAGTTTTCGTAAAAAGCGAAAAAAAAATCTGAACCGTAAAGAGGAATTTCTTCTAGTTAGGTAGAAACTGTTGAAATATTTATTTTTTCTTTATCTTCACCTAATTTCTACCCACAACAAAAAAAAAATTTTTTTAAAATAAAACAGGAATCTTTGGGCCCGACTTTCCAAGCGATGCCCGCCATCTTGGTCCCGTACGACCACCAGTGTGGAACCCGTCTCGTAATTTTTTAATTATTTTGTCTCGTATCTCGTCATTACAATAGTATCGTAATTTTAAATATACACTAGCTGGATTACAATATCTTGTGAAAAATATACATCAAAATTTTGTTACTTTTTTACATCACAGATATTTTAATATAATATATTTTCATCTAATCTTAAATTTTCCCCCCTCTTTCAACTAATTCATTTCGCCGGATCTGTTTTAGCGCATCGCGACGTGTCGAGGAAGGTCGCTTCGGAATCCAAACTTCTCCAAGATCTAATTGTCGAATATCTCAAGTTCCTTTTTAATCCGGATTTCGGAAGAGAAGTTTACTTTTTTTTCGGTCTCGAAAGTATTGGGTTTAATGAGAATTTCTGCTCGCTTTGAGGTACTAAATAAACGTATTTAAAAGCCACCGTTCTGACTTCGGGTAACCAACTTTTAATGAGTTCTTCGCTCGTACCGAATGTCCACCTCCCCCGCAAACCGGAACTCGACAGTGTCCTTTGCAAACGTGACCTCGCTAAATTTCCATTCCGAGTTCTTTTCATATTCTTTCAGATATCGAACCCGTTCTACTCTTTTCCAACAAAGCCCCTTTCTTCTTCAATCAGAAACCCTAACTTTCCTTGCAAAAAGTTCTCCTATTCAATTTTCATAAGCAAATTTGTTACGAAACATTTTTATGAAAGGAAATTCTTTATAAAAGTAAACTGTACCTTATCTGATGCTGCGATATTGGAAAACAAAATAATTTTTTTTATCTGGATGAAAAGATTAATTGGAAAAGAGAGAGGTCGGATTGAAATACTCAAGAACCGCTTATCTGAAGCGTTCGTATTCTAATCTACTGTAAAACTCGCCATATCGCGGATGCATTTGATTAAGCTAACGGTCATAGCGAATTGTATCGCGGCGCTGTCTTTCCGAACACCAATTCCGATTGAAAAAAAATCGAATTTCCCGCGTACGCTGCGCGTCCCATCCCAGAAGATGATTCCCTGCTTTATGGCCTCAGCTGAAAACTGAAATTTGATTTCAACCCAGTCTCCTAAACTTTCTATTATTTTTTTACAATCATCCTCTTAGATCGAGTTGGCAAAGCGTCCCAAAAATTTTTCTCTTTTTTTTTGAAAAATTTCTAAGAAGTCACGGAGAGGTCAACCGTCACGGATCCGACTTCTGGTGTAAATAGTACTGCACCGATTGCAACGAATCGTAATCGTAATTAATAACGACAATCATGATAGCGATATATCATCCGTACAATAATATAATTTTCACATCTAACGTTAAATTTGTTCCTTAAAAGTTTTAGGCTTCAGGACAAAGAGGGCCAGAAGGGTTATTGGTACAGGTATAGGTAAAGGGCGAGAATAAGAGTTAGTTTACAGGGTACGTGTGTGTGTGTGTATACAACATTTTTTTCTCGAAATACGCCCGGATGAACATTTAGAATGAAGAGCTTTGCCAAGGTATTTTAAGAAGTTTAAGAATACACCGAAAGTGAATTACTTTGTTTTCTCGCGGGGAGTTTTTTTAAAAATACGTTTACACACAATCATGATTAGTGCTTGTTCTGTTTAGCTGCTTTTTTCATTTAAAATGTTAACCCTAAGAGACCTTAACGCTTACACTCAATAACTTGCGCATTTTTTGTTTAATTTAAATATGTTAATTTAGTTTATGTCCAAAACACCGAGAGAGTAGCCTTGCCCTAATATGCTTTTTTCATATTATAATTTTTTTCATAGTAAGGAATTTTTTTTAACACCGAACATACATGCCTTACGTTATGTACAGCCTAAAGTTTCAGTCGTATAAGAGTCATGATGAGTGCGTCGTTTTTCACTATACGTAAAACAGAAAACAACTTTTTTCTCCCAAATCCGCTCTTGTCGCGATTACGCTATTCGATCTGCCCTGTCGGTACAGCGCCATTCTGATCTCATTTCCTTATATAATTTAACCCTAGCGAAACTTTTCTGCGCGTCGAACTTTTCCCCTGTTTCCCTTTATCTCCTGTCGCTCTTTGGTCCAACGGGAATTTAACAGCTTTTCAGACTTTTTGTTTTGCCACTCGTATAACTTAAAGCGCGCGCCTACCTAATTGCGGAGCACTTCATTTTTTTCATTATTTTAACTAATTCCGGAGATCAGGAATTCGGGATCTACAACCCAACCATTCGATCTTCCAAGTCCATCAACAACTCGTTCAATAGTTTTCATATAATAGTAAACTTTAAACTTTGGATGATCCTCTAAATAAAATTTGGTACAATTAAAAAATGATTGATGAACCTGGAAAGAGTCTAACTTTCTCAACAATCCCAAAACAAATTAGACCCTAGGCTGTAATCCCTTTAAATGTGAACCCGTGGTGAGGAAAAGTGTTCAAATAGTCTTTTAAAGAACGCTACGCGCTTGTGCTATGGTAGAAAATTTGCATTCGTATCAAAAAGTGGACTTTTACGTGTAAGAAACTGATCAGAAGAGATCCGGAATCGAGAGCGCGCGTTTCTAGATTTATCTTATTTTTCTCAGTATTTCTTGTCTCTGTAACTGTCTTTTTTTATAATTTTTCTTAGTTTGTTCTACAGCGCAGTCTCCGTCGACGAAGGTGTGTAGCGTCAAAAGTGACAAGGAAATCACAATTATTTTAAGCGTACACGTCAATAATTAAACACACCTCTCATTCGCTTCTTTTTCTTGACAGAAAAACCCGGTGGATCCACGACTTCCAAAATATATGTACAAAAAGGGACACGAATTCAAAGAAGAAACCCCAGTGAATTCATAACAGATCGAAATTTATTCTAAAACAATAAATTTGTAATTTCCCTCTCTTCTTGTAAATAAATTTGGAAGATTTTTTAAATTCGGGTCTCTTGTTACTAAAGCTTTATTTCTTTTCTACGCAGTCTTCGCACATAGAGGAACAAGAGTTGGACTTTTGGAGGATTGATTTCGTAAAAACGCGCATTCGTCAACGGAGAGAACTCTCAATAGTTAGCTTTACACATTATAAACTTGGGACGCGAAGATCCGTTTTAAAAGACCGGCATGAAAAACTGAGATATCAGAGAATATTGTCGCCTTGTGAAAAAACGCCTCGCGCGCCAACAAAAGTCTTGGCTCGCATATCATCGTCGCTAATCTTTCGTAATGACCAAAAATATATGTATATATAATATATTATTCTTATATAATTATGTTGCTTCCTTAAAAGTTAAGTAATGTTAATAGTAGGTAAGTTACGTTAGGTAGTTTTACATTGATAGAGAAAAAAATATGTTGTGTTTAATTTCTTCGTCTGCCCTTCGTAGGTAGTACGGTGAGGGTCGCATGCGCGCCAAACTTGATTCCTTTTTTTTGCTACCTAATGTTCACCAGTTTCGTGGCCGTTTGGATATTCTGGGGTACCTCAGGTAAAAGGGGTACAGTATACAAATCGTGTTTGGGTGACGCGCGTGTAGGAATCGTGTCTAAAGTGTAATTGTGTCTGTTAATGTGTCTGAATTTGTGTCGAGTGTGGGTTCTCGGTTATCGTTCCTTGTCTTTTTTGCTTTTCATTTACATTGCCATAATCAAAAGAGTCGTACCGCGTCGACTTGCGGAAAAGTCAAGAAGACCTCTACTGTCTGTGTTCGCGGCGTATTTACTTGTGGGATCGCAGTGGTTTTCGTTTAGTGTTGGATGTTTCACATATAAAAAACTCTGAACCATTGGTGAGCAAATAGAATAGAGCCAACTTCCACAAATCTGTCTAAAAGAGACAAGATTGTTTGAAGCTGGTTCTATCTGTTTTAGAAATTTTGATTAAGGATTAGATCATGCATGGGTTCGCCGATGGTTCGCTTTTAATAGTTGAGACATCCGGCACTATTTTTGGTTCAGTGGTGTAGCATCTCGCGTACGCTTTCATTTTTGCACTGGGTTTCTTGCCTCGAGACGTTGAAGCTTAAGAAGGACTGAAAGAGTGCAACCACTCTCGACCAAAGACGAGGATCCTAAAGGTCCACCTATCTCCGTGATACTGGCCACTAGACAGGGCACTTCGAGCTTACTTCGACTTAGTGCTTTCTTTCCCCTCGGAAAAGATGAGAAAAGTTAGAGCAAGGTAGATGCTCCGGATCCTCGTCGATGGTTGGACGGGCACAGTGGTCGGCGGGCCTCGGGAGGGGGATTTACTGTACTGGTTACTTTAGTAGTTACTGTACTTTGTAACTGTATACTTTACGAGAAGATACTGACTTTTCGTCTACTGCTCTACGGAGTCTTCCATGAGCACCGCTGAGCCGCGTGGCTCTTGTGGCTGGTTGTTGGGAGGTTGATCACCGGACCTACTGGTACCGGAGTTGTATCCCCTCTGCAGTTGCACCACCAGCCCACTTACGGCCGCGTACTCCTGCTGTTGTTGCTGAGTCTTCTGGCTCGAATGATCTACTATAAGCTTACTATCACAGGCACTTTTTTTGTCAGTTGATACGGCATAGAGATTGTGTAAGTCCGGGTAGTGATTCAGCGATTGCTGCAGATTCAGAGTCTTTCTTTCCCGGTCTTCGCTTCCCCCGTTGAGGACTTCACGCTCCCTACTGCTGCGATCAATCCTGGGGTCACGATCCTCCTCCCTGCTGCTTGCCCTGGAAACTGGTAGAGGCGTAGGCGGCGAGGTTAATCGATCGCTACCATCATCGGTTCGACCCCTTTCGGAAGGCGAAGGACTTAAGTCGACAGTGGGTACTCTCTCAGGTCTTTCCGGTATCGACCTGCCGCTCGAGCTTCTGTAGCTCTCATCCTCGCTACTGTCCTGGGTCATCCTTGGAAGTGGCGTTCGCCTAGAGTTCCTGCAGAGCTGATCGATCAACGCCTTGCTACTCAGAGCCTCCGGATGATGCTGCGAAGCTGCTTGTTGCTGTTGCTGCTGACTTCTAGCTTCGGCCATCGCCCTTTGGTCCCTCGTTATACCTGTCTCCAGACTCGATCTGATCAGATTGTCCAGGAAGCTACCGTTCGCCCCAGTCCCATCGTAGAGACTCTCGGCCATCTCCCTTGTAGATTTCACGATCGAACCTCGGGAGTTGGACGTTCCTGGTTCAGCTGATCCAGTATTGCTATCTCGATCCCTCTGTTGATGCTGCTGGACTATCGCATTCCTCTGCTGTTCCTGTAGTCCTCTCATCCTCTGAGTGGCGAAATACTGCTCTGGCAGCATTCCCGGGACGTTGGGAGCTCCCCCCATGAAGGGTGAGGGCATGAAAGGCGCTGGACCCCAGAAATTGAAGGGATGCGCGAACGGAAGCGGAGGCATGCCTTCCATGAAGGGCGGCATTTTCATACCGTTCGGACCTGGCATTCCTCCAGGAGGTGTGAAGGGTTTCTGAGGTTTCAACTGAGGTTTTTTATCGGATGCTCCGGGTCGCATGGTTCCTGGCGCAGCCGCGGTCTCCTTGGTCTTGTCGTCTGGTGGCTTTTGATCTCTGCAATCAGAAAGAAAGAACAAGGATTAACATCACTTGCGATGTTTAACCGTTATTTTCTTCTAGTAGCTATAGAATTCCAAATTACCTTTTTCTTGGCCTCATAAGATGCCTCTCCTTGACTTTATACTCGAGAGTGGAATGTGGAACCCCGTAGTAGCTTCCAGCTCGATGAACACTCATTTCTCCTCTCTGCACAGCTCGTACAGCCTCAACAAGACTATCTCGATCGTAATTTCGATATTTTCCTCGTTTAGGTCTTGTGCCCTTGCCTCCAGTTCCCGGCTTTCCTTGCTTGTCTTGAGATTGAGACTGTTGTTGCTTCTGTTGTTGCTGCTGAGTCGTTTGAGGAGGCGTGTAACGACCCCTTTTGAAGGGATTCGACTCGCTCATCATCGACTGAGGCGACTGGGAGAGTCCACCCTGACCTTGCATTCCTCCTGGCGACTGACCCTCTTGGAACTTGACACTTATGCTCTTTGCGATGACGTCGCGGAAGTTGACACCCACACCTTTGCCTACCAAAGAATTCGTGGGACTACTGGTGCCGGAAAATGCGGGACTCGAGCGCTCCATTAAACCGGGACTTCCGGCAACAGTGCCGCTTCCTGCAGCGAAACCCTGTGCAAAGGCAGCCGAGTTCGGCTCGCCATTCTTACTGGAACCCGGCGCATTTGCCGGTTTGTAGGACGGAATTTTTAGTATAGCTCTGCCCTGACCACTGTCAGCGCCCTCCTCCTCGATGCTCGGATTGAAGTCATCATTCGTCATCGGGCCACGTTGCTGTTGCTGAGAATTATTTTGTTGTTGGGCTTGTTGCTGGTGGTTGCCGGATTGATCACCATTCACGTCTTTACTCAGCCTCTTGTCCTCGCTCATCAACCTCCTCATCACCTCGGGAATCCGATAGTCCTGCGACTCTGCGAGCCCTGTATAAATTAGAACAGTTTTGTTATCCAAAAGATTCAAATCAGCAATGACAAAAGTGGTGATATTCAAAGAATAGGTTTGTTAGATTTGTTTCTTAGGTTTGCTTTCCTCTTTAAACATCATCTATTGGATTGTTTCCTCACTGGGTTATTAACTATTCTAAAAGAAGGATCATTCATCGATCTGGGAAAGTTTTAACACAAAGCTATCAACTCTAAAGATGGACTTAGAAGTGACATTTCTAGTTTAATGATGATTGCTAATTTCAGCTACATCTTTGATCAAATTTCATGATCCCCTTTCTCTTCTTCTTAAATATCACCTTCGGGGTTTCTCAATCGTTGGTTTGAAGTTAACAAACATCATTAAACTCTACAGACCTCGGTTTTACTTCTTCTATGAAGCTATCAAGTTTCTAAAGGGAATTTTTATGTCAATCCGGATTAGCTCTCAAGAATAGCTTTGGTCGTTTCAGACGTCGATGTAAAAAGGCGGAAAGTGTTGTCGACCCGTCCAGCGGAACGGGCCTGGCTTCTATCGATCCCTGAAGTCTTAGGAAGTTACACGCCATTTTTTTAACTTTCGTGCACCAACACGAATGACCCAGATCAGTTAAATACTAAAAGAGTCTAGCGAATCGATAGGAGACAATTTTACCGGGTCTCTAAAATTGAATTATTTTTAGGTTTAAGCCGACCCTTTAGATACAAGAGGCTAGACAATAAAACATAATCAAGATACTTGTTTTTATACCTTTAAAGGGTGTTGCAGCAGCCAACATTTTCTGGATGTAAGGACCGATGTTCGCATGCTCAAAACCAGGCCACTCGGTCCCCGTTTCCTGTCCTCGTTGCAAAAGAGTCCTTAAGGAATCTCCACCACTTCCTTCAAGGGCCGAAAACCTGACCAGGTCCTCAAGAGAGAGCAAAGGTTTCAGCAACGCCTTCTCCACCTCCTTTTCTTCCTCAGCACCTGAGAGTTCCTTTTCGTCCGCCTGTTGAAAATTATCTTTCTAGCTTCTTCTATTTTATATTCTTATCACTAACAGGAAAATAATCATTCGAATAATAAAAACCTCGGCAAATAATAAGACTAGCTTCAATCTATATTTTGTTTTCATTCATTAGATTAGATCTTTTTTCGTTTCAACCTGTTTCAACTTAACAATCGTATTCGTGTCTTATAGTGTCATGTGTGATGTCATTGGTATTTTATTAGGCTGGATACTTGAAACTTAGAGCAGATGTCGCCTTTCCTTTTGGGTCCTTAGAGCGCATGTTTTCTATAATTTTGTATTGTTCATGGCCATCAGGATGATCAGCTATTGGCTAAACTAGGCGCATGCTTGGAAAAATAACCTGCACTGCGCATGCCCGAAATTTCAGCGAATAGCTGTTCGCCATAAATAATAGAAAATGCTAGAAAACCTGTGCCCTTAGGAGCCAAAAGGAGTGGTGATATCTGCTCTGAGTTTTGGGTGTCCAGCCTAATTGATTCTTTTTGATGCAATATAGCAAGCACCATGCAGGGACTGCTAGGATATTTAGGTTCCTTTCTTAATGCGCCACAATGCATTTGGCTGCCGACCAGTAATGGGAAGTAACTAGTTCCTATTAACTAGTTACTGTAACTAGTTACTTTTTCTTGGTAACGATAGTGGTAGCGAAGTTACTTTTGTAAATAAGTAACGAAATGGTTACTAGTTACATCTTTTCAGCAATAGTAACTATAAAAATCGTTACATTTTTAGTTACTTTCGAAATATAGTTCACAAGTCTTTTTGACGAAAATCAATAAATTTGATTACTTTTGCAACATTTTTTCATTTTCACTATTAAAATTGTGGCGGCAGATAGCCATAGAGATTTATAGCCCAATATCGGAAAACTGCAATTTTTCTCCCACCTTGGAACTCTAAATTTTCTAAAATCGATAGAAATGCTTTCAGAAAGAAAAAAAGTTAATTTCAAAGTTGAACATTCATTATTTTGGTTGAAAATTAACTTCTTTTAACTGAAAATTTAAATATTCCAGTTGAGGATTCATCATTTTGGTTGAAAAACTATCTCTCCGGGTGAAAATCCAACTATTATTGATTGAGAATTTATCTTTTTTGGTTAAGAATTTTACTGTTTGTTTGAAAATTTCATTATCTTGTTGAGAATTTAACAATTTTATAGAAAATTCGTCTCTTTGGTTTAAAAATGCAACTGTCTGGTTGAATATCAATCTGTTTTGGTTGGGGATTCTAATATATTGTTAAAAATTCAACTACTTTGTTAAAAGTTGAACTACTGTGTCAAAAATTCACTTTTTTGCTGCAGATTCATCATTTCAGTTGCAAATTTATTTCTGGATGAAAATCAAACTACTATTGCTTGAGAGTTCATCTTTTTGGTTCATAATTAATTTTTTGAACTAAAAATTTAAATTTTCCATTTTTTGTTAAAAATTCATCTTTTTTAGTGGAAAATTCAATATTTGGTTGAAAATTTATATATTTTGTTGAGAATTTGTCTTTTTTGTAGAAAATTCATCATTTTGGTTGAAAATTCCACAATTTTGTTAAAAAGTCATCGTTTTTGATTGAAAATTAACTTTTTTGTTCCAAATTCAACTGTTTTGTGAAAAAACCGCCTTTTTGACTCGAAATTTCAACAATCGGGTTGATTTTTTTCTCATGACTGAAAATTCAACTCTTTTAATGAAAATTTTTTCTTTCCTTGAATTGAACTGCTTTTTGATTTGAAACTAACTTTTTTTTTGGTTGAAATATCAATTGTTACATTTCTCGTTGAGAATTAATCTTTTTTCATTGAAAATAATTTTTTTTCAATAGAAAATCCAACTATTCCATTTTTGGTTAAAAATTGATTCTTTTTAGTTTAAAATCCTTGAATTCGGTCGAAAATTCGACTTTTATGGTATAAAATTAATCTTCTTGGTTAAAAATACATCACTTTGGTTGAAAATTTTATTGTAATGTTCAAAAAAATTTTTTGTGTTGAAAATTAACTTTTTTTCAAAATTCAACTGTTTTGTGGAAAATTCGTCTTTTTGGTTTGAAAATGCAACTGTTTGGTTGAATTTTAATGCGTTCAGGTTGGCGATTTAAATATTTTGTTGAAAATTTAACTACTTGGTTAAAAGTTGAACTACTATAACAAAAATTCATTTTTTGTTGTTGTAGATTTATCATTTTAATCGGAATTTCATCTCTTTGTATACAAATCCAACTATTATTGCTTGAAAATTAATTCTTTTTTGCTTCAAAAACTAATTTTTTAAACTGAAAATTAAACTATTTCATTTTTGGTTTAAAATTTATCTTTTTTAGATGAAACTTCATGTATTTTGTCGAAAATTCGTGCTTTTTGGTAGAAAATTAATCTTCTTAGTTCAAAATTCTTGTCTTTATTTTAAAATTTAACTGTTTTGTTGAAAAATCGTCTTCTTTAGTTGAGTTCAACTGTTTCTGTTTCAAAATTAAAATCTTTTTTGGTTGAAAATTGAACTACTTTGTTAAAAATTTATTTTTTCTTTAGGTTGGAGATTCATCATTTTAATTGAAAACTCATTTTTTTCGTTGAAAATTTAACTATTACTTTTTGGCTGAAAATTTATATTGTTTAGTTCAAGATTCAACTATTTAGTTGAAATTTTCTCTTTTTCAGTGGAAAATTCATGTATTTTGTTGAATATTCAACTTTTTGGGGTAAAAATTAACTACTTGGTTGATAAGTGAACTTTCCTATTAAAAATTCATTTTTTTGGTTAAAGATTCATAATTTCAGTTAGGATTTCATCTCTTTGGTTCAAAATTGAACTATTTTGTCGAAAATTTGTTCCGTTAGTTAAACATCAATTTTTTAACTGAAAATTTAATTATTCCATTTTAAGTTGAAAATTTATCTTTTTGGGTTGAAAATTCAACTATTTGGTTGCAAATTCATATATTTAGTTGAAAACTCAACTTTTTTGATAGAAAATTGACCTCTTTGATTGAAAATTTAAGTATTTTGTTGAAAATTCGTCTGTATTGAAAATTATTTTTTAAACTGAAAATTTAACTATTTCAGTTTTAGTTGAAAATGTATTTTGTAGTGTTGTAGAAGTATTATATATATTATTATTATGTGAATATTATATTCGATTCTGATATATAATTATACATTTCTAAAATACAGAAGTAACTAAAAATGTTACGATAACTAGTTACTTTTTTCGTGATGTGACGGTAACGATAACTAGTTCCTTTTAAAAAGTAACTTACCCATCACTGATGCTGACAGAAAATAAATGTTTATGTATACACATTCGGGACAAATGGTCCACCTGGGACATTTCAAACATGCATTGAAGCCAGAATGAAGCTCTAATTCGCCTCACTGACGTTTCTACGCGATACATGACAAAAGTACACTCATCTCGCGTAACTGTGCCGGCCTCCGGTCTGGTCAGCACAATAACGGGTGCTATTAAAATCTAGTTTCAACCGAATTCAGAGCGACGAGTGAGTAAACACTCAGGACCGCATATCACTGGGAACTTAAAAGGGACCTATCGTTCGAAAAAGTCGAATTTCACTTTTTTGTCGATTCTGATAGAAAAAAGTGCGCTCTTTTTATTGAAACAAACTGTATATTTTTAACTGCATTATTTATAACTTTAATAACTCCCTAGAATAATCCGCCATGTTGGTTCAGCCATTTTGAATATTTGAAAACTGACTTCAGATTCGTGATCAGTGACCCTAAAAACCCCCGGGTAAAAAGTTTCAAGCAAATTCGGCGGATTTTTGCAAACCTCGTCCGCCATATTGGATCCGCCATCTTGAAGTTTGAAAATCTCCAGATTCGTAATCAGCGATCCCGAAAACCCTCGAGTTACGAGTTTTAAGTTTTAGCAACTCAGAGACAGAAGCAGTCAAGCATGAACAACTGTGAGGCCGGTACAAGAACGGGCGGCACAGTTACGTGAGATGAGTGTACAATAATCTAAAAACGCAGCTCGCGCGTACTCACGATCATGAAGCAATTTCATGAGAATTTCTTTTTTTTTTCGAGCTCTCTAGAACCAAGAAAAAAAAATCGTGAGTACGAACTCGTTCCTCTTATGGCAACGCGATGGAAAGTAAAAAAGAAGTCACGTTCTGTACGTATCTTCCCAAAAACTTACCTCGAGCCTCGTCACCTCGCGTGCGCCAAGTGGCCGAGTGTTAAACTACAAATAGTGATAAAAAGTTAAACAGCCCATGCAAAAGACACAGGACTAGGGTGGTCCAAAAACGCACTAAAAATCTTTTTTTCGTAATTTCATGCTTTCGACCTTCAAATTTGTTCGAATCCACAAAAAAATAAATGCGTATATTTTTTTTTTTTGAAAAAAAAAATTATATTTAGACGTTTCGCAAGTTCCATGGAGTTTAACACGTATTTTCCATATACACTGGAACTCCACGATAGAGACCGTGTCGGGGGTACCCTCAATGGCCTTCGTTCTATCTCTGAGCTTTCCAAACCATAAACAGTCTGGACCGTATGAACCATATCTGTTGGAGTTTTGTCTTAAAACAATATATTTTTTTTGCCATTTGGGGTTTATAATATCATAATGACACTGCCGCTGATTTTGCAGCGGCTCTCTCTCGCCCCCTTGGACCCCTTTTTTATATTGGGGGCATTTATAGTGGGGTTCCAGTGTAGTCGATACGTTGGTGGTCGTTGAGTAGAAGAAGAAGAAGAAAAAGCCGGCCGGGTGAACGCAGTGAATTCTGAAGTTTTTTTGGTCGCTGAACCCGAATCTGTGCGTCGATTGTCCATAAGTTGGTGCAATCAAAAGTTATTGAAAATTTAATTGTTTAAATCGCCATAACTCGAAAAATATCCATGATAGTGGAAAAAGTCGTGAACAAAAGTTGTGCAAAATATAAAAATTCTTTAAACAAGTATAATGTAGTTTCACTCTATCTGTAATACTTACGGTGATAATCACCTGTAATTGACGCAAGTCATAATCGAGCTCCCAAAGAGCGTCGCACAGCAAATCCAGGTGCCTTTAGCGATTATGACTTGCGTCAATTACAGGTGATTATCTCCGTAATTATTACAGATAGAGTAAAACTAAAAAAACTTGTTTGAAGCATTTTTTTATTTTGCACAAGTTTTGTTGACAACTTTTTCCCCTACCATGGATAGTTTTAGAGTTATTGCGACTTAAACAATCAAATTGTTAACAAACTTTGTTTGTACCAAATTATGGACAATCAACGCATAGAATCGGATTCATCGACCAAAAAACATTCAGAAAACACTGCGTCTATACGGCCAGCTTTCACTTCCTACTCAACGACCCCCAGCGTATGGGCTAATAAGAAAAAAATACGTTTTTTTAAATTTTATCCAGAATCATCAATATTAGGTGTATCGAGTTCACCCTCAATATTTCTCTTTAAAATTGGCCATAAAATACGAAAGAAAAATTAGTTTTTGAATTTCACTCCCATAAGTCTGTTTTATAGGGTCCCTAAGAACCCCCATAAGTGGAAAATTGGGTTTTGCGAGTTTTTGGGGCTGATCATTCATTTTTTGTGGTTTCATCTAGTAAAAATTTCTCCAATACATGAAAAATTAATTTCTACATATAATTAAATGTGAAAATTAAAAATTAATGATTGTTTATAGCAGTTTCCTCTTAGAATAGGGTTAGAAAGTCACAGTTTCTTCCGAATATTTTGACTTTTTAGTTAAAACGAGACAGCAATTAACTCAAGTTGACAAAAACAATTGTCTAAACAATTTATTATCATTTATAACAATATTCTCTTAGAATAATGCTAGAAAATTGAGGTTATTCCTGAAAATTTCCACTTTTTGTCCACTTTGTGTCTACTCTTCAATTAAAGTAAGGTAATAATTAACTCAAGTTAACAAATATAATTGTTCAAACAATGTATTATTATGTAGGACAACATTCTCTTAAAATAATGCTAGAAAGTTGAGGTATTTTCTGAAATTTTCCACTTTTTGTCCACTTTTTAATTAAAGTGAGATAATAATCAATTCAAGTTAATAACCATAATAATAAGTTGCTTAAATAAATTGTTTAAACAATTTATTCAATTTTACAGGTATATAATTATATATAAATATATATAATATTATTATTTTAATTTAATTATTCAATTATTATTTTTTACATTATATCATATCATATTTTAATTACTTCAATTTAACTATTATTAACAATAATAATATTATAAATAAATATAGATATATAATTTTTCATAATATATATTTAATTTTTATAGCAATTTTCTCTTAGAATACATTTAGAAGGTCGCTGTTTTTACAAATTTTTCAACATATCAATTCGATCGAGACACTAATCAATAAAATTTAACAACAATAATTGTTTAAACAATGCATCATTATTCACAACAATATTCGTTTATAATAATCTAGAAAGTTGCGGGTTTTTTTGTTGAAATTTCCAACTTTTTGTCCACTTTTCACTAAGAGTGAGGTAATAATTAATGCAATTTAACAAGCATAATTGTTCTAAGTTCTAAGCAATAATAAATTGTCTAAAAAATTATGTTTATCAAATTGTATAAATTATTACATTACTGTAGGTAAAAGTGGACAAAAAGTTTGAAATTTCAGAAAAAACCGCAACTTTCTAGCATTAATCAAAGAGAATGTTATTTAAAAAAATAATAAACTGCTTGAACAATTATGTTTGTCAGCTTGAATTAATTATTACCTCACTCTAATTGAAAAGTAGACAAAAAGTGGAAAATTTAAGAAAAACCCACAACTCTCTTGTATCACTGTAGGAAAATATAGTTATAAGCAGTAATAAATTGTTCAAACAATAATGTTTGTTAACTTGAATTAACAACTACCTCACTCTGATTGAAAAGTTGACAAAAAGTTAAAAATTTCAGAAAAAACCGCACCTTTCTATCATTTTTCTAAGCGAATGTTGTTATGAATAATAATACATTGTTTAAACAATTATTTGTGTTAAATTTAGTTGATAAGTACCTCGCTATCATAAAGGATGGACCTTTTTAATAATGAAGACTAATTAATGAAAAGACAATTTTCTACGTGTATATGAAAATAAATTGGAAATATGCACGCGAATGTTTAAACCGCCCGCTTTGTGGCTACGGAACTGCTCGACTCCGTTGCACTCACTCGAATCTTTCCTCAGCTCCTTGGACCCCCTCATCAACGACTGCGAGCCGGCGGAAATTCTACGAACGCGGTAAATGGAGGTCCCAGTGTACGTGTTAAACTTCATGGGGCTTGCGGAGCCACTAAATATCATTTTTATTTTCGAAAAAAGATACACATTTTTTTGTGGATTTGAACAAATTTGGAGGAAAGGGGGCGAGAGCCTAAAAATTAAAAAAAAAATTTGGACCACCCTACATCGGACACTACCGAGCATCACGACAATCTCTCAGAACAAGTGTAGATCTTTTTTATAGAGAGAAAAAAATTGAGATTCTGATTTTGAAAGATGATTTTCAGTGGTTTTTTTTAAAGCGAAAATTGGAGGATCTACACAAATTCTTCGATTGCCATGCCAGAGGTATGTTTTGGGGAAGCTTATTCGTTCTTCCTAACCAAAACCACACTTAAATACTGAACGTTCATCGGCTCGACCAATCATGAGGTAATCTTTCCCGAGAACGAGACTTTTCTTTCGAAACTTTGAAGTCTATTTGGAATCAAGGAAACCATGCTAGATGTTTCGTCTCTTGCTCTTTAAAGTCCATTTCAAATGAGGTTTTCAAATAAATACAAAATTTTAATATCAAAAATTCAACAAAATGATTGATGAATTTATTGCTGTGATATTCATCTGGAATGGACTCTAACCTTTGAATCCAATCATCTGATCTTGATTCAACAGGGCTTATTCTAAGGGGCAGTATTACCAAAAACGGACAGTGCTAAATCGAAATGGGTAACATTAATGACGTTGGATAAAGAGGACTTAGAAATTTTTTTGGTTGCCCCCAATTATAAATACGGCCCTGATCCATATTTATTTTCGGAAGTAGATTGTGGGATAAATAGACAAAGATCACCAAGTATTCGGGGTCTGATGAAATGATGACAGATGAAGAAGCAAGAGAAACCGATCTAGCAGCGCGTTCACAAGACGGTAGCGCCCACTTTTTGTACTAAAACGATAAAATCGCAGATTACTCAGAGAATCGCGGTCGGTAATTCATCTTTTTCCTCAAAACTAATTATCGGAATATATAAATAAAAACTAACCATTTTCGTTATAAACATGCATCCTGAAATTTTTTTTGACAGAAATATAAAGATAAAATACTATTTATAAAGTTATTTCCTAAATTTACAAGTTACTTATAAATGCGTTAATTCACTAAGCTTAGACAATTATTTATTGCTAACTTCACAAGCCACTTTTATTTATAACTTCACAAGCCACTTTTATTTATAAATAAATAAATTTACTAAACTTGTGAAATTATTTATTTATAAATACAAAAGTCCTTTTTCTTCATGAATAAAGAAATAAATTAAATCACGAAATTTGTGAAATTATTTATTTCCAAATTTACAAGTCCATTCCTTATAAGAAAATAAATTGTCTGAGTTGTCAAATTATTAATTGCTAACTTCACAATTCAATTTCCATTACAAATAAATAAATTTACCAAGCTTGTGAGATTATTTATGTACAAACACACAAGTCTTTGTTCATTATAAATAAATAAATAAATAAATTTACCAACTTTGCGAAATTATTTATTTCAAAATTCACAAGTTCATTTCTTACAAACAAATAAATTACCTGAGTTGTCAACTTATTTATTGCTAACTGTACAATTCAATTTCTTTTATGAATAAAAAAATTTACCAACCTTGTGATATTATTTATTTTTAAATACACAAGTCCATTTTTTATAAACAAATAAATTCGCTAAGTTGTCAAATTATTTACTGCCAACTTTACAATTCACTTTCCTTTATAAATAAATGAATGCACCAACCTTGTGAAAT
The DNA here is from genome assembly GCA_032362435.1 of Melikaiella ostensackeni. Classification (NCBI taxonomy): domain Eukaryota; kingdom Metazoa; phylum Arthropoda; class Insecta; order Hymenoptera; family Cynipidae; genus Melikaiella; species Melikaiella ostensackeni. Next base: position 24,976,528 of record JAUMHM010000078.1, read on the forward strand.
TATTTACTTCCAAATTCACAAGTCTCTTTCTTGTAAATAAATAAAAAAATTCTCCAAGTTTTCAAATGATTTCGCAAAGTTGGTAAATTTATTTATTTATTTATTTATGAAGGACAGAGGCTTGCGAATTTATAAATAAATAATTTCAAAACTTAGAGAATTTTCTTATTTATTTACAATAAAGAGACTTGTGAGTTTATAAATAATTTATTTCCCATGGTTGGTGAATTTATTTATTCATTTATAAAGACCAAAGACTTGTGAAGCTAGTAATAAATAATTTGATAACTTAGGCAATCTATTTGTTTATAAGAAATGGACTTGTAGATTCGGAAATAAATAATTTCGAAAATTTCGTAAATTTATCAACTTATTTATTCATGAAGAACAAAGACTTGTGAATTCATAAATAAATAATTTCCCAAGGTTGGTATATTTATTTATTTTTAAAGGAAAGTGACTTGTGAACTTAGCAATAAATGATTGTCTAAGCTAAGTAAATTTATGAATTTATAAATGACTTGTGAACTCAGTGAATAACTTTATAAATAGTATTTTATCTTTGTACTTCTGAAAAAGAGAATTTCAGGATGCATATTTATGATGAAAATTGTTAGTTTTTATTTAAATTTTCCGATAATTAGTTTTGAAGAAAAAAATAAATAACTGACTGTGATTCTCTAAATAATCTGCGATTTTATCATTTTAGTACAAAAAGTGGCCGCTACCGCTTTGTGAACGCGCTGCTAGATCGGTTTCTCTCGCTTCTCCATCTGTCATCTTCAGTCGCGTAGTTCTAAAAAAATTTGGAAGAATTTTTCACTTTTGTTTCGCATTGAATCGCGAACTTCGCTTCATAATCGTGAAGTTTAGTTTGTGGAGGGATGCTATACAGAGCGTTTTTTTTATTTAGTGTCGGTGTTGTGTCTGTAAAATATGACTGAAGTCAAGTGTGTTTG
>JAUMHM010000078.1:24977586-24988889 GCA_032362435.1 Melikaiella ostensackeni
ATTTTGTTTAAAATTGATTTTTTGTACTTAAAAATTCATGTATTTTGTTCAAAATTCATCTCTCTGCTTTCAAATTAAACAATCTCGTTGAAAATTCGTATTTTATGGTAAAAATTTCATCTGTTACATTTTTCATTGACAATGCATTTTTTTTTGAAAAAATTTTATTGTTTGGTTGAAAATCAACTTTTTTGTTGAAAACTTCCCTTTTTGGCTTGAAATTTTAACAATATGGTTGATTTTATTTCTCTTTTGAATGAAAATTCAATTATTTTGATGAAAATTATTTTCTTGGTTAAATATAACTGTTTTTGATTTGAAATTAAACTGTTTAGTTGAAATATCCACTATCACATTTTTCGTTGAGGATTCATCTTTTTCCGTTTAAAATTAATTTTTTCAATTAAAAATTCAACTATCCCATTTTTGGTTGAAAATTAATCTTCTTAAATTGAAAATTCATGTATTTTGTTTAAAATTCGTCTTTCTTGGTAAAAAATATGTTCTTGGTTGAAAATTTATCTCTTCGGTTTCAAATTTAACTATTTTGTTGAAAATTCGTATTTTTTTTTGTTGAAATTTGAAATTTTACATTTTTCATTGAGAATAAAAATTTTTTGGATGGAAATGTTATTATTTGGTTAAAAATCAACATAATGTTAAAAATTCGCCTTTTTGGCTTGAAAGTTCAACAATCTGGTTGATTTTGTTCTGTCTTGACTGCAAATTCAACTATTTTGTTGAAAAATTGTTTTTTGGTCGAATGTATCTGTTTTTGATTGAAAATAAAAATATTTTTTGGTTGAAATATCAACTATTACATTTTTTGTTCAGAATTCATCTTTTTTCGTTCAAAATTATTTTTTTCAATTATTAAAAAATCATGTATTTTGTTGAAAATTCGTCTTTTTTGGGTAAAAAATTATCTTCTTGGTTGAAAATTTATCTCTTTGGTTTCAAATTGGCCTATATTGTTTAAAATTTGTCTTTTTTGGTTGAGTTCAACTGTAATTGATTCAAAATGAAAATATTTTTTGGTTGAAATTTCAACTACTACCTTTTTTATTGACGATTCATCATTTTTGGTTGAAAGTTGAACTGCTTTGTTAAACATTTCTTCCTTTTTGTGTTGAAGATTCATAATTTTAGTTGAAAATTCAATTCTTTCGTTGAAAAATTAACTATATCCTTAACATTTTTTTTGGTAAAACATTCATTTTTTAAGATGAAAATTTCACCATTCAATTTTCGGTTAAAAATTTATATTGTTTGGTTAAAGATTCAACTATTTGGTTGGATAGTTCTCTTTTTTATTAAAAAATTCATGTATTTTGTTAAAGATATGTTTCTTTTGGTTGAAAATTTATCCTTTTTAGTTGAAAATTCAACATCTAAAATTTTTTCTGTTGGTCTTACAATATTGTAAGTCTTCTAGAAGTGGAAGTCGTAACTAGGTTAATCTAAAGAAACACTTTCAGAAAGAAATAATTAATTTTCAGTGCCAAACAGATTCATAGCCCAAAATAGGAAAGCTAAAATTTTTGTTCCACACAGAAATTCAAAGTTTTCTAAAACTTTCCTTGTTTTTGAAATATTATGTGGTGCGTGACTAACCTACGACTTTCATTAAAAAGTGTAACAACTATTACTGGAAAGTTACGAATAAAGTTTTGTAAGAATTGAATTTGAATATATATTTATAAAATACAAAACTAAAGTAACGATAGTTACTTTTTTTGGGAAATGCAACTAAGAAAAAGTAACATTTTGAATCGGTAACGATAACGATAACTAGTTACTTCTTTCGTGATGTAGCGGTAACTATAACCAGTTCCTTTTAAAAACTAACCAACTCATCACTGCTCAAAGCACGAAAAGATAAACATGCTAAAATTTTATATCCTGAGAGAAATAAAAGAAGAGAGTTCATCGAAATATTTTTTTCATAAAGAGAAGGTAACAAAGCTATTAATTCAAAAAGAGATCTTGCTAGATACAACAGAATTTGGGATGGAATCATTAATTGGATGCAATGATTTTAGTTTTGTGTCATAATGTGGAATTTGTGTGAATTAATTTCCAATTAAAAAATAAAATAATCTGAATTAGGGATTTATTCAGAATCTTTCGCCTTCATCACAACTTTCAATCCTCAGTTAATGAATGAAATATGTACCAAAACTGAAATTACTATCAATCATATCTGTTTCTACCCCTGATGAGGAAGTCTAAACTGGTTTCGAAACATGTTGGTCCCTAGTAGTATAATAAAAACGTCTGTCTCTAATGAGCCGAAAAAGCAGATAGTCTCAAAGTCTATTCTTGAATTGTGAACATTTTGTGTGTTCTTTTTCAGTACACAAAAAATTTTCCTCAGAAAATAGATTTTATTTCGATCTTTAAGAAACTTTATCTGATGTCGCGACTCATTTTTGAGACGCAGCCAGACACCACCGTCTTGAAGTCGAACTCAAGAAATCGAGTCGGAATCAAGTCGAAGCATTTTTACTCGGGGAGTGTCGCGAACTGAGTTGCAGGACGTATTTGATAGTTTCTGTACTTTTGTTTATATTTTTCGTACTTTTGTTCTCGCGAAAAGGTATATAACAGATTAATTAGTGCGCTAGTTGTTAGTTTCGTTTGGTACGCTCGTTTGTCCCCAAAACCTACCTCATCCACTTGCGAGGGCGGAGTGATTGCAGAGGCATTTTGGGTCGTATTTGGTGTTGTTGTTGTTGTTGCTGTAGTGGTGGTGGTGGAGGTGGTAGTTGTAATCGTGGCGGCTGGAACACCAAACTCGTGAGGGTGTGAAATGGTGTTTGTGAGGGACGCATCCCTTTCGCGTTCCATCGCGAGCTTGTAGACCTTGTTGCGAAGGGTGCTCCTGGGAATTCCATAGATGACTGCTGCCCTACGGGTCCCTAGTTTTCCGCTCTGAATGTCCCTCAGGGCTGCCTGCAGCTCCTCCTCAGTGTAAGTCCTCCTACCACCGCCAGCGCCCACCACTGAAACACCACCAACACCTGCTGGACCAGTCAACCTTGGTTTCGCCCGATAACAGGAACTGCAAAAAATAATTAATCGAATTATTTTTAAAAATTTATACACGCATTCTAAACATAGACCCAAGACAGATTTATGTGTAAACATCTTCGATAAACGTTAACCCTCGGAGAACACACTGGGTCAATTTGACCCACAAAAAATGTTTGATCGAGAAATTTTCAAAGAAATTTAAAAAGTGGGGAGTCTCTTAGATTCTGGTAATATAGTCCGAGGTCCCAACTATTGTTTCAAACTCTTGGTATAGTCTGCAGAGCGGTCAGTCGTCGTTGAGAAGCGCTTGAAATTGGTGTTGGGTCAGCTTGACCCAAGTGTGTACTTAACGTTAATTTTTATTACATTGAGTTATTTGTAAAAGTTATAAATTTCAGTCTTCGCAGAAAAAAAATAGTGCTAATACTTGATTTTACGTTGATCGTTTGTCGAACGTGTGTGCTGTGTGATTACCAAAAGGACAAGAAAACAAAAATGATGTGTCCACCTTGTTTGCGGCCAATGTGCGATGACTATCGTGCTTACATTTGCAACGATTGTGTCGTAGAAGAATAATACTAAAATTATAATGCTGTAATTTTTTAAAATAAATATTAATACTTCTTAACAGAAAATATTCAAGCATTTTCTTTATTTACGTGGTGAAAGAAAACTTTTTTTATCGTTTTATATTTAAAAAATGCAACAATTTCAAATTTAAAAAAAATTATATTTTTTGAAAGGTATAGTACAGGACTATTTTTTTCATTATTCTAGCACACTTCGAGAGGTATCATATGAATTTCTAGCTTAAAATATTGAAAATTAAAAAAATTACATTTTTTTTCGTAAAATTCAATTCAAAGAAAAAAAATTTGTGAATTTTTGTGACCTTGTTAAAGACACCATCAATAAATTAATTTGGCATAAATTATTTCTATCGGCTCTTAAGTATACCTCAAAATTTTTTTAAGACAATTGATTGAGTCATTGCGGAATGGTACACGAGCAAAAAAAGTATTGGGTCAGATTGACCCAGAGTGTTCTCCGTGATCGAGAAAATAGGTGTGTTCTCGGAGGGTTAAATCAAACTATATAACGGATTCCTAAATTCCCTGACATCTCCCTGACATTTCCCTGACCACATTTTTTTTATTCTTATCTAATTTTAGTATACTGTATAGTAAGCCCTATGACGCTTATCATTATTTGTTGAAAAAAAATTGACAAAATGTGAAAACCCCTGAAATTTGGAAAAAAATCAAGAGTGTGACATGACGTCGAGGGTGGGGGGGGGAGGTCAAGATTTTGTGACAATGTATGACATAGGGGAGGTGAGAGTCTAAAATGGGCCGAGAACGTATGACGTAATACATAGACAACCCCTTAGGAAACGTCCATTAATTACATGAGGATGATTTTTGAAATTTTAGCCCCCCCCCCTTAAGGAGTTTAATTAAAATTTAAGAGATTTTACGGGATTTTAAGAGATACTTAAGGATTTCAACCGATTTTGAGGCATTTTGAAATACTTCAAAAGAAGTCAAGGGGTTTCGATGGATTTTAAAGGATTTCAAAAGATTTAAAAGTATATCCACGGATTGTAGAAAATTTCGAAAAATTTCAAAAGATTTAACGGAATTTCAGAAGATTTCAGAATATTACGAGTATAAACGATTTTGAGGGATTTGAAGGAACTTTAATGTCTTTTAAAAGATTTTAATGGATTTTAAAGTATTTTTAGGAATTTTAAGGAATTAAGAACAATTCTCGCGGATTATAAAGGATTTTGGAGGATGACAGGAAATTTTGATTGGATTTCAATGATTTGAAAGGATTTGAAGGAATTTCATAACATTTTTAAAGATTTCACGGAAATTCGAAATGTTTGCCAAGGTTTTGAAGGATTTTAAGGGATTTCAAAGGATTTGAAGAGATTTAAAGCGGTGTCGATGTTTTCACAGGATTTCTAAGGATTTTAAGAGTTTTCAAAAGACTTCAAAGTATTTTCACGGAGTTTAGAGGATTTCGTAATATTTTAAAAGATTGAACGGAATTTTGAAGCATTTCCGAATACTATAAGGGATTATAAGGGATTTCAAGAAATTTTAATAGCTCTAAAAAAATTTGAGTTGTTTTAAAATATTTTCAGGTATTTCAAGGAATTTTAAAGAAATTAAGAACGATTTCCGCGGATTAAAAAGGATTTCAAGAAATTTCAAGGTATTCGAATAAATTTGAGATTTTGAGCAGTTTTGATGATTTCACGAGATTTTAAAGGATTTAAAGGGATTCCAAAATATTTCCACGAATTTTAGAGGATTTCTTAAGATTTCAGAAGATTTAACGGAATTTCAAAGGATTTTAAGGGGTTTAGAGAAATTTTAATGGCTTTTGAAAGATTTGAATGGATTTTAAAATATTTTAAGGGATTTTGAGAAATTTTAAGGAAATTAAGGAGGGGATCAGGGGATTTCAACAGATATGAAAAGATTTTAAGCGGTTTCGATGATTCATTTGGTTTTTTGATTGGATTCAACTGTTTTTTATTTCAAATTTAAATCCTTTTTGGTTAAAATATCAACCATTACGTTCTTAATTAAGAATTCATCTTTTTTGTATGAAAGCTGAACGCTTCTGTTAAAAATTCATGTTTTTAGTTGAAGATTCATAATTTTAGTTGAAAATTCATCTCCTACGGTAAAAATTTAAGTATTTTGTTAAAAGAAATTTCTTGTTTATCATTTATTCCTCAAATGAAAACTCAACTATTCCATTTTTGGTTTAAAATTTATATTGTTTAGTTGGAGATTCAACTATCCGGTTGTAATTTTATTTAACTATTTGCTTGTAATTTTATCTTCTTTAGTTGAAAATGCATGCAGTTTCAGAAGTTAAATTTTCAGTTAAAAAATTAATTTTCAACGAAAAAAATGAATATTCAACTATGAAATTAATTTTTGTTTCTTTCTAAAAGTGATTGAAAAATTGCAATTTTTAGTAGAAAATTAATCTTCTTGGTTGAAAATTCATCATTTTGTTAAAAATTCGTTTTTTTCTTGTTTTAAAATGTATCACTTTAGTCAAAAATATATCTCTTTGGTTGAAAATTTAACTATTTTGCTGAAAATTCGTTTTTACTGCAAATTCAATTATTCTATTTTTGGTTGAAAATTGATCTTTTTTGTTGAAAACTCAACTGTTTGGTTTGAAGATTTATCTTTCTTACGTTAAAATTCAACTATTTGGTTGAAAATTCATGTATTTTGATGAAAACTCGTCTTTTTGGGTAGAAAATTAATCTTCTTGTTTAAAAATTCATCTTTTTGCTTAAAAATCAACTACATGGTTGAAAGTTGAACTCTTCTATTAAAAATTCATTTTTTGTTTGAAGAATCATAATTTAGTTGACAATTGATCTTTTTCTGGTTAAAAGTTTTATTATTCGGTTGAAAATTAAATTATTTTGATCAAAATTAAAAAAATTGATTGAAAATCATTCTATTCGGTTGACAATTCAACTCTTTGGTTGAAAATTCATGTATTTTGTTGAAAACTCGTCATTTTTGGTAGAAAATTAACCTTCTTGTTTGAAAATTCATTTTTTTTATCTTCAGGTCGAAAATTTAACTTTTTTCGTAAAAAAAATTTTTTCTAGAAAATTTAACTATTTGGTTGGAAATTAACCTTCTTTTTGAAAATTCATATTTTGCGCGTTGAAGATTCAACTATTTTGTAGAAAATTCGCCCTTGTGGCTTGAAGTTTCAACAATCTCGTTGATTTTTTTCACACTTGACTAAAAATTCAACTCACTGGTTGAAAATTCATATTTTGGTCGAATTGAACGATTTTTGATCAAAAAATAAAATCTTTTTTGGTTGAAATATCAACTATTACATTTTTCATTAAGAATTTATCTTAAAAATCGCAAATTAATTTTTCGAACTGAAGATTTAACTATTCCTTTATTGTTTTAAAATTTATATTGTTTACTTGAAGATTCAACTGTTTGGTTGAAAATTTCTCTTTTTTAGTTGAAAATTTATGTATTTTGTTGAAGATTTGTCGTTTCTGGTAGAAAATTAATTTTCATGATTGAAAATTCATCTTTTCGGTTAAAAATTCAACAGCCTCCAAGAAAATGTATGTTTGTATCTTTGGATGTTGTAAATCTTCCAGAAGTAGGAGTCGCAACTGTAGGTAAATCTAAAGAAACAGCTGTGACTTGACAGATATGAATGAAGTTGTCAAAATATTATTATTTATATATTAATAATATTTCTAAAATAGTAACGGTAACGATAACTAGTTCCTTTTAAAAATTAACTCATCACTGGTGAATATACATGGGCAGAAGCGTAGCTGAGTTGGAGCGATGAGAGGAATAGAGAAGTGGGGAGAATCAAGCGCCTGGTATGTCTCCCTCTCATCGCACACAGCGTCTCAGCTTACGCAGTTTAAGCCTGCGCCAAGCACCCGGTGTAAAGACTAAATAACTCAATGCGTTACAGTTTTTCGTCATCCAGCAAAGCATTTAAGGCTCTAACTTTCCATATCGAGGTCTAAGATGTTTACACATCAAAAACCGAAAAATTCTTCCGAGTCCGAAAGGAGTCACGTTCAGAGAATTGATAAAAAGCTCGAAAACGCTTGGAAAATTTGAATTGATATGAACTAATAATAAATGTCCACGAAATACAAAAGAACGTGTCTTGCCTCACGAGTATTTTGAGATAAAAGGAAGATCCAAAGAATTCTTGGCTCTGATTTATTATTTTTATGAACTTTATCATTATTCCAGTATTGACGTAAACCGAAGAGCGAGTGGAAGGCATTGTGCTTATGGAGCGATTATGAACTTGTGATTCAAGTATATGAATCCAAAGAGTGACGTCAACGAAAATTCTGTAGAGGATCGGTTTCTTATTCATTATTTAAGTTATGGTGAACTTCAGTTGTGCAGAACATTGACACACGTGCTCGGAAAATCGATGCACGTGTTTCCTTTCAGAGGACGAATCTGAACCAAACGAACGCTCCAATTCAATTTACCCCCAAAATCAATACCCATCATTCTCTTCTTCCTTGTGACATTTACGGGTTCTCTTTGCGATTCTATTCGAAATTCAGGTCACTGGACTTCCATTATCTGTTACAAAATTCATTCCTTATTCTGTCCACAGACCTAAATAGTTGTCGATTATCTCTTCGCTACAATATACAATTTCTTCTTGTTTGTTAATTGTTTAACCAGATCTCGTTAAGGACTTCGAATGCGTCAATAAATTTATTATTTGATTACACTCTGAGACAATCCTAATCAAAAGTTGTTGTAAATTTCGGATAAAGTTTCGAAAGCGTCGGACTTCCGATTTTTTCGAAACTAAGTACACTTATGTATTATGCCGCGCTGATTACGAAGACGATAGTGAAAATTGGTGCAAATTTGATTTTCATGGGAATAACCATAAAAAACGAATAAAATCATGGTTTTTCCCATTTATTTTTATAAATAATGAAAATTTCAAAAAATATTTCAGACAAAAGTTGTAGATCTCATCGAAATGAACATTCTATGTGAATTAATTTTTAGCCTATGAGTCACAGTTTTCGGGGTATTCGAAGTTGAAGGTGGGGATGTAGTTCCGAAAGCGTCGGACCAACATTTATTCGGAACTACGTATACTTATGTATTTTGACGCGCTGATTACGAATATGACAGTGAGAATTGGCGCATATTTTATTTTCATGAGAAAAACCATAAAAAACGTATAAAATCATGATTTTTTTCATTTATATTCATAAATAATAGAAATTTCGAAAAATATTTCCTACAAAAGTTGTAGACCTTATAAATATGCACATTTTATGTTCTATTAAATTTAAGCCTATGAATAACAGTTTTTGGAGTATTCGAAGTTGAAGATGGAAAATCACAAACATTTTATATTTCTTAAAGTATTACTGTTACTTATCACAGGAGTTCCTTCCTGTACCCCACTAAACGTTGGAAAGGGGAACCTATGTGATCTACACTATTTTTATGACCAGTCAAAGGAGTGCCTTCACGTCCTTCCCCTCCCTGAGACGTTGCAAAGGGGAACCTATTATTCGACCTACCGTATTTGTGTGACCAGTCACAGGGGTCCGTTCCTGACCCACGATAAGACATTAAGAAGGGGAACCTACGTGACCTACATTACTTTTATAATCAGTTCCGCCCCCGATAAGAAGTTGGAAAGAGGAATCTATGTGACCTACATTGCTTCTGTGACCAGTCACACGAGTTTCTTTACGCCCCCTCCCTGAGACGTTGGAAAGGGGAACCCTATTATTCGACCTACCATATTTGTGCGACCAGTCACAGGGTCCCGTTCCCGACCCCCGATGAGACGTTAGAAAGGGGAACTTACGTGACCTAAATTATTTCTATGATTAGTTCCGCCCCCAATAAGAAGTTGGAAAGGGAAATCTATGTGACCTGCATTATTTCTGTGACCAGTAACAGGGGTGCTTTTCCGCCCCCCCCATGAAACATTGGAAAAGGGAACCTACGTGACCTGCATTATTCCTGTGATCAGTCACAGGGATGCCTTCATGCTCCCCTCCTTGAGGCGTAAGAAAGGGGAACCTACGTGACTTACATTATTTGTATGATCAGTTCTGCCCCCGATAGGAAGTTTTTAAGGGAAATCTATGTGACCTACATTACTTTTATAATCAGTTCCGCCCCGATAAGTAGTTGGAAAGAGGAATCTATGTGACCTACATTATTTCTGTGACCAGTCACACGAGTTTCTTTACGCCTCCTCCCTGAGACGTTGGAAAGGGGAACCCTATTATTCGACCTACCATATTTGTGCGACCAGTCACAGGGTTCCGTTCCCGACACCCGATGAGACGTTAGAAAGGGGAACCTACGTGACCTAAATTATTTCTATGATCAGTTCCGCCCCCAATAAGAAGTCGGAAAGGGAAATCTATGTGACCTACATTATTTCTGTGACCAGTCACACGAGTTTCTTTACGCCCCCTCCCTGAGACATTGGAAAGGGGAACCTATTATTCGACCTATCATATTTGTGCGACCAGTCACAGGTTTCCGTTCCCGACCGCCGATGAGACGTTAAAAAGGGGAACCTACGTGACTTACATTATTTGTATGATCAGTTCCGCCCCGAGAAGAAGTTAGAAAGGGGAATCTATGTGACCTATATTATTTATGTGACTAGTAACAGAGGAGCCTTACCGCCTCCCAGGAAACGCTGGAAAGGGGAACTCACGTGAACTTACGTGACCTACATTATTTCTGTGTTCAGTCACAGGAGTGCCTTCACGCCCCCTCTCTGAGACCTTGGAAAGGGGAACCTATTCGACCTACCCTATTTGTGCGACCAGTCACAGGGGTCCGCTGCCAACCCCCGATGAGACGTTAAAAAGGGGAACCTACGTGACCTACATTATTTCTGTGATCAGTTTCGCCCTCCGATAAGAAGTTGGAAAGGGGAATCTATGTGACCTACATTATTTCTGTGGCCAGTAACAAGGGGCCTTACCGTCCCCCATGAAACGTTGGAAAGGGGAACCTACGTGACCTACATTATTTCTATGACCAGTCACAGGGATGCCTTACCACCCCCGATGTGACGTTGGAAAGGGGATGTGACGTTGAAGTGGTGTGCAGGAAGGCACTCATGTGATAGGTAACAGTAATACTTTAAGAAATATGAAATGTTTATGATTTTCCACCTTCAACTTCAAATATCCCTAAAACTGTTACTCATAGGCTAAAAATTAATATCACATAAAATGTGCACTTTGACAAGGTCTTCAACTTTCGTATGGAATATTTTCCAAATTTTCATCATTTATGAAAATAAATGGAAAAGAACATGATTTTATACGTTTCTAATGGTTTTCCCTATGAAAATCAAATTTGCGCCAATTTTCACTATCATATTCGTTATCAGCGCGTTAAAATACGTAAGTATATGTAGTTTCGAAAAAATCGGAGGTCCGACGCTTTCGGAACTACACCCTGAATTTCATTCAAAAGCAGTGGCATAACATGAGAGGAATTTTCAATAAAATATATGAATATCAAACAAATGGTGGAGTTTTTTACTCAAAAGATTAATTTTTCAACGAAAAGATGAATTTTCAACAAAATACATGAATTTCAAACCGAATAGTTGAATTTTCAATTGAGAAAAGTTAAATTTTCAACTAAAGAAATGAACTTTCAACTAAAATGATGAATCTTCGA
>JAUMHM010000078.1:24993516-25006603 GCA_032362435.1 Melikaiella ostensackeni
AACTTATCAGTTATTTCAAACAAAATTGAGAAATAAAAAAAGAAAAGTTAATTGTTCGATGAATCAGGCTTTTAATAGAGAAATATTACAAATCCGCCCTGATGAGGTTACTGCCACCCGTCTATATTTTTTTTAGGTCATGTATAATTTATCAGTTATCTCAAACAAAATTGAGAAATAAAAAAGAAAAGTTAAATATTTGATTAATCAGGCTTTTAATAAAGAAATATTACAAATACGTCCTGATAAGTTCGATGCCGCCCGACTATGTTTTTTTTTCTTAAGTCATGTATGAATTATCAGTTATTTCAAACAAAATTGAGAAATAAAAAAGAAAAGTTAAATATTTGATGAATCAGGCTTTTAATAAGGAAGTATTACAAATACGCCCTGATGAGTTCGATGCCGCCCGACTATGTTTCTTTCAAGTCATGTATAACTTATCAGTTATTTCAAACAAAATTGAGAAATAAAAAAAGAAAAGTTAATTGTTCGATGAATCAGGCTTTTAATAAAGAAATATTACAAATCCACCCTGATGAGGTCGATGCCGCCCGTCGCGAACGTCTTCCTTATCCGGGCTCTTATCGGCCGTGTAAACGTACTCATTGTGGGTAGGAATACTGCAGTCTGGTCGTTCTTATTTCGCGAGGGTCACGGCAAATCTACATTCTCCAAAGGGGAGGGTAAAATATCCCAGAGTGCAGTACGTTGCCCTCATTGCGATTTCGATGTTTTCCCAACACTCGAATCACATTTTGCGCGTCAAATTTTTATCATCTTCTATTATTAGTTCACGTAATCTACACCTCGCATACATCATGTCACAAAGTGACTTTTCCCTTTCTTTCCATCTCTCTCAATTTTTCTTTTCCTCAATATAAACGGACTGCTCGAAAAATACATGGTATCTTAGCGTTCTACTGAATGAAGGAGAATATCATAACAATTCACATAAATACTATTAATTTATGTTCAATTCTAGCAATACAAGTGGAATTTTAGATAAAACAATAGAATATTTTAACAATTAGTATTGCATTTTAGCAACGCAAATGGAATTCTAGAATTTAAAATTAAATTAAAGCAATCAAAATTGAATCATAGCAATAAAAAGTGAATTCTAGAAACTCAGACTAAATTCTAGCAATACAAAGTCAATTATAGCATATTAGAATTAATGAAATAGTGACGAAGTCAATTCCAAGAATTCAAATTGCATTATAGCAAAACAAAGTGAATTATAGAAAATCAGATTGAATTCTCGCAATAAAAAATAAATTCTAGAAATTCAGAATGAATTCTATCAATACAAAGTGAGTTCTATTAATTCAGATTGAATTACAGTAATAGAAATGGAATTCTAGCAATTTATGTTCAATTCCAGCAATACAAATGGAATTCTAGGTAACAAAATAGAATATTTTAACTAATAGAGTTGCAGTTTAGCAACACGACTGGAATTTTAGCATTTAAAATTAAATTAAAGCAACCGAAAATGAATTACAGCAATACAAAGTGAATTTTGGAAATGAAAAGCGAATTATAGCAAAACAAAGTGAATTCTAGAAATTCAGACTAAATTATAGTAAAACAAAGTGAATTATAGCAATTTAGAATTAATTAAATAGAGACGAAGTCAATTCTAAGAATTTAAATTGCATTATAGCAAAACAAAGTGAGTTCTAGCAAATCAGATTGAATTATAGCAATTCAGAATTAATTATAATAACACAAAGAGAATTCTAGAAGTTCAGATTGAATAACAGCAATAGAAATAGAATTCTAGTAATTTAAATTGAATTAAAGCATTCGAAATTGAATTATAACAATACAAAGTGAATTCTAGGAATACAAAGTGGATTATAGAAATTCAGATTAAATTCTAGAACTGCAAAATGAGTTCTAGAAATTCAAATTAAGCTGAAGCATTTGCAATTAAATTATAGCAATACAAAGCAAATTATAGCAATTCAGAATTAATTATATAGTAACAAAGTCAATTCTAAGAATTTGAGATTACATTAATACAAAACAAAGTGAATTTTAGCAATACAAAATGAATTCTAGAAATTCAGAATGAATTATATCAATACAGAGTAAGTTCTGCCAATTCAGATTGAATTACAGCAGAACAAAGTTAATTCTTGAATTTAAGATAGAATTCTAGCAATACAAAGAGAATTATAGTAATTCAGAATTAATTATAGTAGCACAAAGAAAGTTCTAGCAATTCAGATTGAATTATAGCAAAACAAATGGAATTCTAGTAATTCAAATTGAATTAATGCATTAGAAATTGAATCATAGCAATACAAAGTGAATTATAGAAATTTAGATTGAATTATAGCCATACGGAATGAATTTTAGCCATTCAGATTGCATTATAGAAAACGAAGTGAAACAAACAATGCAAATGGAATCATAACAATTCGAATTGAGTTATTGCGGTTCAAATTCGTTTCAACTACATAAATTGAAATAGATTCAAGTAAATCCAAGAAAATTCTAGAAATTTAAAGATAATTCAGCTGATGGATCGTCATAATTTTAATTTCAATTCTAGTAAATCCGAGAAAATTAAACTAAATTTAAAATACATTACAAAGGTTTCGAATGATCGAATGACTTCTTGATTTTTATTCAAAACTTAATTCTAAAAAAATATCAATATTAATTGCATGTCCCCAAAGTATATATTTCATAGAATTGATATAATTAATATTAATTTTGTTGATCAGTAAAAGATCTAATTATACAATATTTCCTTAACTCCGATTCATTTTTCTACTGGGGAAAATGAGTACATTATTAAATAAATTCTAAATACAATAAAAATTGTTCAAATCATAGTACATGGTCGACTGATAAGATAAATTTAAATTCACTCCCCATCTCTGCTTCATGAATTGCAAACTAATAGAGTGTTTTTAATCACATGAAGTTTCTTCATTATATAAGATTTAATACCAGCGCTTTCAATTTCAAAGTTTTCTGTTTTAAAACGTTCAAGCTAAGAACCCCTTTATTTGATCAACAAACTTTAAAAAGTGCATTCTAGATTCGAGGGAATCAATAACAATGATGATGAAAAACTTTTCGTTTAATTAGTTACAGGGTGCTCGAAACTTGGTTAAATCCAATTAAACTAAAAAAACTTCAATTAAAAATTAGTTAAATTGAGTCTTAAAAAGGAATCTAAAATATTATCATATTAGCTTTGTCAGTCTTCTCTCGGTTTTTGATATACTAGTCGTTTATTTATGTATAAATAGTTTATTACACAAGCTTTCGTTCAGCGACGTTGGACCTCATCAGGATGCATATGTAGTTATAGAAGCAAAACTGTGAATCCTATTGAACAAATTTTTTTTGATAATAAACTTTACTAAATGAGATAACCGATAAAGATGTTCATAGATAGTGAGGTACTTACAGTTGGAAAAACAGAGATTTAACAATGACATTGTAGTTAAGAAGTGATGAAAATTATTGAAAGTTAAATCAAAAAGACATTTTAGTCATTATATGTAAATAAGATAATGCACTTCTGGACATGCAGTACATTATTAGCGTTACAAATAAATTATATGATGGGCAGCACTCCTCTTTACCATGGCTGCATGTCCAGGAGTGAGATTAGGAATTAGGTACAGCATGTCAGTAATCTTTTACAATGTGGCCATATTAATTCTGATACGGCCAAGATAATTATAAAATTGTCTCACTCGATGCCAAATCTCTTTTTACTCATATCCCAAAAGATTTGGTATTAAGGAACACTAAGTTTAAATGGTTTAAAATTAGAGAATTTACTAACATACCGGTCATGCAATTCCTTGAATTAGTTGAATTTTTCCTCGACAACGCTTACTCTATTTTTCAAAATGAATTCTTTCAACAAGTTTTTGGTAGCTCAATGGGGTCTCCGCTATCAGGTATAATATCCGACCTTGTGATGGAGGGACTCGAAAATGAGGTAATTGGTAAATTATCTTTTAAACTGCTTTTTTACTTTCGTTATGCTGACGATATATTGACTTGCGTTCCTGAACGAACTTCTCATTAAAGAACAACAAAATTAACTTTTCAGATATCACCATATACAAAGACAATTATAGTATCATTACCAACTGGTGCCAGAAACCAACACGGTCAGGGAGGTATGTCAATTTTAATTCGAACATCGCAATGAAAGATGAAATCTCTGTAATTAACAGTCTTGTTGATAGGGCTGTTACACTTTCTGATGTTAAATTTCATATACAGAATTTAAAAATAGTTGCGAATATTCTCAAAATCCATGGTTACTCACTGAATTTCATTAAAAAATATATTAGTAAAAGGTTAACAGTTTTAAATAATAAGAATCTGACTTCAACAACTGCGTATCAAGAAGTAACTCAAAAACTGGACTTAGTAAACTCATTGTCCTTCCTTTCGTAAATGTACTCGCCGGATTTTATAAAAGGACTTTAAATGAGTTTAACATTTTAATCGTTTTTAAATACGAAAAAGATCTATTCCACTGTTTTACAAAAAAATTAAGATGTTGTACCTATAGAATTTAGAACTCACATCATTTATAGAATTTCTTGCGAATGTGGCTATGTGTGCATCTTACAAACAGAACGGTATCTTAAAGGTAGTCTTAGAGAACATAAAAATGATTTTAAATAGATTCGAAAGGTACCCTCTTGTTTTTCCTTCGCACACTCTTGACGACAGCTTCGATTTTTCTAATGCTAAAATATTAAGAACTGAAAATGATTATAGAAAACGTACTTTTAAAGAGATGTTCCAAGTTGTTAAACATAGTAACTCTATTAACAAACACACTGATATATATTTTCTTAGCGACGTATACTGTTATATGTATACTGTTCTAGATACTTATAAGTATTATCTTCTTAACGTCATACAATTTTGAATGGATCCCGCTTTTTCTAATATTTAGAACACTAGACACGACTCAGGCTTGAACAGGTTTATGAACGCATACTGTACCTAATTCCTAATCTCACTCCTGGACATGCAGCCATGGTAAAGAGGAGTGCTGCCAATCATATAATTTTTTTGTAACGCTAATAATGTACTGCATGTCCAGAAATGCATTATCTTATTTGCATATAATGAATATGATGTCTTTTTGATTTAACTTTCAATAATTTTTATCACTTCTTAACTACAATTTCATTTTTAAATCTCTGTTTTCCAACTGAAAGTACCTCACTATTTATTAACATCGTTATGGATTATCTCATTTAGTAACGTTTATTATCAAAAACTGTGTTCAATAAGCTTCACAGTTTTGTTTCTATAACTATGTATGTATCGTGATGAGGTCCGGCGTCGCTGGACGAAAGCTCGTATAATAAACTATTTATACATATACTCGTATAAACGACTAGTAGATCAAAAACAGTCAGAAGATCAAACTAATATATCATAAAATAAAAAATAATATTATCAAATTAGATTCAAAATGTTTTTTTGAGTAACAAGCTTTGACTTGGAAGATTTGAATTTAATGTCCTTAAAAAAAAGACGAAGCTAATCTGAATAAATTTGAATTGAAATTGGGAATCACTCAAACTTCATTGCTTTTAAATGGGCCCCTAAATTTTAGACCATCTAATTTTGAAACTGTATAAATTAAACTGTTTTATACAATTGAAAGACCTAAACTTGAACTAGCTGGTTAAATCGTCGGGTTAGCGCAATATAATGCCTATTCAGAAGATGAGGCTAGAAGGTGACGCTTTAGGAAAACAGCCAAGAAGGTGCCAGTTCAAAAAAAGAGGCAAGACCATGTCTGTTCAGAAATAAATTTTTTAAATCTGAATTTAAGTTGGTAGCACTGGCAGTGTTCAAAAAAACTCAGTTAAAAATAATTTTCTCTTTCTCCATAATGTTACTGATTAATTATCATATTATCTTATTGATTAAGTGTATTTTGCGCGGCATAATGGAAGAAGAGAAAATCATGTTCAGAATGATTTTTTAAATACTGTCAGTGCTACTAATTTAAATTCGGAGAAGAGAATCATTTCTGAATGGGCACGCTGCTGATTCACTTTCTGAACTGGCACCTTCTTACCTCATCTTCTCAATAGGCATGATATTGCGCTAACCAAACTAAAAATTAAAAAATTCATATTTTGATATGGCGAAAACTCCATGAAGGTTGAAAAAATTGTTTTAGAAATTTTTAAGTATTCATAATGATATTCTCTTCGAGTAATGATGAAAAGTTACAGTTTTATCTGAAATTTCGTAGTTAATAGATATAATTGTTCAAGCAGTTTATTATTATTTATAATTATCTTCTCTTAGAGTAATGCTAGAAAGATGTGCTTTTTTCTTGAATTTTCTACTATTTTTTCGATTTTTAGTTGTAAACAATTAATTAATTGTTGAAAGAAATACTTCGTTAACTTGCATTAAGTTGTATTAAGTGAAAAGTTAGAAATTTGAGAAAAAACCGCAGCCTTCTAACACTACTCTAAGAGAAGATAGTTGTATGCAATAATAAATTGTTTACACAATACTTAAAACATGCTCTACAGAAGTGCGCTATAAACCTCTTCTTGTAAGAATCAGTTTCCACATAGATTCACATATCAGATGACCCTTATGACAAGTGGCGCATAATGCACTTTTGTAAAGCATGCTTGAATTTTTGTTAACTCTACTTAATTACTACCTCACCTTAAGAAAATGGTTGAAAAAAGGTTAGAAATTCAAGAAAAAACCGCATCTTACTAGTATTATTCTAAGAGGAGATAGTTATAAATAATAATGAATTGTTTGAACAATTATGTTTATTAACTTCGAAATTTCAGATAAAACTGCAACTTTTTAGCTTTACTCTAAGAAAATATTATTATAAATAATAAAGAATTTCTAAAACAAGCATTTTTGTTAACTTTAATTAATTATTTCCTTGCTCTAGCTGACAAGTTAAAAACATCTTGAAAAAATCAGGAAAAAACGTAAATTCCAAACTTTATTCTAAGAGAAAATTATTATTAAAAATGATAATTTGTTTAAACATTTTTTTCAAGCATCTTATTATCCGTAGAAAGTAATATTTCATATATTACAAACAATTTGTACTAAAACAAACCGCTTATGGGGGTTTTTAGAACCTTTCAAGACAGGCTTATGGGGATAAAATTCAAAAAGTAATTTTTGATTTGTTCTATGGTTAATTGTAAAGAGAACGCGCTACCTCCAAATATGGTTTTTTTAAAACTAAAAAATACTTATTCATTTTTTTTTTGGATTCGAAGAAATTTGATGGATGAGAGCATGACAATCCCAAACAAAAAAATTCCCATGTCTTTTTGGGCCACTTTAATGTGTAGTTATTTTTATCTTTTACTAGAACAATAACAAATAGAAACGATTAAATAGAACGTAATTATTTGTTTCTATTAGTCATTCCAAGCGATAAAGCCCTAAGAAATTTCTACGCAGATAAAGCTATTATATTCCTAGACTATATTTCTAGTTAAGCAAGGTTGAGGTTATCCAGCTTGCAGACGATTGTCTAATTGACAGCAGGAATCAGGGTTATCATTTTCCAAAGTCTCTGTTGCCAGATTGCACTCTATAGCGTCAATGTGTGCGTCTTATCACACGTTCCGAATAGATCTACTTGCAACGTGCCACGTGCAATCGAGATCTTTCTTTCGAAAGGAATCCAATTACCTCCTTAGTCACGCAGTGTAAATTATATCGGTCTAGCGAGCTTCTTCGTCACTTGACAGTCAGACTATGATGAGCACGGATGAAAATGACAGAACAAACCGCATTTTATTCAAAATAAACCAGACTTTAGTTCATTTTCAGCATAATCTGGTTCTTTGCGTTCAAAATGAACCGGGGTTTCATTCGAAATGAACTAATCCTGGTTCAAGTTAAACAGCAAATCTGGCTCTTTTTAGAACAACTTTCTAGGTTCAAAAAGAATCGGGGTTAGGTTCAAAGTGAACCAAAACTGATTCAACTTCAACAGAAAATCTGTCTCTTTTTAGAACAATTTTCTAAGTTGAACCATATTGGGTTTACTTCAAACCGAACTCCGGTTCCTTTTTAACAGAACTTTTTTTTTTTCATTCAAAATAAATCAAACTCGGTTCAACTTGAAGAGGAAATCTGGCGCTCTTGAAACAATTTTCTATGTTGAAACGCATTAAGTTCACTTTAAACTGAAAGCCGGGGTATTTTGATCAATCCTGGTTCTTAACGTTCAAAAAGAACCAGGCTTTGGTTCAAAACGAACGAAAACAGATTCAGCTTTAACAGAAAACCTGGTTCTTTTTAGAACAATTTTCTAAGTTGAACCACTTTGGGTTCACTTTAAACCAAAATCCGGTTCACTTTGAGCAAAACCTGTTTTTTTACTTTCCAAATGAACAAAACTTTGTTCAACTTCAACAAGAAATCTGTCTACTTTGAAACGATTTTTTATGATGAAAGGCATTGAATTCACTTTAAGCCATACTAGCAGTTCAGGATGAATTACAGCAAAACAAAGTGAGTTTTATCAATTCGGATTGAATTACACCAAAACAAAGCAAATTCGAGAAATTCAGATTAAAATCTGGTTCTTTTCATTTAAAATAAACTTATCTTGGTTCAACTTGAACAGGAAATCTGGCTTTTTTGAATGATTTTCTATGTTGAAACGCATTGAGTTCACTATAAACAGAAATTCAGTTTATTCCAAGCAAAATTTGTTTCTTTACGTCCAAAATGAACCAGAGTTTTGTTCAAAATTAACCAAAACTGATTCAACTTTAAAAGAAAACTTGGTTCTTTTTAAAACAATTTTCTAAGTTGAACCATATTGGGTATACTTTAAACCGAAGTCCGGTTCCTTTTTAGTAAAACGTTTTTTTTTTTATTTAAAATTTATCAAGCTCGGTTCAACTTGAACAGGAAATCTGGCTCTTTCGAGACGATTTTCTATGTTGAAATGCATTAAGTTAACTATAAACTGAAATGCGGGGCATTTTGATCAAAGCCTAGTTCTGTGCATTCACAAAGAACCGGGGTTTGGTTCAAAATGAACTAAAACTGACTCAACTTTAACAGAGAACCTGGTTCTTCTTAGAACAATTTTCCAAGTTGAACCACATTGGGTTCACTTTAAACCGTATTCCGGTTCCTTTTTAACAAAACATTTTCTTTTCCGTTCAAAATAAAGTAGACTCGCTTCGACTTAGAACAAATTTTTCGGTTCTTTCTAGAACAATTTTTAAAGTTGAATCATATTGCGTTCATTTTAAACCGAACTCCGGGTCGTTTTGAGCAAAACGTTTTTTTTTTTCATTCAAAATAAATCAAACTCGGTTCAACTTGAAGAGGAAATCTGGCTCTTTTGAAACAATTTTCTATGTTGAAATGCATTTAGTTCACTTTAAAATGAAATTCGAGGCATTTCGATAAAAAAACTTGGTTCTTTACGTTCAAAAAGAACCGGGGTTTAGTTCAAAATGAACCAAGACCGGTTCAACTTTTACAGGAAACTTGGTTCTTCTCAGAACAATTTTCTAAGATGAATTACAATGGGTTTACTCTAAACTCAATTCCGGTTTATTTGCAGCAAAACGTTTTTTTTCATTCAAAATAATCAAACTCGGTTCAAGTTGAACAGGAAATCTGGCTCTTTTGAAACAATTTTTTATGTTGAAATGCATTGAGTTCACTTTAAACCGAAATCCGGTTCATTTTGAGCAAAGCCTAGTTCTTCAGGTTCATAATAAACCGAAGTTTTGTTCAAAATAAACCAAACCTGATTCAACTTGAACAGGAAATCTGGTTCCTCTTAGAAAAATTTTCTAAGCTGAACCACATTGGCTTCACTTCAAATCGAACTCCGGTTCATTTTAAACAAAACCTGGTTCTTTTCCTCCAAAATAAACCAATCTCAGTTCAACTTGAAGAGGAAATCTGGTTCTTTTTAAACGATTCTTTATGTTAAACGTATTTGATTCACTTTAAACCAAACTCCAGTTCATTTTTAGCAAAGCCTAGTTCTTTAGGTTCAAAATAAACCGAAGTTTTGTTCAAACTGAACCAAAGCCGGTTCAACTTGAACAGGAAATCTGGTACTTCTTAGAAAAATTTTCTAAATTAAACCACATTGGGCTTATTTTAAACCACACTCCGGTTTCTTTTTAGAAAAACGTTTTTTTTTCATTCACAATAAATCAAACTCGGTTCAAGTTAAACAGGAAATGTGGCTCTTTTGTAAAGATTTTCTATGTTGAAACGCATTAAGTTCATTTTAAACCGAAATGTGAGGCATTTTTGTCAAAACCTGGTTCCTTACGTTCAGAAAGAACCGGGGTTTGGTTCAAAATGAACCAAAACCGGTTCAAATTGTACAACAAATGTGGCTCTTTTAAAACGATTTTCTATGTTGAAAGGCATTGAGTTCACATCAAACCGAAATCTGCGGAATTTTGATTAAAACTTAGTTCTTTACGTAAAAAAGAACCGCGGTTTGATTCAAAATGATCTAAGCCTGGTTCAACTCGAATAGGAAATCTGGTTTGTTTTGAAAATATTTTTTATGTTGAACCACATTGCTCATTTTGATTGCATCTCAATAAGAATTTTTCTTGGTTCATCTTCATCTCTCGTTTATTGGCTCTGAGAGGGTTTACTTTTATGAAAAACTGAATAAAATTACTCACTTGAATATCGTCTTAGGGTCTAGTCCTGCCGGCATTCGCAGAGGTATTTTTTGTTGTTCCAACAAGGATATGTTGTTGTCCTGAAAACGACGATGATTCTTCTATAGGACAAACGTAAAAAATTTCAGAACTCAAGAACAGACAGTCTAAAAATCATAAAAAAAACATTAGTGGACATTCAAAATAGTGACTTAAAATTTCCAATTCTTTAGTTTCTTGACAGAATTATTTGTATTTAAAACTTGATTACTGGAAATGTTATTTCACTATTAAAAAAAGAATAAAATCATAACATAAAAAAGGGAGTATAAAGGAAGGATCAACCTAAAATTTGCATGCTTCTAGGTAAAACGGGGAAGAATTATTCAGAGTCCAGATTTTTTCAAGAATATTTTTAGTTTAAGGTTTATAGAGAGAATAAAATTTCATAATCTTCTAATTTTCTATCGAACTGTAAACTCTGAAATTGCACATTTACAAATCACTGAAAATACAATTTTTAAAAATAAGGATCATGTAAAGTTCTTGTTGGATGAAAAAATCTTAAGAATTTCAAAATGAGTATTAATTCAAAGTTTTCCATAAAAAAAATATCGTTTTGCAAGTTTCACTCTTGGATTATCCATTTACTTCAACAGGTTACGGGCCCAGGATATTAAAAGTTTCCAATTTCCAAATACTAACCGACTAATTCTGATCTTGACCGATAAGTATGTTTGTCACGTCAAAACTCACAAAAGTTGGTGCTGAGAGAATTGAAAAGACGGACAAAGTATAGATTCTCCATTCAAGAATAAGTGGACTGAAATAAAGGAATGAATCCCAGTTGGGTGAAAAAATCTGGACCACAAGAGGACGTATCGAGTTCCAGTGAAATTAGCTCGTCCGGATTTGGCTTTGAGGTTGATTTCTGAATTAAAAAGGGGAGAACGAGATGAAAGGGGGCCTACCTGAGAATTTTTGGGCTTGGCCGAGAGATCAAGGGGTTGATCGGCTCCCGATGCATTATCCTGGTGAGCTTGCACGTTGACGTGGGGTGCCTCCCTCGGTGGTAGACACCATTGTGGCAGTAATGTTGGGTACGTGCCAAGAGCGGCTGCCACCACGGATGCCGCCATGGGGTCGACCTGAACTGACATCGGAGACTCTGCTGATCGAGAACTGCTGCTGCTGTCGCTCTGAGGACTCTAAAAACGCAAAAGAAATGCGATTAAAAAAGAAGAGAAGAAATGGGGAAAGTTTGCTTCTTGGACTGCCTTCGGGGATTGGTTTCTTGATTCTTGGATTGGCTGGTTGATTTTCAGGCTTGTTGATTTTCAGATTTTCTGGTTGATTTTTAGATAGCTTCGATTGGTTAGTTCTAGGAAAAGGTGTTAGATTGACATTGAGGTGGAAAGACGAGGTGAATCTTGGTGACTCTAGGATGGGTTTCGATAGAGGCAAGGTGTTAGAAGTGCCTTCATGAATCTTTAAAGAGGTTCTCAAAGCAAAGTATTCTTTAGAAGAGGGTGGCTGCTTGGATGGATTTTTCAGCATTAGGACTTACAAGGGGCGCCTGGTCGTCGTGTGGCAGCTTGCCATCGAGACAGAAGTAACACTTGTCCAACGGCTTCCAATCTTCCGGTGGAGGACTCGCTATCCGATTTCCAAGGAACACGTTTTCTGGGATCACTTCCTTTTCCTTGGTCGCTGATAGCGAGTTGGTTGTCGCTGCAGAGGTCGAATTTAATCCACTGCCAGGAACTGGCGCCTCCTGAAGGTCCTCCTCCTTTTTTACCCTCAACAAACCCTGTGTCACCTGTATTCGTTCCAACGCGACTCCCTCTATCCGTTCCTAAAAAAAAGACCATTCAATATTTAGGTCACCTTTTACTAGTTGAAGATAAAAATTTTTGGTGTTGTGTTTCTTTTAGTTTTTGCAAAAAAGTATGTGTATTTAAGTTTCAAAATGTTTCTATTGGACTTTTTTCTGTTATTATTGTGTTCTTGGATATCAATATCTACGAGCACTCTTACTCACTTGTGTTATCGTAAAAAATGACTGCAAGTAACAAAATTGGAGTTGACAATTTGTGAAAAAGAGGGTATCTTGATTAGAGTTGTAATCAGAGGATGTTCTCGTTATTGCAGTTTATGTTAGATATTTGCATATTTCTTAGAAATAGTTTATAAGCGAAGAATACTGCGCTAAGAAAATTTTTAAAACCTTCAGTGAAGACTTAAAACTATTACATATTTAAAAAATACAACTGATAGATCAAATCCTGAACTCGGCGTGTCCAAATGACAAGGTTTTATCTCGGAGAGACCAAATGAAAAGGTGCTGACTCGTGGAGTCCAAATAAAAAGGTGCTACGGAGTTGAGGACGTTGATG
>JAUMHM010000078.1:25011103-25024093 GCA_032362435.1 Melikaiella ostensackeni
CCACTGCTGAGGCGTGTACCGCTCAACTCACCACTGCTGAGGCGTGTACCGCTCGACTCACCACTGTCGAGGCGTGTACCGCTCAACTCACCACTGCTGAGGCGTGTACCGCTCAACTCACCACTGCTGAGGCGTGTACCGCTCGACTCACCACTGTCGAGGCGTGTGCCGCTCGACTCGCCACTGATAAGCGTGGAGTCCACGCTCAAAAGCGTAAATACTCAAACCTCGATATCTCGGAAACTAAGGCCCATTGGATCGAAAGAACAAAAACGGCTTTTGATGTACTTTGATGTACTTTTACCCTGTAAAGTTTTAGTCGAATCGGTGTCCCGCATCGCGCAATCCCTCCTTGTTAGTTAAATTGACTTCAACGACACTTTTGAGGAAAAACTTTATCATTCAAACCTGATACCAATTTCAAATAGCCATGAGATGTCGCTTCAGGTGACAATACAAATTCAAGCAATGACCAGAATATTTTGAACAAAACCTCGAATTTGAGTGCACTTGAACCAAGTCAGGTTCAGTGAAATAGTGTAAGCTCACCTTGGTCCCTTCCGTGTCGTTGGGTTTGGTCGGATCCTCTTCTTTGGAGGTTCGTTCGTTCTCGTTGAGGTAATTGGTGGACCTGTCGTTTTGCTCGTTGGGCTTGAGCCTCTTTTCTGCTTCGTCCTCTTCGTCCTCCTCCTCGTTTCTGTTCTCGTCGTCTCCTCGATTTCGTCTCTTCACAGCCGTAGAATTCGTATTGTTGGTCGTTACCGTCGTAGTGGTGGTCGTTTCGGTCCTGGAGTCCTGGATTCCGACCTCCGAATTCTCGACTTCGACCTTGGCACAATTCGACTCCTCCTGGTGCCGTTGCTCTAGATGGTCCTGTTGGTCCTCCTGCGTGGGATGGTGATTCGAGAGGTTTTTGGGAATTAGCAGCTCTTGTTTGATCTGAGCTGGCAGCACCTGGGGACGCAGGTGAGCCACCTGGTTCAAAGCAGCTGCATTGGGGTTGCAGCCTGGCGGTGTTGGGTATAGCCTCTGATGAAGGGCTTGTTGTTGCTGCGTCGTCGTTGACGATTCGCTGCGAGTCCCGGTGTACACCGTGTCCTGGTATTGCTTCCATCTCCTACGGCCCATCAACTCCTCCGCTACCCGCTCCAGACCTGCAACACCACCACAACTACATCAAACAATGATGTGCACTTTACCCAAGATTACGCGGCACTTGGGTTGTGTGGGAGGATTTGGGATAGGCTACTAGGAATTCTCCTATTTTTAAACACATATCTTCTAGCTTCTGATTGTGACTCTTTTAGCATTTCCAACATTCACGACTTCTGGTTGGGAAAATTCGACTGGTGACTTTTCGAGACGAAGAGAAAGAATAAAGCTTAGCAGGGAAAAGGAGGAAGTTCTCTAGTGGTGTGCCAAAGTAAGGTTGAACCTAAACTTCAGATGGATTCTGTCGGTTTGAGTTGACGTATCAAATTTTGTTTACATATTTGGTGGTATTAACCTCGACTAGGAAGCCTTCCCAGTAATATGGTTTCGACAGTTTTTGAAATATGAAAAGAAAAATTTATTCAACTCTAGAGCTATCATTTAAAATAAGAAAACCAGTTTCAGAATGTTTTTATCATTAAAAAAATGTTTATCAAATGTCTATTCGTTTGAAACATACATATACTTTTCAAAAATTGATAGTAGAGTTAGGCAAGTATCAGGTTCTTTTTCTACTTAGTGATAGGAGTCGGTACCGTTATATTTTTTATAATGCTTTTCAAAAGGCCGAATGGTTAAATGGTAGCACGTTAAGTACCTAGCTGCGTTTCTAATTCAAAAGAGTAAAAAGGATTTATCGTGGAAAATTTGAAGAAATATTTATTTTG
This sequence comes from Melikaiella ostensackeni, assembly GCA_032362435.1. Taxonomy (NCBI): domain Eukaryota; kingdom Metazoa; phylum Arthropoda; class Insecta; order Hymenoptera; family Cynipidae; genus Melikaiella; species Melikaiella ostensackeni. The sequence goes on from JAUMHM010000078.1 coordinate 25,012,984, forward strand.
ATAAGGGAAAATAAGAAAGTATTTATGATAGACAGTGAAATAGTGAGACAAATATAACAAAATTATTTGCAGATCAATTGGTAATTTTGTAAGAGTAAATGGAATTCCAGACTCTTAATTTTTTGAAATTTCAATAATTATCGCAATTCCGTGACACATTGTGTACTGCACTATAATTTTCAATTGAATCCCCGCAATGCGAGGTATTTCGATAATTTCAGGTCAATATTGCTAGAGAACCAGCAAAACAATGACGATATTTCAACTGTGGTGGGATTGAAATCTGACCAATCGGTGGATTATTTGACTATAAGATACAAAGAAGAATTGTTTGGATGAAGGCGTTTCGTGGACTGATGCATATATGGATTTTGAAACTAATTTGCATCTCCATAGTTCATGAATTCCGAATCGGGATGGTTTTTGAATCGAGTGAACTCCTTCAGTTTTTGAAAAAAGATTTATTTAATGTCACACAAATCCCAAGGTCTCAAATGTTTAGTCAAAAGTGGATCACGGAGTTGACAACTACATATCTTCTTATGTAGATGGCAATTATTTTTCCATTCTTCAAGGATTTATACCACTTTTTGAACAAAATTTGACACCTTGTTTAGTTCAATGTGATTAACGTGGACGTAATGTCAAAACACGATTTTTGGTTCTGGCCAATCATTATGCAAATTAAAAATCAATCACAGTACTTTTGAAGTCAGAGTGCGTATTAGCCAATGACTATATTTCAATAATCCAGTCGTTGGCCTATGCTAATCACTATGTCGTCGTGGCCAATCATTCTGCTTTTAACACTATTCTTAATTTATTTAAGTATAAATTATTTTGTTGACGCTTATAGTAGTTTTTACAAATAGCCAAACCTGAAAAATTTCTCAAGTGGCCAATCATTTTACCGATTATCCTATTTCTTTTTTTGAAATATAATAGTCCTATCGGTGATTGGATCACAGTGAATGCCAGTTGATCAATTTGATCCCGAAATTAGATCAAAATGATATGTAACGATTTTATACGGATTATTGATTTCTTATTTGATCATCAAATTGCCCGTCAGAATGTTCCGATTCTCAAGATCAGTTGCCTGTCATGAATTTTCATGAGTTTTCGAGTGTCAGTTGTTAATCCATGACCAAGTCATGATCGTCTACACGAACATTGAAACCTGAGCGTTCGAAGGAATTTCCTATATTTTTTTTGACAAAAAATCAATAAGTTTCGACGAAGACTTGAGCTACGTGAATCCAAAGAAACACTTTTTGAAGGTAAAAAAACATTTCTAGAGGCATAGAGATTTATACACAAGATAGGAAAATTAGAATTTTTCTCCCACCGTGAAATTCAAAATTATCTAAAAAATTCCTTATTGGTCCAAGGAAGTTTTAAATCTTCTAAAAGTATAGAAACACTTTAAGAAAGGAAAAAAGTTCATTTCCTGTCTTGAATATTCGTTTCTTTTTGTTGTGGAAAATTTGACTGATTTTCAGAAAACTCGTCTTTTTGGTTTGAAAATTCAACAATTTGGTTCAAATTTTTTTTCTTCCTTGATCGGAATATCTTTCTTTTTTTCATCATATCATATCATCTTTTTTTGGTTAAAAACGCAATTGTTCGGTTAAAAATTAATCTAATTTTGTTGGGAATTTAACTACCGTAAACCGGGGCTAAGCGGCGTACACTTAATTCTGTATTTAAAACGCGATAATGCTTCTTCTAAGTTTTTCAATTGAAGTTTTAGAATTTTTAGTTGCAAGCCTTTATATTTTTCACCTGGAAGATGCAAATATAGCATTAAAAAATTCAGAATGAAGGGTGCGCCGCTTTCCCTCACGTGCGCCACTTAGCCCCGGTTTACAGTACTATTTTGTTGAAAATTCGTCTTTTTGGTTGAATTTAACTATTTTTTATTCAAAATTAAAATCTTCTTAGGTTTAAATATCAACTATTATATTTTTCGTTGAAAATTCATTTTTTTTTGATAATTCAACTACTTTGTTAAAAGTTGAACTACTTGGTTGAAAATTCATTTTTTCAGTTGAAGATTCATCGTTTCGGTTGAAATTTTATCTCCCTGGTTGAAAATCGAACTACTCTATTAAAATTCTTAATTTTTTTGTTAAAAAGTAACTTTTCTGATCAAAAATGTAACTATTCCATTTTTGTTTGAAAATTAATCTTCTTCAGTTGAAAATTCATGTATTTTGTTGAAAATTCGTCTTCTTCTCGTTTTTCTACTCAAATGCGAACTGAATAAATAGAACCCAATAGGAAAATTCAACTCTTTTTGATTGAATGTTGATTCATAAATTATTTTTCGTTGAAAAGTCTACTATTATATTATATTATTGGTTAAGAATTAATCTAGTTTGGTTGAAAAATTGTATTATTTGGTTGAAAATTTACTTTCTCGCTCAAAAGTCCTCCTTTTTGAGTAAAAATTCATCCGCCTTGGTTGAGGATTCAACTATTTTGTCGAAAGTTCAACTTTTTTGGTTGAATTAAATTATTTTTTACTTGAAATTAAAATCTTTTTCGGTTAAAATATCCACTATTACATTTTTCGTTAAGAATTTACCTTTTTTATTTGAAAATTTTGTTTCTTTTTTGAAAAGTATTTTTGGCAAATAAAAATTTATATATTCCATTTTTGATTAAGAACTAATATCTTTAATTAAAGATTTTTCTTTTTTAGTTAAAAATTCAACTACTTTGTTGAAAATTATACTACTTTACTATACATTAATTCATTTAGTTAAAGATTCATAATTTTAGTTAAAAATTCATTTCTTTGGTTGAAAATGGAACTCATTTGTAGAAAGTCGTTTTTCTTTTTGTTGAAAATTAATTTTTTTAACTGAAAATTCAGCTTTTCCATTTCCGCTTAAAAATTTATCTTTTTCAGTTGAAATTGCATGTATTTTGTTGAAACTTCGTCTTCTTCTCGTTTTTTCACTTAAATGCAAACTGAATTATTGGAACCGAATAAGAAAATGCAACTTTTGTTTATTGAAAGTTAATTCTTTACTTATTTTTGGTTCAAAAGTCTAAAATTATATTTGTAGTTAGAATTTATCTTTTTGGTAAAAAAATGTATTATTTGATTGAAATTCTTCTTTTTTTTAAAAAAAAGTCATCCTCTGTGGGTATAAAATGCTAATATGGTATAATGGATTGGAATGAATGAATGAATGAAAAAAAATTTGAATGGTTCATCTCCTTGTTTAAAAATATAATCATTTTGTCAAAAGTTTGTTTGTTCTTCTTTTTTGCTTGAAATTAATTTTTTTAACTGAAAATTTAACTATTCCAGTTGAAGATTCATAATTTTAGTTAAAAATTCATCTCTTTGGTTGAAATTTAATATTTTCTTAAAAATTCGTTTGTTTGTTGGAAATTAATTTTTTCAAATTAATAATTAGCTATTCCATTAAAAGCTGAAATTTTTTTTTAGTTAAAAATTAATCTCTTTGCATAAAAATTCATCCGTTTTGGTTGAGGATTCGACTATTTTTTTAATTCGTCTTTTTTCCTTCAATCTATATGTTTTTGACTTCAAATTAAAATCTTTTTTGGTTGAAATATTAACTATTACATTACTCGCTAAGAATTAATTTTTTTTTGTTGAAAATTCAACTACTTGGTTGGAAGTTGCACTCCTTTGTTAAAAATTCATTATTTTGGTTGGAGATTTATCTCTTTGATTGAAATTGTACCTTTTTTGGTCGGAAATTCAACTATTTGTTTAAAAATTCATATAATTTGTTGAAAATTCAACAATTTTGTAGAAAAATTCCTCCTTTTGGCTTGAAAATTCAACAATTCGGTTGACTTTTTTTGTGTTTATTTACTGGAAAATCTTTCTTGGCTGACAATCTAACTCTTTGTTGAAAAATCGTCTCTTTGGTTTGAATATTCATCTTTTTGTTAGAATTTTTATCTCTTTTTAGTTTGTAATGCAACTGTTTGGTTGAAAACCAATTTATTTTGGTTAAGGATTCAATTAGCTCGTTAACAATTCATCATTTTTTATTGCAATATCAACTATTACATTTTTCGTTAAGAATTCATAAATTTTTGTTTTAAAATTCAACTGGTTAAAAGTTGCACTCTTTTGTTAAAAATTCATTATTTTGGTTGGAGATTCATATCTTTGATTGAAATTGTACCTTTTTGGTCGGAAATTCAACTATTTGTTCAAAAATTCATATAATTTGTTGAAAATTCAACAATTTTGCTAGAAAATTCTACTATGTCGTTGAAAATGAACTTTTTTGTTGAAAATTCGTATTGGCAGATTGAAAATTCAACTGTTTTGTCGAAAATTCCTCCTTTTGGCTTGAAAATTCAACAATTTGGTTGACATCTTCTTTGTCTTTATTCACTGGAAAATCTTGCTTGCCTGAAAATTCAACTCTTTGTTGAAAATTCGTCTTTTGGTTTAAAAATTCATCTCTTTTGTTAGAATTTTTATTTTTTGTTTGTTTTGTGATTCAACTGTTTGGCTGAAAACCAATTTATTTTGGTTTAAGATTCAATTAGTTTATTAAAAATTCATCATTTTTGATTAAAATATTAAGTATTGGGTGATCGTTCAGGATTCTCGCTCAGTCTTGATCCCACTGCGTTTAACTACTGTCGAGCTATCTAAAGTCTACATCCAAACTCGTCTGTCGGTAACCGGCTGCGCTCAGGAGTTTTAATTTTCTGCAGTTTTCCACTCCCCTGACCAAATGTTCAGGCAAATGCGAGCGCTCCTAATAAACATACATTCTAATAACCATCTTAACTGTGATTGGATAATAATACGAGCATCGGTTAACGGCAAATACTGAATTTCTGACCGACAAAATGAGACCCAGATCTCGTGTAAATTCCGGATATACATATGCAATTATCATGTGAATCGGGCAATCACTAGTTCGACTTACACCCACCCGGTACGATGGCACGCGCCCGGATTCAAACAGTCACGCATTTCTGCACGTGTGGATTATAAACTAGGTGAGTTCACAAACCTACAATCGGAGTGATTTTTCACAGAGATCGCTTTATTTCAGAGAACAATTGATTTTGTCGTCGACCGCTGGACAGTCGAGTCATTAGAGACAGAGCGGTATGTATTTCTGGAAAACCATTCGTGCCATTCCGGCCCGTACGGAATTCACAAATTAAATTGCTCGATGCCCATGGAATCGGTCGGTGCATTATATGGACGAGCATTTGGCAAAGCACGACGATCCATTGATAATTGAGCATGAACTGGTAGAGGAAAGAGAGCACTTGGACTTTTTTTTTAATCTACCCATGTACGGTGTCTTGATTAACGGCCTTGAGTCGCTCGTACTAGAGAAATCGTCATTTGAGCTGTTTTAACTGGTTTAGGAGGTCTCGAGTTGAGATTCCATTTGCAAACCCTCAACTGCACTTTTCTGAGATTCTCAAACTTGGTCTCTTACGGTCAAATTGATGTCACTGAATTTCCGAGATTTTTTGTTGTTTGATTTTATCTTTGATTTTCAGAGCTGCCATAGCCTAATTTACTTTTTAAAAAATCCAGTTAACTTGAAACAATTCAAAACTATTTCAAAAATTCATTGAATTCATTCAGTTTGGAGTGAACTTACGAAAATTCAAGGAAATTTACAAGATTTTGGAATGAATTCAATGAAATTCTAGTGAATTTACAAGGATTCAAGGAAACTAAGAATTCATTGAAATTGATCGATATTCAAAGTGAATTGAATACAATTGAAAAATATTTTTTTAATTTATTGAATTTGGAGTGCATATGCATAAACGCAAGGGAATTCAAATGAATTTAAAAGAATTCAGTATAAATAAATAAGAAGCGAGGCTGAATTCCAAACGAATTGGAAAAAATCCAAAATATTCCATTGATTTCACTAAAATTAAAGCGAATTTAGAAGAATTTAAGGAATTATAGATTTAATGCTCTCACGATGATTCATTTTAGTAAAAAGGAGATGTTTCGGGTTTCAATCGTGTGCAGAACATCTCCTTTTTACTAATTTGAGAAATTCCAATAGACTTCGATAAAATTTATAAGAATTCAAGATCTATTTAAAAGAATTCAGGGAGAATTGAGAATAATTTAAGTGGATGGAACAAACTTTTAAAAATGAAAAAAAATTCATTGTATTCAGATAAATGGGAGTGAATAGAATGAACTTACGAGGAATTCAAGGGAAATGAAAAAAATTCGAAGAAATTCATAAAAATTTTAGGTGAATCTTAAAAAAATTCAAGTGAACTGAAAACTATTCAAAACTATTTTAAAAATTCATTTAATTCATTAAATTTGGAGTGAACTTACGAAAATGCAAGAGAATTCAAAAGAATTTAAAAAAATTCAGTATAAATGAATAAGAATTGAGGCTGAATTCCAAACGAATTGAAAAAAATCCAAAATCTTCCATTGATTTCAGTAAAGTTAGAGCGAATTCAGAAGAGTCCAAGAAAATTCCAGAAAATCCAATGAAATTCATAAGAATTCAAGATTAATTTAAAAGAATTCAGGAAGAAACTAGAATAATTCAAGTGAATGGAATAAACGAATAAACTTTTTGAAATGAAAAAAAATACATTGAATTCAGATAAATGGAAGCAAATATGACTACTAAATTTAGAGGAATTCAAGGAAAATGAGAAGAATTCGAAGAAATTCAAAAAAATTCTAGGTGATTCTTAAAAAAATTCGAGTGAACTGAAAACAATTCAAAACTATTGAGAAAATCAATTTGATTCATTATATTTAGAGTAAATTTACAAAAATTCAAGGGAATTCAAAATTTTTTTCAAGAGTTTGGGATAAATTAATGAGAATTCTGGGCGAACTCCAGATTTATTGAGAGAATCCAAGATATTCCATTGAATTCAGATAAATGGGTGTGAATAGAATTAGCAACTTTAGAAGAATTTTAGGTAAATAAAAAAAACTTGATGAAATTTAAAAGAATTCAAGGTGAATTTTTAAATATTTCAAGTGAACTTAAAACAATTCAAAACTATTAAAAAAATTCATTGAATTCATTAAATTTGGAGTGAACTCACGAAAATTCAAGGAAATTTATAAGAGTTTAGGATGAATTAGATGAAATTCTAGTGAATTTAAAGGGATTTAAGGGAACTAAGAAGAATTCAATGAAATTGATTGATATTCCAAGTGGATTTTTAAACAATTCAAGTGAATTGAAAACAATCCAAAAATATTTTGTTAATTTGTTTAATTTGGAGTGAATACGCAAAAATGCAAGGGAATTCAAAAGAATTTAAAAGAATTCAGTATAAATGAATAAGAATTTCGATGAAAATTATAAGAAATCAAGATTCATTTAAAAGAATTCAGGGATAAATTAGAATAATTCAAGTGAATGCAACAAATTTTTTTAAATTAATAAAAAGGTACATTGAATTCAGATAAATGAGAGTGAATAGAACTAGTGAATTTACAGGAATTTAAGAGAAATGAGAAGAATCCAAAGAAATTCATAATAAATTCAGGTGAACTGAAAACAATTCAAAACAATTTCAAAAAATTAATTAAATTCATTACATTTGAAGGGGAAAGTGAATAGAATTAGCAACTTTAGAGGTGTTTTAGGTAAATAAAAAAATTTGATGAAATTTTAAAGAATCCAAGGTGAATCTATTAAATAATTCAAGTGAACTCAGAACAATTCGAAACTATTTAAAAAATGCATAGAATTCATGAAATTTGGAGTGAATTTACAAAAATTCCAGATAATTTGAAATAATTTAAAAGAATACGGGATAAATCAATAAGAATTTAGAGTTAATTCCAAATGAATTGAAAAAAAAATTTTTAATCCAAAATATATCATTGTTTTCAGTAAAATTTCAGCGAATTTAGAAGAATTCAAGGGAATTCCAAGGAATGCGACGAAATCCATACGAATTCAAGATTAATAAAAAAAAATTCAGGGTCAAATTTAGACTAATTAAAGTGAATGGAACAATTTTTTTTTCAATTCAAAAAAATGCCATCGAATCCCATAAACAGATAAACGGGTGAATTAGAAAAAATAAAAATAAAATATCCATCGAATTGAAGTGAATACAATCAAGTAAATTCAAAGGAATTCAAGTGAATTTGAAGGAATTCATTTAAATTCAAAATAATACAGAAAGAATTAACATAATTCTAGATAATTCCAAATAATTCAAGAGAATTCAGTATAAATTAATGAGAATTTCGAGTGAATTACAAATGAATTGAAATAAAAATTTTAAAATCTAAAATATTCCATTGATTTCAGTAAAATTGGAGTGAATTTAGAAGAATTCGAGAGAAGTCAGGGGAATTCGATGAAGTACGTGCGAATTCAAGACGAATTTAGAATAATTCAAGTCAATGGAATGAAATTTTTAGAATCCAAAAAAATTCCACTGAATTCAGATAAATGGGAACGATAAGCATCAGTGAATAATAATCTGATAAAATTTAAGAGAATTAAAGCTGAATTTAAAGACATTTAAAGGAATTTAAGGGAAATGAGAAGAGTTTGATAAAAATGATACAAATTCAAGGTGAACTTTAAAAAAAATCAGGTGAACTTATAACAATTCAAAACTATTTTAAAAATTCATTGAATTCATTAAATTTAGAGTGAATTTACAAAAATTCAAAGAAATTAATAAGACTTCAGAATGAATTCAAAACAATTCAAGTTAAATTGGGCGGATTCAACAGAATTTAAGTGTATTGAAAAAAAATTCGAAAAATAAAATAAACAGCAATGAATTCAATAAAACTGTATTGTATCCGGAGGAACTTAAGGGAAATAAGAAGAATTCAATGAAATTGATTGAAATTCGAAGTAAATTATTAAACAATTCAAGTGAATTGAAAACAGCGACTAAAACCGACTAAAAGTCTTTGAGGTGAATTAAAATAAAATTGAAAATACACAAAAGATTGGTTTGCAATGGATTTCAAAGAAATTCCAAAGAATTCATGGTGAATTAAAGTATTTCAATAAAATGCAAAAATATGTTAGCCCTTGGGTTCTCTGTTTCAATTTATTGAAAGAAAAGTGGCTTAAATGATCTTTTCATTCAAAAAAGTGACATAGTGACTTTATCTTAGAAAAGTGACCAAAAAGTGATTTGAGAGAAAAATTGACTAAAAGTGACTTAAGTGACTGTGTGGCAGTCCTGCTAATTTGAGGCTCAAACGTATTTCAATGATAATTTCTAAAAATAAAAAAAAGATATCCCCGTATACTCGTAATTCGCAGAAATATCTCGGGAAATTCTAAAGGAAACTCTGTCTGAAATTGTCCGGGGTTTCCCCGACAATTAAAAGTTTATTTTTGATAACCTGAGAATACAGCACTGAAAATAAAATTAACAATATAAAAATATGATACAAAATTGAAAACTTTAATATGATAGGGGATAAAAGAAAAAAATTTTTGTTACAATAATTTTTTTAATTAAAATATACATTTTATTATGATGAGTGTAGATTTAATTTAAATCTCCCATTTCGTTAATTTAAGAAAACCCAATTAGTTTCCTCCTGAATATTCTCGAGCTTCTACAACATTCTGAGTTATATCTTATCTCTCTTAATTTATATTTTAAACATTCAGATTAAATTATTTTCTTTCATAAGTTTCTCTACAAAGCTGAGCTCTAGAATTTGTTAATTAAATTATTTTTTAAAGTACTTTCAAAAATTTCCATTAAAGATTAAGATATTAAAGTTCCTAATCCAGGTGCTTGAAAATATACATATTTTTAATGGAGTCAACTGGAAATTAATCATCTTAATATTAGCGTCACGAATCTAAATTATATCAAAATAAGTATGCGAACTCGGACTAAACTTTTTGTATAAACTGTATGAAATAAATCAATTATCCTAAACTGCTTTTTCAGCTCACTGCAACAAGTTATTGAAAACTGCTCTAAGAATCTTTGAAATAGAAAGATGAGAATTTTCCAATCAACAAATAACAAATACATTATTCATCTCAATTTATTCTATCGATCGCGAATTTATTTACATAAAGTTACACACCGACTTGCTCCACGTGTCGAGGCAAACGAGAAGGGATGAATCCGATGTGGGTGGTGTGGGATGAAAGGGGTTGAAAGGGAGAAATAGTAGAGACGACAAGGGCGAAACTCGATGCACGACACACAATCTGAAACTGTCGTACAGTTGGCAAAACAACTGGTGGGTGGATTATTTTATAGAGCACGAGCCGATGCGCGCTACGGATAACGAATTGATCGATGCATCGGCCATGGACAGAATATAAAAAAAATAACAAAAGAACAAATCAGCAAGTCAGAAGCTCACAGAACAGGGTCGTTAAATCTAAATGATTCCAACGACATTTCAACTGCAATATCTGACGAAAAATCATCGATTAAAATTTCCACATTCAGTGATAAAAGATGAGCATTGATTATTCTACAAGCTGATTTCACTTTAAAAGCTTTCATTCACTGAGTGAAACTAAGGTAGATACTTTTTAAATTTGAGTTAGTAGGAAGTTTAATAAAGAATGTTCAATTAATCAACTGTCAGGATCTTTTTGTATCTTGGAGACCTCGGCGCTAGTTCTTGAGTTTCCACGGTGAGTTTACCCCGATCTGAATTACCCACCTTGCCATTAACCTCTTAGAAACACTTTTATTTTCAGAAAAAAATGAGAATAAGAAACGTTACAGGCAATTGGCGAAAGAGGGTAATGGTAAGATGGGTAACTGAGATCGGGATAAACTCACCATGGCCATAGGCAGAACATAAAAAAAAAAGAAGAACAAATCAGCAAGTCAGGAACTCACAGATCAGGGTCGTTAAATCTTGATGATTCCAACGACATTTCAACTGCAATATCTGACGAAAAGTCATCGATTAAAATTTCCAGATTCAGGGATGAAAGATGAGCACTGATTATTCTACAAGCTGATTTCACTTTAAAAGCTTTCATTCACTGAGTGAAACTAAGGTAGATACTTTCTAAATTTGAGTTAGTAGGAAGTTTAATAAAGAATGTTCAATTAATCAACTGTCAGGATCTTTTTGTATCTTGGAGAC
>JAUMHM010000078.1:25024193-25037143 GCA_032362435.1 Melikaiella ostensackeni
AATTTGAGTTAGTAGGAAGTTTAATAAAAAATGTCGTGCAATAACTCAATTATCAGGATCTTCATGTAACTTGGAGACCTCGGCGTTAGCTCTTGAGTTTCCACGGTGAGTTTACTCCGATCTCAATTACCCAGTTTGCCATTACCCTCTTACGTCGATTACCTGCAACATTTCTTACGCTCCATTTTTTCTGTGAAGCTATTCTACTTCTCGCCCTTGTCACACAATATACTATTTTTCACTTGGTCCCCCTTTCTCATACTTATAACTATAATATGCTGCCTCTAACGAAAACCTCGACATTGGCTCCTGAGTTTTCTCGGTGAGTTTACCCCGATCTCATTTACACAGATTGCTATTACCCGCTTTCGCCGATTACTTGCAACGTTTCTTACTCCCAGTTTCTTCGGTGTCATCGCACGTATTACATACGATATTTTTTACAAAAATATGCCGGAATATTCCCGCACGCAAAACTGTGCGGGAATACCATATTCCCGCATGCTTATCTCACATCGGAGAAATCTGGTACTTTGCGCACACTTTACAGACATGGAATTTCGCCGTTTTTATACATGTGTTGCAGAAATATTCCATACTAATTTTATGCGGAAATTCTTTTAGGGAAGGAAAACATCCCTTTTGTATTTACCACATTAAAGATATTTTCATGATATTTTGAAAGTTTCTGATGTTCTAAATCAACTGTAAGGGATGACTTAATAGTTTAAAGGCAGTTTTCTTAAATTAAATGAAACAAATCTTTTGAATCCTATTTCAGTAGAAAGCAAAAAGAATTTTTCTTGAATGAATCCCTCGTCAAAATAAGAATGCTTAATGTTAAGTTGGATTATGTATGTTAGGGGATCAGTTTCACCTCCTTAAAGGGGAAGTTTTTAATAAATGAAAACAATTATTGAAAACTATTTAAGACTAAAAAAGAAACGAGAAGTGTAAAAACCAATCGAAAATAAAATATAAAAATATGTTTGATGTAATAAATATAAAAAGAGTGTTTCCTACCCCTGAAAGTGAATTTCCGTACGAACTTAATATGAAACATTTTTTCATCTGCAAAGTTACAAAAAAAATATTATTGTTCAATACTTAATGAAATTTTTAATTTCTCTGAATACCGTTGAACGCGGACGGTTTCAATTTGAATTTACTTGAATTCATCTAAATTAAATTCTAACGAGTTATACGCAGTTTTATAGTCTGATTTCGTTAAATTCAGTATAAATCACTTTAAATTTAGTTGAAATCCGTTAAATATAGCTTGATTCAATTTTTCAATTCAATTTAATTAATTTTGATCCCTTCAAATTTGGTTGAATTCACTTTAATCTAGTGGAATTCACTTATAAATATAGCGACATTCACTTAAATTTAGTGGAATTCACTTGATCTCAGCCATATTCACCTTAGTTGAATCGAATCCCTTTAAGGGCGATGGAACCCGGCCCTAACCTCAAAACTGAATTGCCTCATTTTACTCTCTAAATACTAAGAATTACATATTTATTAGATACTTCGGGCCTTCTACTGTTTTGAATCAAGTCTGTATTTGGAGTGAAAAATTTCCTACTTTCAATATTTTTTGTGAAAAACGATTTTTTTGGATTTCAACTCGAGCATTTGAAAAAATCGATTTGCACAAAAAGTATTGGAATAAGCCAATTTTTCACTCGGAGCACAGAATCAACTCAAGCCAGGAGCAGGCCCTCATAATCTAACAAAGATGTATTTCTAGTACTTATGGAGTATAATGAGGTGATTCAATTTTGAGATTAAGGCCTGGTTCCAGCGCCCTTAAGTTGAGTTAAATTCTCCTGAATTGAGGTTTCACTCAAAATTTTAAGTTGAATTCAGGTATAATAATTGTTTTCTAAGTTTTTAAAATCTTATTCCTAATAATCGATCATTTGAAACTTTAGATTTATTGATTTTTTTCTAAAAATACTTTTTTCAAAGTTTTAAAGTTCTCAAAAGTTAAAGAAAAATTGGTATGAATATATATTCAAATAAGACAAAAATACATAATTAGTATTATTCTATAGACATTTTCGAAAGTTTTGCAGGAATCAATACCCTTTGAATAACTTTAAATTTCGAACTTTAAATTTGATTAAAAGTTTGCAAATTGGAATCAAGTGAGTCTGAAAGCTTCTTAATCTCGAAACTCTGAAATATGTAAAGCCGCAAAACTGCAAATTCTATTGATGTTACAACATACTATCATATTATATGAGACTGCTGTAAACCTAATTTTATGCTTGGAAATTTCATTTTAAATTCTTCGGTTTAAAAAGTTTGTTTAATAAAAAAAAATCATAATTTCGAAAGGAATTCGATTTTCAAATAATAAAATAATAAAATTGGAAGCTTCGATAACTAAATATACTCGGAAGTAACATTAGTGGTGACATACAATTTTAACTTAAAGGTGTTGGAACCAGGCCTTAACCTCAAAATCGAACTGCCTCATTTTACTCCATAAATACTGGAATTATATCTTTGTTAGATACTTAGGGCCTACTTATTATTTTTAATAAAGCCTCTGTTTGGAGTGATATATTGGTAAATTTTAATAATTTTTGTGTAAAACGATTTTTTCGAATGTTCGGGTTAAAATCCAAAAAAATCGTCTTATATAAAAAGTACTGAAATCAGCCAATTTTTCAGTCCAAATACAGAAATGATTCAAACAAGGGTAGGCCCTAAGAATCTAACAGATGTCATTCTAGTATTTATGGAATAGAATGAGGCGATTTAATTTTGAGATTGGGGCCTGGTTCCAACGCCCTTGGAGGATTCAAATTTGAAATCCTCCTATAATAAACGATTGAATCTCGAAGCTAAAAAAATGACAATTACATTCTGTTTGAATAACAAAATGGCGTTTCTCGCAGTAGATTTAAAATGCGCGTGAGGGCAGATTGCATAAGAATCACAAAAATAAATTAAAAAAAAAGGAAATGGCATCGAAAAGAGGTGACACGACGCCAAAGGTATATTAACGCCATTCGTGTCAGTGCGCACATGAAAAACATCTGAATAAATTATTACTGTTTGTCAAATGTTTCGAGGCAATAGCGACGCCTGTTGCCGGCAGGCGTTACTGCACCCACACAAATGTGTGCCATCTCCAATACAGATGTACTTAACACACACAGCTGATTCCGTTTCGTGCGCCCATTATTTAAACGCTCCACTTCCACATAGCTTATCAAATATATTATTCCCATTTACGGAAATGTGGCGGAATCCGCTATATATCGAGAGCAAATGATGCGCACTTATTGTCATGAGGAACGCGATTCGCAAACCAACTATTAATACATTTAAGAATTGTTTCTTTATTTTTTTATCGGGATATAAATTAATTTTTCTAATCGCTAAATACGGCAGTGAAAGAATAAACATATTTTATTACGGTAATTAATTTTTTTGCTATAACTTATTATATACCGTGAAACGGGGCTAAGTGGGACATGTGGGGTAAAGCGGGACACCCGCTTTTTATTCGAAGAAGGCAATAGCAAGTCATGAAATAGAACAATTTCGAGTGTCCCACTTTACCCTACAGGTTCTCGATCCGTTTTTCAACCAGAAAATGCAATGTAATTTGCGACATTCAAGATATCGTGTGTCCCGCTTTCCACGAGTTTTGTGCCACTTAGCCCTGTTTGACGGTATTTGAAAATATATTTCTTATTTATAAAAGCATGATCTCCTGCTACCATGAATATGCAAACGATCTTAAAGACTCGCTTAAACATTTTTAAAAGCATTTTCGTCGAGTATATATAATTGTTTGTAAGGTATTAAGTTATTTAAAAAGTTTCTTATGATTAGATAACGTTGTTTAAAGTTCCTTATGAAGATATCCCACTTCAGATGGTAAAATATCAATGACGGCTATAATGATGCAATTCCAGAGACCAAGTTGAGAAATTTATTTAAATTCCTAGAAAGTAATTTAGGTAATTTAAATTTAAAGTAATTGCCGCCACTTCTCGGTTTTTTCCCGTTTCGCGAAAAATTTTGCACGGTTATTTAAATTAACAATTCGAACTCTTAAAACTGAAAAAAGTAATCATAACTGAATTACAAATTAAAGTACTCAAAGTGGAACTCTTTTGAACTTTTAATTTTCAAAATTGAAGGATAAAAAATTTTTAATACATAAATTTTTCATTAAGACGCTCAATTATTTACACGTATAGAATGGAAGCTTCTAATACATTCGAGTTGAACAATTTTGAATTAAATGCCATTAAATTGCAAAATTTTTAACTTTAAACTTTTACAAATCGAGCAGTTTAACGATTTCTGGTGGAAAAATGTAAATCTAAGCTATCACTTTCAATGCTCTAAATTGAAACTAATTCTTTCTTCCAACTAACATTTAAAAAAATGTTTAAAATAAAACATGTGCCTGTTCCAATTTGCTCCTCTTCTACTTAATAAAAATGTTAAGAAGAAAAGAATGGCCTCATCCAATTCAGAAAAAACAATAAATAACCAGAATTTCCTTCTGTCCAACTCAATAAAACTGATAAAAAATAAAAGAAAAGCCTCTTCCAGTTAAGAATAACTTGAAAACCAAAATTCGATAGAAATTCAAAAAATAAAAAAATGCTTCTCTTACAATTTAGAAAAAATTAAAATCAAAGTTTCCACCCTTCCAACTCAATAAAAATCTTTAAAACAAAAAAATGCCCCTCTTCCAATTGAGAAAAAATTAAAAACCAAAATTTCCTCTCTTCCAACTCAATGAAAATGTTAAAAATGAAAAATTACCCTCTTCCAATCCAGAAAAAAGATTGAAAATGAAAAGCTTCCCCCTTCAACTCAATAAAAATTTTAAAAAGAAGAAATGACCCCTTTCAATTCAGAAAATAACTAAATAACTATAATTTTGTCCCTTCCAACTCTATAAAAATCTTGAAAATAAAAAAATGTCCTCCCCTCAAACTCGATACAAATGATAAAAACAAAAGAAGTGCCTCTTTCAGTTTAGAAAAATTCGAAAACCAACATTTCCGCCTTTCCATCTCGATAAAAATCTAAAAAATAAAAAAATGTTCCTCTTCCAATTCAGAAAATATTAAAACCAAAATTCAAAAATAAATGAATAACTAAAATTTCGTCCCTTCGAACTCTATTAAAATCATTGAAATAAAAAAATTTCCCTCTTCCAATTCATAAAAAAAAGTAATGAAAAAAATGTCTCCCTTTCAAATTCTATGAAAATCTTAAAAATGAACAAATTTCTCTCTCAATTAAAAAAAAATAAAACAAATTCCGTTCTTTTCAACTTGATAAAAAAATTTTTAAATAAAAAATTATCCTTCTTCTAATTCACAAAATATTGAAAACCAAAATTTCCTCTTCTTCAATTTGATAAAAATTTTTAAAATATAGAATGTCCCTCTGTTAATTTAACGGAAATAAAAACTGAAATTTCTTTGTTGCAAACTCAATAAAGTTCAAAATTTGTCTGCCTTTAACTCAATAAAAATGTAAAGAATAAAAAAAATTTTTTTTCCAACTCAGAGAAAAATTGAAAAACAAAATTTCTTCCCTTTTTTTAAAATTATAATTGTGGAATTCAAACTTTTTTCTATATATGAATCCTTTTAAAGTCGAATTATTTCAATTTCAAGTCATTTTTTCTAATAATTGTTTTTTGTTATTTACACATCAAAATTGATCACTTTCACTCACAAATTAAACATTTGAAAAATGGACCAATTAAAATTGTAGGTAACGTTCAAATTTTTTATTTAGCACTTTGGAATTTAGACGATTCAAGGTTTTCTATTTCAAACAATTCAGTTTTGAATATTTGATTTATAATTCATCATTTTGAATGAACAGTCAAATATTATTGAATACTAAAAAATTGTTCTTTTCCTAATATAAAAATTTCAAATTGTATGAATTGAAAATGAAGTATTCCAGACTGAAACAATAATTTTGATGTATGAATAACAAATGAACCATTATTAAATCGAAACGACTCAAAATTGAAACAATTCGACTTTGATGGATTTATGTATAAAAAAAGATCGAATTTCACAATTCTAATTTAAGAAGAAAGGGAAGAAATTTTGGTTTTTAATTCTTTCCGAAATGAAGATGGAACTTTCTTGTTTTCTACATTTTTATTGAGTTGAAGGCGGGCAAATTTTGTATTTTTATTGAGTTTGAAACATGGAAATTTTAGTTTTTATATTTCGTTCAATTGGCAGTGGGACATTCTATATTTTTAAGATTTTTATCAAATTGGAAAGGGGGAAATTTTGGTCTTCAATATTTTATGAATTGACACAGGGATAATTTTCTACCTGAAAAATTCTCATCGAGTTGGAAGGGAAGACATTTTTTTCATATATATTTTTTTTTGAAAGAAAGACATTTTTTATATTTAACATTTTTATAGAGTCGTGAGGGAGAAAACTTTGGTTCTGATTTTTTTCTGGAGTAAAAGAGGACTTTTTGTTTTCAACATTCTTATTGAGTTGGTAGGAATGAAATTTTGATTATTAATTTTTTTCCTGAATTGAAAGAGGAAAATTTTTTTAATTAAGAGATTTTAATAGAGTTGGAAGGGACGAAATTTCAGTTATTTATTTATTATCTGAATTAAAAGAGGCCATTTTTTCTTTTCAAAATTTTTATTGAGTTGAAAGGCGGAACTTTTTATTTTCAATCTTTTTTTTTTAATTGGAAGAGGGTGCTTTTTTATTTTTAACATTTCGATTGAGTTGAAAGGGAGGAAATTATGGTTTTAATCTTTTTTTTTATTTGGAAGGGAAACATGTCTTTATTTCTAAGATTTTTATCGAGTTGGAAAACGAAACGCCAAATTATAATTCGGTAAAATAAAAGTTAAGTCAAATCGTAATTCGAAAATATGAAAATGAAGACAAATGGCAATTCGGAAAAATGAGAATTATGAAAAATGGTAGTTCGGAAAAAGAAAAATTATGTAAAATGGTTATTCGGAAAAATAAAAGTTATGACGAATGGTAATTCGGAAGAATAAAAATTAAGACAAAAAGTAATTCGGAAGAATAAATGTAGGTAAATTGGCCATTAGGATAAATGAAAATTATAGCGAACTGATATTCAGTTGAATTATTTTTGGTAAAATAAATATTAAGGAAAACAGAATTTGGGGAATATTCATGTGCCTCCATCTTCGCCCCAACGTGGGTTGTCGGCAAAGTTTTGATTATAAAAGTGTCTCTAAAAATTTGACGGTGGACGGAAGAAGTAACTTTCGGAATTGAAGCATGAAGAAAAATATTTAAAATCTCCGAAGAAGCTATCTGAAAAGAGACTTAGCAACAGGATCGAACTACTTTCGTATTCTTTTTCCAGTGCATCAAAGTCGCGTTGCGATGCGCATATGAAATCCTTTCTCAAGTAAATATCCGTGTTCTTTGTCCGAGTTTCTCAGGTGTTAATAACACCTCTATTGGGATTTTATTCGCACGCACATATGGATGGTAGTCTAATTGTTTTTTAGAATTAATCACTCGTTTGGACTTTGCTCTTCATGAATATTCTATCCG
The DNA here is from genome assembly GCA_032362435.1 of Melikaiella ostensackeni. Classification (NCBI taxonomy): domain Eukaryota; kingdom Metazoa; phylum Arthropoda; class Insecta; order Hymenoptera; family Cynipidae; genus Melikaiella; species Melikaiella ostensackeni. The sequence goes on from JAUMHM010000078.1 coordinate 25,031,783, forward strand.
GTGCGTTCGAGGTATCCTCTGATGAAAAGATTGACTTTCGATCGCTGCCTTATCCGGATCGTGATCTGAATATCATGAAACTAGAATCGTGAGATTTGCTCTTTTCCAGTCCTCCAGTTTTCAGATTTTTTATTTTATTTTATTTTTCATCTCCTCACCTTCACTTCTAATGTATCTCCCATTTCCATCGATGCTCCTTTACCGAAATGTCAAATCTCTCGTTTCAGGCGAACCTTCGAATTGGCCTTGATGCTAAATAACGTCTATCAGGCATGACTGGTTGTTGTATAAATGCAATAAGCAACAGAAAAAAAACTGCCTTTCCTTAGATTTTCTTTGACATCTGATAATAATCACCGAGGTCGACTCGCTACGATTCAGGAAGTGGAAAATCGAAAATTCCTGTCTTTCATAAACATCGAGTTTTTTCTGCGAGGAGTCTCAAGTTTTTGTTAGATTTGTGTAAAACGTTTTCTTGGCTTTCTGATAATGAAGTTTAAAAGTTTATTATTGTATTTATATTTTTCTTTAGGAATTGTTCAAATATGAGGCAACATTAGAGAGCGATTTTAAGACGTTTGAGGTTGTAACGTAACATTTAAAAAAATTGTACAATTTCAAATTTGAGACTTACAAAATTATAAAAAACATCAAACCTTCAAAGTTCAAATAATTTCTAATTCGGGATATTACACAATTTTTTATGGCGCCCGGTGAAATAGACAACTCTTCAAATTGAGCAGTTTCAAACTTTATAAATTCAAAAAAGGTAAATTTAATCTCCTGAAATTGTATGGCTTTAAAGCAATCAAAACTGAGTAATCTGAAATTAAAAACATAAGGAAACAAATTCTGAAAGTGAAAAATAATTTCAGAATTTACAGTTTGAGTCAATTAGAATAGAGTGGTTTTAAAAAAGCATTGATTTTAAAAAAGAAATGTATTTTAGAGAATTTTAAGGATTTCAATTATTATTGTAATGCTCCTGGCTAGAAAGATTATCATACAAGAGATATGAATTTCCGAACAATTCAAAATTAAAATACAAAACTACACAAATTGAGTAATTTTACATTGGAAATTCTCAAAAATATAGAATTAAAATACAGAATGGCCGGCTGGTCACTCAAAGTTCAAACAAAAATTCCAGACTATTTCCAAGTCAAAAATTACATTTTTCTCGATTGACTTTTAAGCGTTTATAATAATAATTATTCAATACTAATCACTTTATTATATAAATTTTGAAAAGAATTAAACATTTTAGAGCTCTAAGGTAAAATATATAACATAAATTTTCGTAAAAATGATTTCAGACTCCACAGTCCAAAATGCTCCCAAAACAGGGGATATAGTGTGATTTTTCAAAAATATAGGGGTATGAATTCTTTTAAATAACACTTTTGTAGATACTATATTCCTAAGATTTGAAGTCCAAATAATTTTTATTTTCAACAAAATAGTGGAATTTTCAACCGAAGGAGATAAATTTTGGACCTACGAAGATGAATCTTCAACCAAATGACGAATGTTCTATAAAACAGTTGAATTTTCGACAAAATAATAAAATTGTTAACCAAATATTAGAATCTTCGTAAAAAATGATGAGTTCTCAACGGGAAATGTAATAGTGATATGTTAATCAAAAAATATTTTAATTTCAAATCAAAGCCAGTCTAATTCAACCAAAAAAGAAGAATTTTGAACGAAAAAGATTACTAAAAAAGATTAATTTTAATCCAAAAAGACGAATTTTCTACAAAACAGCTTTTAAACCCGAAAAAATGAATTTTCAAAAGAAAGTTAATTTTCAACCAAGGATGATAAATTTTCAAGCATATAGTTGGTTTTTAACCAAATAGTTGAATTTCCAAGCAAGTACTAAATTTTTCAATCAAAAAAGACGAATTTTCTAGAAGACAGTTGAATTTTCAACCCGAAAAGATAAATTTTGAATTCAAAAGAAGGAATTTTATATCCAAAAGGAGGAATGTTTGAGAAAACAGTTGAATTTTTGACCAAAAGATGACTTTTTAACAAAATAGTTTAAACTTTTAAAAGAAAAATTAAAGTTTAAACAAAATAGTTGCATTTTTAACTAAATAGTAGAATTTTCAACAAAATGATCGAATTTTTAAACAAAAAAGATTAAACTTCAACCATAGAGTTAAATCTTCATCCAAATAGTTGATTTTTCAAGCATAAAGACGAATTTTTAAGAATACAATTGAATTTTTAACCCGAAAAGTTTAATTTTCAACAGAAGAGTAGAATTTTTAACAAAAAGAGATGAATTCTGAACCAAAAATTTAGTTCGCATTTAAGCGAATAACGAGAAAAAGCAGAAATTTAAAAAAAAACAGGAAAAAAGGAATTCTTTAAAAAAGGAGAAAAAAGGAGAATGGGGGAAAGAGTGTGAAGTCTGCTTTATACTATGATTTTGAATACATGGATTTCCTGTTGAGTTAATTTTTTAAAAATATTACGCAACAGTATCTATTTACCCCCACCCCACTCATGTAACAGATTGTAAAATTTTCCCGACATCCCCTCCAAAAAAAAAACTGTTACGTAATCGACAAAAATAGATAAAACGAGATCGACTGATAATACACTTCAGCAAAAATTTATACTTTTATATGATTTATGGTAAAAAAATGACGACACTTAAAACATAAACTCAAAATTAAAGTACTTGGAACAGAAGATCATCGTTGCTCACTTTAAATTTAACGGTTTCTCGGAACGGCCCTGGAAATATGTCAAGTACAATCATCGACGTTCAAACATGAATTTTAAGTAGCTAATGTATTAGGAGAGCGATGTGAAATCGTAATTCGTTTAAGTCACGACATAACTCTAATTTAAGAGGTGTCAAGAAGAAGGGATAGAAAAAAAATTTTCATTGTGCCAGGTCATTGTACTGACTCGTAGGTGCAATCGAAAGAGCGTTTGCACTTGCACTTGGCGCAGTGGAGGTCGGTCAAGGCGCCCCGATCAATAGCCTAGCAACGCGGAACGGATAACGTACTACATACGTTACGATGGTGACCTCTTCACTTTGCAAGCAGATTCGACATTGCCTGTGACGTCGACTGAAACCTGTTACCCTTTAGTTAAAATTAAAGAAAAAACGAAATATAAATTGTATTGCAGATAAATTGTGGAATGGTTAAAAATTGAACGTATTTCGGCGAAAGTTTTACCGAGGTTAGAAGAATAATTCTGACGTCATCTTCTAGGTCACGTTGTCAGCTGTGCCAAGTGAAACATCAGTGAGCAAATTGAAACACAAAAAAAAAACAATTTCCCGCTAGATGACGCCAAAATAAACTTTGTAGTATATGGCCAAGGAATAGAAGTCTTCAATTGAATCTCTACGAAGCTTCAGTCAAAACCGACGCTTAGTTTGCGTTTTTCATACGTTTGAAGTGAGCGTGCCAGTAGTTTTCGAAAAAAATGGAGAAAGAAGAGTTCCGTGCTCCTTCGTTGAAAACCGTTTATTTTTGGATAATTAAATTTTAACGTGGCCGAACCACAACCAAAGGTGAAGCGCGCTCTGGACCCCCAATTAAGGTCACCAGATCGGATATGATGAAAAAAATTCATCATATGGTTATGGAAGATCGCTGAATCAAAGTGCGTGAGATTTTTAAGGCTGCAGACATCTCCACTGAATGAGTCCATAACATCTTGCACGAAAAACTGGAGGTTAAGAAGGTGTGTGCAAGATGGGTGCCACGATTGCTGACTCCCGATCAAAAGCGCAACCGAAAAATACATTTCACCGCATTATTTGGCGAAGTTTAATCAGAATTGGCAGGACTTTTTGCTTGGATTTGTGACTGTGGACAAAACCTGGATCTACCACTATACACGCGAGACAACACAGCAGTCAAAGCAGTGAGGATTGTCTAGTGAAAGTGCGCCAAATAAGGCGAAGACAGTTTTGTCAGCTGGGAAAGTGATAGCCACAGTATTTTGGGATTCCCAAGGAATTATCCTCATTCATTTCTTGGAGACTATGAGAGGAACGTACTATGCATCATTATTGGACTGTTTGAAAGCCGAGCTACAAGAGAAAACAACCATGATTGGCGCACAAAAAAGAGCTGTTCCATCACGAGAACGCACCGGCTCACACCTCTGCAATCGCAATGGCAAAAATGCACGAACTGGGCTTTGAATTGATCTTCATCCGCCCTATTCTCCAGACTTGGCGCCGCGCAACAATTTTCTGTTCCCCAACTTGAAGACCTGGGTCGGTGGTAAGAGATTCTCATTCAGTGAAGAAGTAATCGATGCCGTAAATGCGTATTTTGCAAGCCAGGAGATATCTTACTTTTTTGAAGGAATGAAAAAATTGGAATCTCGCTAGGCTAAGTGCGTAGCCCTCGAAATAGACTATGTTGAGAAATAAAGGCAAACTTTTCAAAAAGAAAAAATTGTTACTTGCTTTTTTACCAAACTTATCAAACAAACTACAACTTATTTTATACTACTTAGTGAAAAGCAACCAATACGCGTAGAATCGCCGTTTTTCTCCAGTTTAATTAATTCAATCGACGATAGATAGCGCTGTTGTTGAAACTCTCGCCACTTTTCTCATGAAACTGAGACATTATGAAGCTTACCGTGGCAAGTTTAAAAACGTGAAATTATCTTCGTTTCATGTCATGTTTAACCGGCAAGGTTAATTTTTGTTGCAGTGACTCTTTCACCTGTAATCGATGTGAACTTTATATTTGGTTTTTTCTATTTTAATCATGGTAAAAAACGACATAAAAACACCAGTGATTAACTTAGTAATTTTACCAAAAAAGTATTAAGCTACAGCGATTAACTCGAAATTTGCCATGTTAAATCACTCGTATTTTTATGTCCGCTGATTTACTGGGTAATATACACTTTTGCGGTAAAATTGATATGAACATTGTGAAATTCCACCGTCAATCCCCAGGCGGAAAAGTTGTACATAGTGGAAAAAATTATGTATAATTTTTTCCACTATGCATAACTTGTTATTTTCAACGACCTTTTTACAGTGCAGCATTCCAAGCATGTCCCTATGTCTATTTACACATTTTTTCGAGAAGAAATTGTGAAACTGTGCCGTAGTTGTGACATTAGCAACAGATGGTCTGTATCTTCGCACGTTTTAGGTGACATAATTTCGAAGTTTTACGTTTTCATGTAAATTATACTCATTAACAGAGAGCGTACGAGCCCAGTTTGAAGTTGCGCACCGAGCCTAGGCTCGGCTCCATCATTGCGGAAAACCGCCGCATGGGGGAAAGTGGTGGGAGAGCGCGCGCGAGCATTTGAATGTCAGTGACTGTGATTTGTGGACAGCACTGCCCG
>JAUMHM010000078.1:25037243-25061587 GCA_032362435.1 Melikaiella ostensackeni
AACCGCGATTTTCGCACATTTAGCTTAGGATATCTCGAAAACCTGACGTGATGGAGCAATTCTGAGGCCAGATTCTTTTTCAGCGCACCAAAAACCTTCGGAAAAGTATACTCTAGTTTCTGGTTCTGGAATCTTGTTGGTCTGTGTAATACTAAAGTCCTGATTAATCATTTCTTAAATTTGTTCCTAAAGTACATTAATTCGAACAATAATTGAAACAAATTTTTATTTTAAATCATACTTAAAATTCAATGCATATTTAACGTATTAATACTTTGAATAAAAGATATTTTCCTGAGAATAATAAAAATGATAAAAAGTTGTATTTTAATCAATATAAATCCAGTACTATAGAAGTTACTTTTACAAATAAAAAATCATTGTTATTTAGTTTTATAGCATGATTTTTAAAACTCTAGCACGCTCGAAAAAATTCCCTGACATTTCCTGGTTTTTCCAAGCATATAAAAATTCCCTGACAATTTTAGATTTTCCATGTTTTCCAGGTCAGTAGACACCCTGCTTCATTATAGAGTGAACTTGTGAAAATAAACTCTGCATTAATTATGATATATATTTGTTTCAACAATAAATGTTTTAAATTCTCTTAAATGCTCCATAAATGCTCTTATCGAGCTTAAATGCTGAGCATATTCTCGAGAGCATTTGCTCAATACAAATTCTTGGGCATTTAAGAACTCTAGAGAGGATGTTTCAATGTGACAAATGTTGGAAAAAGTTGTTAATAGTTTATGTTGACTCAGACTCACTCGTTCAATGTCGATCGATCCGTGGGATAATGTCAAGCCATCCACTGTGTGTACTTTGTTGCAATAGCACATTTGCATGCGAATTTAATGTGCATATTTCATGCCTAACGTCCTGTCGTTAGAACCCAGCTAATCGAGTTTAGAACAGCGGTTTTATACTATTTTTTAGCTGTTTTCAAAATTTTATACGCAATGATTTTTTGATTTAATGATCACAAAGATAAAAATTGGCCTTTAGTTATTTCTTTAATTTGAAATAATTTAATCAAGATTCACGGTAGCGAACCGCCGTCATGTACTAACAAAAAGTAGAAAAAGATTATAAATACCTTTATGAGAAAAAAAAATCTGCCAAGAAGGACGGAATGCGAAAAAGAAAAAAATCGCTAACGGGAATTATTATCTGTAACGTAAATGATTTTGAACACTAAAAGTGGAATATCTCAGTCAATTTATGATATATCTTGACCAAACTTGGTAGGTATATAAAACCCGCCAAAGTACAAAAATTCTGTAAGTTTGGAAGATATTAATTGAAAATTGAAGAAATGAGCTTCAATCTAATTAAAAAAAAGTCTTATGAAACTTTGACAATCATATCTCATTTTACAATTTTACATATTTGTCATTTTTTAGGCATTTTCACTCATTATTTAATGATTTCTAACATGCAGACACGCACCTGCAGCCAAAACCAATCGATTGATTTCGACAAATCTTTGCATAAATATAGGAAATAAAGTGTACATATGCCGCTTTTTCAGAAGAAAGTGGTCCATAAACATACCTGCCACAGAGTTAGGTTTGAATTTATATGAAAAAATTAACAATTTTCAAAATATGCAGACACAAACATATCATCGACTAAGTTACACTGATTTTTTACCAGATTCTTGGAAAAAATTGTTCACAATAATTATTCTATCAATCTGAACGAAACTGGAAACTGGAGAAATTCGTTCACCCCAAAATTAACAACAAATTCTTAAGAAAAAGTCGCCTGTAGATTACAATTTTATTCCAATGTTGTTAGAAAAATTTATTACTGTGTGTGGATTTGTTATTATTGCGAAGAAAATTAATGAAATCCCATCAAAAACACTACGTGTGAAAAAATTTCGCCAATGACATGACTATTAATATTTTATTTATTTATGTTGAGGGTGATCAAAGTCGTGAAATTAAAAAATAAAGTTAAGTACGAATAGCAGAAAATTTATGAATAGGAGTGTTTTTCAATAAAAGGAATTAGTTCAATGAATTAGTTTATTAAATGGTTTTTTGTCTGATAAAAAAATTAATTGATAGTGTAGAGGAATAAAAAAATGGCAGACCTATTACTGTCTTTGAATAATAAACATAAGTGTTCCAACATAACAAAAATAATAATAATAATAAATTATTATATTACAGGCCCGCCAAATTTTTTGTTATTCCTCTACACTATCAATTAATTTTTTTATCAAACAAAAAATTATTTAATAAACTAATTCATTGAACTAATTCCTTCTATTGAAAAACACTCCTATTTATGAATTTTCTCTTATTCGTACTTTTCTTTATTTTTTCATTTCCCAACTCTGATTACCTTTAATATAAATAATTAAAATATTAATAGTCATGTACTTGGCGGAATTCTTTCACGCGTAGTGTTTTTGGCGGGATAATTCAAGAGAAGAGACATTGTTTGAAAATAATTCAAGGTTAAGGATATATCTTTAGTAATTAAACAAATTATAAATAGTCCCGGCTGATTGAAAAGTGAAAAGTCAGTCAATGATTCATTTCTGGGTAAATGTCCCAATTACTGAGGTATCAAGGGTTAGTCTTACTTTATTTGACTATTATTTTTAATATATAATAAAATAACAATATGTTTTTATTTCACTTAAAAGTAGGACGTATTTTGTACATGAAAAATAGTTTTAAAGACCATAACATAAAGCCGTGTACATAAGTATTTAACATTTAGATAAAAAATTGAACAAAAACTGTGTACCTACATATTACTGCGTCCTTATTACTGCGGAATTTAGTTTTATGTATGCGAACGCATAAAAAGTAAAAAGATGATTCAAATGGCATTCACTTACTAACAATAATCTTATTATTTAAAAAAAATAATGACATAATAGAAAATTTACTTCATGTTTAATCTATATTGCTGCGGATTTATAGGTTATATATTGAAAACTGAAGTTATTTAAAATACTACATTGTTAACAGTGACTAAACAATGTAATAATCTACTTATATTTATCATCTATTTACAGTTTTTGATCTTCTGTTAATTTTAGTGTAAGTATGAAGCATATATATGCGTACCGCAGTAATTGGGACATTTATCATATGGTTATCATTCAACTATTACTATTATTATTATTATTATTATTAAATATGATATATATTCTTAATATATATATATATATATATATATACATAAATATAATATTATTACTATTATTATACTATTATTATTATTATTATTATCACTTATTAAATTCGTCAAAGATATGTATGTTATATTATTTGACTAAAAATATAGTCAAGCAAGTTTTGGCTGAACATTAGTCCAATTGAACTAATTTTTACTCTTAAATGAATTAGATTTGAGAGCTCTTTGTAACTCATACAAATTAACTCAAAAAGGTTTTTTTTCTTTAAATTCAAAAGAGTGAAATGAATCAATTAAACTTTGAAACATTTATGATAAATGAACAATATAAAAATATTTCAGATTAATTAATCACACTATCTTAAAAATTATTGAAAAAATAAAAAAAAGCCAGTATAAGCAACAGTAATTAAATATAGTTAGTGGATTAGAAGGTGAACTTTTTATGTAAAATTGACGAAGAAAAGACAAAGTTAAGGAAAACTTTTTCCCAAATACAAATTTTCAAACATAATATCGTTTCCTTTCCTCCTATCGATTCCTCGTGGGTATGGCCTTTATTTTACTTTTTCCTTATTTATTCATTATATTTTTCTTCTGAATGAATAAATATTTGCATGTGTGCTTATCTAAATTTGGTCGTTTTGGTGTCACTGACTACAATATTTCTTTCCTCGTTAGAGATTCTAGTTTTGAAATAATAATAATATAATGGGGCGGTAATAGGGCGACGATATAGAAGTAATCTTTTATTAATTAGAAATCTTATATTGGTACTTCGGCTTGAAAGAATGCGATGACACCGAGATATTGTTGATGATATAATGGGGTGGTAAAGAGTTTTCCTTGTCAAAATCTGAGATCAGGTCCAATTAGGGAAATCCTGACTCCTGCCATACTTGATTAATTATGAAAATTGAAAGAGACTTTTATTTATAGATTGAAAAATTAGCTCATTTATATTTGTTAAACATAGATACATTTTTTCAACTATGGGCAACTTTCCACAAAAATTTAGATATTGAATTTTTTTATTATTCTGTTTTTTATTCATATTTATGACATTATAAATATTAATGTAGAATACTTAATAGAACAATAATCAAACATTCATTATAATAATCGAGAATGGTTTTTTTTCTATGGGGCATTGAACAGTTCTCCCTATAAGGTACAGGTTTGCAAGAGCGTTACACCCTTGTCAGGCTCTAGCTGGTTTTACTGATCAGGGCCACTCTAGAAGTGGAATAAACTGGCGAGAACCCTATCAGGCCCACATGAGGATTTCTGCACTGGGCGTTAAAGATAGAATTTTAGATTTAAATTCCATAAAATTTAATTTCTTCATTTATGCTTTTTCGTAAACGCCCTTATTGTAACTGAATATTTTAATTTGGGAAACTTTACTTGATTTTACCTTTTTTCGTCGCTTTTGCATGATTTGAATTTTGTATCATGGAGAAATTTTTTTTTAAATGCTTGAATTCTTCAATTAATAATCAGGGGAGACCATCCTTCAGTAGATAGAAATTAATTAAAAATACTAATATACACTACTGACGGATAGTATCGGAACGCCAAACGGTTGACCTAATCAAAGTTAGCCTTGACTTTGAAAGGTGATAGCGCCGGCCAGAATATCGATAAAAACATTTTTAAAACTCTGTTAAAAACCTTATTGAATTCTGCGTCAAATGAGTCTTAGTAGAAGTAATTTGACCCTGTGAGTATTGAAATATCACGTGAATAAAACAAAAATTAAATTTCAATTTTTGAGGAATTTCGTACTTCAACTTCAACTTCAACTTTTGGCAGGAGCTAGGAGAATCAATTCGTTAATTCGATATTTTACAAAAGTGATCTTCAGGATTTCACCTTCCATTTAAGCAGTCAGAAATTGAAAAATCTTCACGGGTTCATGAAATAATATTTTTTTGTGCGAGCATGTTAAATTTGAGAACAAATTGAGAGACAAAGAAAAATTGAAAGTTGAAAAAGTGATCATTAGGATTTTACTTTTCATTTGAGCCACCAAACATTGACAGATCTTCACGAAAAATCTTCCCTTATCATCCTTTATAATCCTTTAAAATCCATAGAAATCCCTCAAAATCTATAAAAATCAGTTAAAATCCTTGAAATTTCGTGGAATGTTTCGAAGTATTACAAGATCTCTTGAAATCTTTGAAATCCATTTAAAATCTATTGAAATTCCTTGAAGTCCCCTAAAATCCTTTATAGTATTTTCAAATTCTTTGAAATTCTTCGAATTTTTTCAAATCTTACGAAAGCCTCCGAAATCCGCGGATATACTTTGGACTTTTCTGAAATCTCTCAAAATCCTTTTAAATTCCAAGAAATCATCGAAACCGCTTTTAATCTCTTAAAATTCTTTCAATTCTTTGCAAATTTTTTAAACTATTATGAAATTCCTTTAAATCCTTTTAAATCTTCGAAATTCAATAAAAACTCTGGATATTCTTCAAAATTCGTGAAAATACTTTGGTATCTCTTGAATTACTTTAAAATCTTTTAAAATCCGTGAATATACTTTGGAATCTTTTGAAATCTCTTAAAATCCCTTCAAATTCCTTAAAATCCTTCGCGATTCCCGAAAATTGTTCTTAATTCCTTAAAATTCCTGAAAATCCCTGAAAATCCGTCGAAATCCTTTGAAATCCATGGAAAGCCCTAAAAATCTCTAAAAATCAGTTAAAATCCTTGAAATTTCATGAAATGTTTCGAAATATTATGAGAACCCTTCAAATCTTTGAAATCCATTTGAAGTCTTTCAAAATTCCTTGAAATCCCCTAAAATCTTTTAAAATTCCTTAAAATTTTTTCAAATTTTACGAAAGCCTCTAAAATCCGCGAATATACTTCGGAATTTTCTGAAATATCTTTAAATCCCTTGAAATTCCTGAAAATCCCTCAAAATCCGTCGAAATCCTTTGATATCTCTTGAAATCCTTTGAAATCCATGGAAAGCCCTAAAAATCTCTAAAAATCATTTAAAATCCTTGAAATTTCATGAAATGTTTCGAAATATTATGAGATCCCTTCAAATCTTTGAAATCCATTTGAAGTCTTTCAAAATTCCTTGCAATCCCCTAAAATCCTTCATAATATGTTGAAATCCTTTGAAATTCCCTAAAATTTTTTTAAATCTTGCGAAAGCCTCTAAAAACCGCGGATATACTTTGGAATTTTCTGAAATCTCTTAAAATCCTTTTAAATTCCAAGAAATCATCAAAACCGCTTTTTAATCTCTCAAAATCTCTTGAAATCCTTTCAATTCTTTGCAAATCTTTTAAACTCTTATGAAATTCCTTTAAATCCTTTGAAATCCGTGAATATACTTTGGAATCTTTTGAAATCTCTCAAAGTCCTTTGAAATTCCTCAAAATCCTTTGCGATTCACGAAAATTGTTCTTAATTCCTTGAAATTCCTGAAAATCCCTCAAAATCCGTCGAAATCCTTTGGAATCTCTTGAAATCCTTTGAAATATTCGCAAATTTTTAAACTATTATGATATTCTTTTAAATTTCTTCAAATCTTCGAAATCGAATTAAAATTTCCTGACAGCCTTCAAAGTTCGTGAAAATACTTTGGTATCTCTTGAATTCCTTTGAAATACTTTAAAATCCGTGAATATACTTTAGAATCTTTCGAAAACTCTTCAAGTCCCTTGAAATTCCTTAAAGTCCTTTGCGATCCACGAAAATCGTTCTTAATTCCTTAAAATTTCTCAAAATTCCTTGAAATCCGTCGAAATCCTTCGAAATCTCTTAAAATCTTATTAAGCTTCTTGAGTCCCTTAAAATCATGTAAAATCCCTTAAAAAATTAAGATTCTCTCTGAAATTGTACTAGGTGATTTTTTTTTAATTCTTGAAATTTGTTTAAATCATTCAAAACTTGTGAAATCTCTGATAATCCTTTGGTATCGTTTGAAATAATCTAAAACTCCAGTAATCCTTTAAAATTTTTTGAAATCTCGTTTACAGTAAAAAAACTTGATATATGGTTGATATATTGAGTGAAAATATAAAATCTTACGTAAAAAAGGGGAGAGGGGTCACAAAAATCTCATGAATCCTTAAAATAAGGGGAGGGGGTCTAAAATTTCAAAAATCAACCTCACGTAATTAATCAAAGGGCTTATTATTAATTTTAAGTACTTACACCTTATTTTAAATTGGTTGAAAGTACCGATTTGGAATCATATATATTTGAATGAGCCATTATGACATGAATAATTTATTTAAAATTTAAATTGATTAAAGATTTCGCGAATCCGCTTAGGAGTAACCTTTATCCATACAAAAAAATTGAATGTGACACGTGATTTGTTCAAAAATACTGAATAACTAATTACTAGCAAGGACTGCCCGCATAATAGACATCATACAATCATAAAAACTCTCATTCCCGCAAGTTCATGCTCCATTTTCAAAAATTAAATTAAAAAATATTTAAACCTAACGTTGACTTATTTCTTGTAAAAATAAACTCAATTCAACGTTTTCTACAAGTTGCCATAATTATTTTCCGTATTCATGACACATGTAAATTCTCTATTAGTGCCCCAATTTGTTCTAAATCATCATTCAGATCAATCTGAATCCATGAATATGATCCATGTTTAATTTTGTCTAGATATCGCAGCCTGATGATACATATATCGATTCCCTCTAATTTTCCTCGAACCCTCTTTTCAGTTCCTTGACTTATGATTAAAAGTTGCGAAACGCTTTTCAGGTCAAATCGCCCATATTTCAGATGCGTTGGATAATTTTTCTCGGTGCATAATTCTGTTTGCGCGATAGTCGTAAGTAGACTCGCGTGAGAGTGTATTTGTGGGTATATTTTATTTATTGGCAATCGAGCTATTAGAATTTTCAAGAGCCTCAAGATCGGGCGATTAGCTCGACGTCTGAATATACGCGATTCTAAGGCGGTTACTACTCGGGAGTAGAGTTGGGAGTAGTTACAGGGTGAAGGGAGTCGAGACGAACGGTCCGCGAGGTCAGCCTACAGGTTTCATGCACACTTTCGTTTGCGCGTGTACAAGTACAAGTACAAATGCAAATACATGCAATTTTACTTGTACTCGTGCACATATAAAGATATAAACGCACACAGCCGGTCGACGTGAAAGAAGAGGATCTCTTCTATATGGGTAATTCTTCACAAGGAGGTCACTTTCGTTTTCCCGCGAAATAATTTTGAGGGAACATGATCAATCATTATAAAATTTGATGAATTTATTCTTCTTTTTCATATTTACTTGTATCACAAGCGAAATATAATAAATCGTACTGTAAAAATGTATTAAGTTAGTCTAAATGCCCCAAAAATACATTTTTCTCTGTTTCCCGCATACAAGTGATCAATTTTAAGAAAGTTTATGACAAATGAGATGAATACAGTGAATATTTCGATCATTACCTTTCAAAATATTACCTCAAAAACCATGACTCTACAATCGAACGTTTTTAATTTAACATATATATATATATACGTGATTAAAAAGCAGTGATGAGAAAGTTACTTCTTGAAAGGAACTAGTTATCGTTACTGTTACATCACGAAAAAAGTAACTAGTTATCGTTATCGTTAGCGATTCAAAATGTAACTTTTTCTTAGTTGTATTTCCCGAAGAGAGTAACTGTTGTTACTTTTATAGTTATTTTTGTATTATATATATATATATATATATATATATACAAATTTAATTTTCAAACAACTTTATTTATAACTTTCGAGTGATAGTTATTACACTTTTTAATGAAAGTCGTAGGTTAGTTGGACTGTAAATCTCTTTGGCGCTGAAAATTAATTATTTCTTTCTAAAAGTGTTTCTTCAGATTTACTTAGTTACCACTTCCACCTTTCAAAAATGTACTATATATTAAGACCAACGGGAATTTTTTTAGAAGAAGTTGAATTTTCAGCCAAAAGGATAAATTTTCAAACAAAACAACCAAAAAAGATTTTCATTTTAAATCAAGTACAGTTGAACTTGACCAAAAAAGACGACGTTTCAACGAAATAGGTAAATTTGAAACCAGAGAGATGAATTTTCAACAAAGAAGATAATTTTCTACCAAAAAAGACAAATTTTTAAGCAGGAAATATTTTTATTTTTGATCAAAAACAGTTCTATTCAATCAAAAAAACAATTTTTCAACAAAATAGTTGAATTTGCAGTGAAGACAGAAAAAAATCAACCTAATTGTTGAAGTTTTAAGCCAAAAAGGCGAATTTTTAACAAAAAAGTTGATTTTCAATCAAATAATAAAATTTCTTTCCAAAAAAGTTTAATTCTCAATGAAAAGTGTAATATTGTAAATTTAAAAAAAAAGACGAATTTTTGACAAAACAGTTAAATTTGAAACCAAAGAGATAAATTTTCAACCAAGAACATAATTTTTTACTGAGAAAAGACAAATTTTTAAACATAAAATATTTTTATTTCTTATAAAAAATAGTTACATTCAACCAAAAAACAATTTTTTAACAAAGTAGTTGAATTTGCAGTCAAGACACAAAAAAATCAACCAGATTGTTGAAGTTTGAAACCAAAAGGGCGAATTTTCAACAAAAAAGTTGATTTTCAACCAAATAATGAAATATTTATCCAAAAAAGTTTAATTCTCAATGAAAAATGTAATATTTTAAATTTTAACCAGAAAAGACGATTTTTTAACGAAACTGTTAAATTTAAAACAAAAGAGATAAATTTTCAACGAAGAACATAATTTTTTACCAAAAAAAAACACAAATTTTTAACCAAGAAATATTTTTATTTTTAATCAAAAAGAGACATATAACTAAAAAACAATTTTTCAACAAAATAGTTGAATTTGCAGTCAAGACAAAAAAAATCAACCAGATTTTTGAATTTTCAAGCCAAGAAGGCGAATTTTCAAAAAAATAGTTGATTTTCAACCAAATAATGAAATTTCTATCCAAAAAAGTTTAATTCTCAATGAAAAATGTAATATTCTGAATTTTAAACAAAATACATGAATTTTCAACTACAGAAGATCAATTTTCAACCAAAAATGGGATAGTAAAATTCTCAATTGAAGAAATTAATTTTTAACGGAAAAAGATGAATCCTCGACGAAAAATGTAATAGTTGATATTTCAACCAAAAAAGTTTAATTTTAAATGAAAAACAGTTATATTCAACCAAAAAAATAATTTTCATCAAAATAATTGAATTTTCAGTCAAGAGAGAAATGAAATCAATCAGATTGTTAAAATTTCAAGCCGAAAAGGCGAGTTTTCGATAAAAAAGTTGATTTTCAAACTAATAATAAAATTTTTATCCAAAAAGATGAATTTCCAATCAAAAATGTAATAAATGAAATTTCGACCAAAAAAGACGAATTTTTGACAAGATTGTTTAATTTTTAACCAAAGAGATAAATTTTTAACAAAATACACGAATTTTCAAATACAAAAGATCAATTTTCAACAAAATAGTGCAATTTGATTCCCAAGAGATGAATTTTCAACCAAAAAGATTAATTTTTTACCAAAAAAGACGAATTTTAAACAAAATATATGAATTTTCAACTGAAAAAGATCAATTTTCAACCAAAAATGTCATATTTGAATTTTCAAGTGAAATTAATTTTTAATAAAAAAGAACATGAATTCTCAACTAAAAAAAAATTCATTTAAAATCAAAACCAATTTAATTAAACTAAAAAACTAATTTCCAACAAAACAGTTGAATTTTTAGCTGAATGAAATGATTTTATTTCAAAATCGTTCAATTTCGAAACAAAATAATTACATTTTTGACCAAATAATAAAATTTTTAAGCAAAAAAGATGAATTTTCAACGAAAATAATAAATAAAATAACTGGAATACTTAAATTTCCGGTTAAAAAATACATTATCAACCAAAGAGAAATGAATATTTGACTCTGAAATTATTTTTTAATTTCTTTTTTAATATATTTATAAATTTTAGAAAATTTTGAATCTTAGGGTGGGGGGAGAATTTTAGTTTTCCTATATGGGTTATAAATCTCTATGACTATCTGCCGCCACAATTTGAATAGAGAAAATAAAAAAATACTTGGAAAAGCAATAAAATTGATTGATTGTCGTAAAAAAAACTTGTGAACTACATTTCGAAAGTAACTAAAAAAGTAACGAATTTGATAATTACTGTTACTGAAAAAACTTGTAACTAGTTACCAATTCGTTACTTACTCACAAAAATAATTTTGTTACCACTATCGTTACCAAAAAAAGTAACTAGTTACAGTAACTAGTTAAAAGGAACTAGTTACTTCCCATCACTGTTAAAAACTCGTTGAAACAGTTTCATCGGAATATTTTTTTGGTGGCCGGAGTTTACATTTGTATGACTTTTGGGCAATTCTGTTGAGTTTTGTAATCAATAAAACCTCAAATTTTGCATAAGTAGGTCCACATGTTACATCTACGTATGATTTTCTGCATTTCATCTAGAAGATTTTTGTTTAAACCAGTGTGAGTTAAGATAAAGTTTTGCGTATTTTTATTATGTGTAAACTCCGGCTGTTGTTAAATCGGTCACTTTTTATAAAATAAACTAATATTAGCGTAATAAGTAATTTGAAGGGAGAAAATATAAATATATTATCCAAAGGACTATTTAATTCATTCAGTTTTGGGGATATAGTTTGCGTTTTACTATGGTTTGTAAACTCCGGACGCCGTAAGCTCCGGCCGCCAAATACATCAAGCCAGGTGTGTAGCACATAGATTTTAGACCCCGGCTGCCTGCGGTTCTAAATTAATTGACAGAATAGTAATGTATTTGTTAAAAAAAAACTTATTTGAATAATCAACGACCAATTTTTCGAAAAAAAACCTAAATATTCATAATTAGGGGGCTTTTCTCGAGTACTAGATTATGATGATAATTTTTGAAATTCTTGAAAACAAACACCTTAAAATACTATTTAAGCCCGAATATTTTTAGGACAACGCTTTTTTGTGCCAAAGAACTGCATTCATTAAAATAAAGAAATTCGAAACATTTTTTTTAAACTTATTTTTGTGAAAAGTGCCCTGTCCTGGAGAACCACCCATATACTAAATAGTGGGTTAGAAACCACGTTTCGGCAGACAAAAGTCCAAAAAACGTCCTATTTTTTTAAAAAGTGATTTAAAATTTGATAATAAAATTTCAAAATTCAAAATGGTTCATCCAACATATAGCGACCAAAACATTTTAAAGATTAGCGAATTTCTCGGAAATTGATTTTATAAAGGTATTTTGAGCCACTGATTTCAAATTTGGTACTACAATTACAAAACTTAAAATGGCGGATCCAATATTTCGACCAACAGTTTTGAGGGATTATCTTTTTTTTTCTAAATCATTGTATGAAGGTATTTTGAATCACTGATTTAAAATTTGATAATAAAATTGAAACATTCAAAATGGCGGAGCCAATACATAGCGACTAAAATGTTTTAAAAATTAGCGAATTTTTCGGAGAATCATTTTATGAAGGTATTTTGAGTCACTGATTTCAAATCTGATACTCAAATTACAAAATTCAAATTGACGTATCTAATATGGCGACCAACAGATTTTAAAAATGATTGTTTTCTTAATTCATTGTACGAATGTATATGAGTCACTGATTTCAAATTTGATATTAGAATTGCAGCATTAGAAATGGCGGATCCAATATGGCGACCATCATATTTTAAAAATTATCGGATTTTTTAAAATTCATTTTATAAAGGTATTTTGAGTTACTGAATTCAAATTTGATACTGAAATTACAAAATTAAGAATGAAGGATCCAATATGACGACCATCATATTTTAAAAATTATCGATTTTTCTTGAAATTCATTTCATGAAAG
This sequence comes from Melikaiella ostensackeni, assembly GCA_032362435.1. Taxonomy (NCBI): domain Eukaryota; kingdom Metazoa; phylum Arthropoda; class Insecta; order Hymenoptera; family Cynipidae; genus Melikaiella; species Melikaiella ostensackeni. The sequence continues at coordinate 25,050,303 of JAUMHM010000078.1, forward strand.
TATTTTGAGTCACTGATTTCAAATTTGACACTCAAACTACAAAATTAAAAATGACGGATCCAATATGGCGACCCAAAGATTTCAAAAATGATCTTGTTTTTCAAATTCATTGTATGAAGGTATTTTGAGTCACTGATTAAAAATTTGGTATAAAATTTCGAAATTAAAAATTGCGGATCCAATATATAACGACCAAAATAATTTAAAAATTATCGGATTTCTTGGCAATTCATTCTATGAAGGTATTTGGAGTCACTGATTTCAAATTTGATATTAAAATTGCAACATTAGAAATGGCGTATCCAATATGGCAACCATCAATTTTAAAAATTATCGGATTTTTTTGACATTCATTTCATGAAGGTATTTTGAGCCACTGATTTCAAATTTAATACTCAAATTACAAAATTCAAAAGGGCGGGTTTAATATGGCGACCACAATATTTAATTAATTATTTGATTTTTTTGAAATACATTTTATGAAGGTATTTTAAGTCACTCATTTCAAACTTGTTAATCAAATTACAAAATTCAAAATGACGGATTCAATATGGCGACCAACAGAATAAAAAAATGATCGTTTCGATAAAATCATTGCATGAAGGTATTTAGAGTCACTGATTCAAAACTTCATGATGAAATTCCAAAATTTAAAATGGTGGATTCAATATATAGCGACACAATAATTTTTAAAAATAGCGGTTTTCTCGGATATTCATTTTATGAAGGTATTACGAGTCATTGATTTCAAATTTGATATTAAAATTGCAACATTAGAAATAGCGGATCCAATATAACGACCAAAATAATTAAAAAATTATCGGATTTCTTGGAAATTCATTCTGTGAAGGTATTTGAAGTCACTGATTTCAAATTTGATATTAAAATTGCAACATTAGAAATGGCGGATCCAATATGGCCACCATCATGTTTTAAAAATTATCGGATTTTTTTGGAATTCATTTTATAAAGGTATTTGGAGTCACTGATTTCAAATTTCATACTCAAATTACAACATTCAAAATGGCGGATCCAATATGGCGACCAATAGATTTTAAAAATGATCGTTTTCTTAATTCATTGCATGAAGGTATTTTGAGTCACTGATTCAAAACTTCATGATGAAATTCCAAAATTTAAAATGGTGGATTCAATATATAGCGACAAAATAATTTTTAAAAATAGCGGTTTTCTCGGAAATTCATTTGATGAATGTATTTTGAGTCACTAATTTCAAATTTCATACTCAAATTACAAAATTCAAAATGGCGGATCCAATATGAGATCAACATATTAAAAAAATTATTAGATTTCTTTGAGATTCATTTTTTAAAAGTATTTTGAGTCACTGATTCAAAGTTTGATATTAAAATTTAAAAAATTCAAAATGGTGATGACAAGGTTAAAAAGAATCTGATCTTGCAATTGTTATATTTCAATGCAATTATTTCTTTATACTACAAAACAAATGAGTGAACATCAAAATTGTCCAACACATGGACTCTATGTAGTTTTTTCCCGTAGAATCGAATAGCGTATTGAGTTTTACCGTGACTGATGGATTTAAACAAATTGTTTCAACAATTTTGATTTAAACAATTGGAAAATCAGATTCTTTTATATGAAAAATCATCTTCTGATAAATGACCTCATCGTAATATTAACTTCTTTGTTGGGGCTATTGGTCTGCCCATGGGCCTTAATAGTTTTAAAAACCGCTGAAATGTAGTTTGGGCGCGTTCATTACATATGGTGTAATTTTAATTGTGATCATTTCATGAACACTGCGCTTCCTCATACAGGATTTTTTTTTGTATTTATTGTTGATGTAAGTACAAGTAAGCTTATGAAGAAATAAGACTTTGACAAGAGTCAAGCTGATCTATTTTCTATGATTATGATAAAAGACTTCTATGATAAACTTCTTTATTAAATGAAAATACAATACCTAAAAAGAATAGTCCATTCAATGCTTTTTATTGTTTAGATAATTCCCGGATAATTAATTCTTTTAAAAAATTATTCAGCTAGGGGGGTTGGAAAGGGGATTTTGGCTTGCAAAAGGAGTCTGAGAGGATTGAAAATGGAATTCTGGATTGCAAAAGGAGTCTAAGGGGATGAAAAAGGTGAATTGCCTGCGCTTTTTTTAATATTTATTGTTCATTATTGATTATTACTTATTATTGCTTACTATTATTTGTTGCTTATTATTTATTTTTCATAGGTCATAGAAGGTTCTTATATAGTTCAATAGACTCATTTCATCAAAACGAATAAATTTGATACTCAAAATAATGGTGTATTTCAAAAAATGGATAATTTTTTCTCTCATGAACGTTAATCAAATCAACAAATCTGTATACTATATATCATGATTTCAGTTGGTCCTACAGGCCTGTTAAATACATTATTTGATTTTTCTCTTCATAATGAATAAATTTAGTACCTACAATATTGCTATGTTCCCAAAATTAAGGAAGTTTTTCTCTCACAAACGTTAGAAAAATGTATAAATCTGTATATATCACAGCTTTATTTGGTCATAGAGAGTTTCTGAATACATCGATCGATTCATCTCGTCAAAATAAACAAATCTGGTATTCTTAAAATCACAATTCTTAAAGTTTCGAATTTTTCGAATTCATTTTTCGTTATTCTCACGATATTTAATGAATGAATCTCAACTTTTTCTGTTGAAAAAAGAAGTATTTCATTAAAACCTACGTATCAATTTTTGTCCCCCAATATAATCAATATTGCAAAAAAATCACATCTAAAACGATTTTTTAGAAAAACTTAAAATCGGAAAAAAATTTGTTCTTATCTGATCCGGCTATAAACTTGACAAATAATGGGCATTATTTAGGACTGCAATCCCTCCAAATTTCGTAGGCCTAGCTCAACTTATGTTCGACTTATCATGTCCGCGCGCGGACATTTTTAAATACCTCATTTTCAGACTCCTGAGGTCGAATTATGTCAAGATATGTCAAAAAATGAAATTCGAAAATTTTCATCGTTACAAAGCTTCCTCTATGTGGAAGCAAAATTGTAACTCTATAAACTATTTATAAAATTTCAATTTATCACAATTTTTTGTTACTAAATACCATTCTAATAATAAATCAGAATGAATTTTGTGCGAAATCATTTTTGTCTACAACAAATTGATGCACTGGATTACTTGTTTAAATAAACTGTGTTTAACAAAAAAGTAAAGTGTTGAATGAAATTGTTATGCTGCTTCAATCTATCTTCGATAATTCTGATCAACAACAAGTTTATTTAAGTAATTTGTTCAGAGATAAAAACTCATATTGTTGAAATGACTTATTTTCCCGCTATATTTGTTTATATATTGTTGAACCCAAAAAGAAATTATGAAATCGGCTTCAAAAGTTTCCTTAGAAATTTAATGCAGATCATTTCTGAAACAAAGAACTCTCGAATCCAGAAAGAATTACATGCTATACCTGTAGACTATTTCGAACTGTAAAAAACCAGATTCGTCCCAGCGTACCGTCACGGCTCGTACTTGGTGCTTAGACGCTGACTCCGTTATTTGGAATTTTTATTGCAATCTATGAAAACGAGCAAAAGTGAGTCGACCTTTACTTCAAGTACACTATTTATTTGTTAAAATTAATATAGTTAAATTGATCAAGAAATAATTTTTCAAATTAAATTATCATTTTCTTAATCGTCCATGCCTGAGGATGAAATGAAATAAGCAATTATTTTGAAATTAATGACTAAGTAATAAATATTTCAAATATTTTAACCAAAAGCACATTGGAAATTAAACTATATTTTGATACTGATTGCAATGGTTTAATTTTCCGTACGAATTTAAGAGCTTAAAAACTTGACTTTTTGACGAGAAATCGGGTCTCCTGGCCCGGGACAAAAGAACGGCATGATAATTTAGTTGGTAACTTCACCGCTTCTGCCAAAGAGACCAAAACCAACCTCACACTCTATCCTTTTTTCGTCTTTTTTATACTACTGGGGACCAACATGTTTCGAAACCAATTTAGACTTCCTCATTAGGGGTAAATTATAGGATAACTACAGTTGTGAATAATGAAATATATATTAATTGTGTATATGTGCATGGCAGCTTTTTATTTTTTATTTTTTAACCAAATTCAAATAGATTTATTAAATTTATTGATATTCTCATTTCCTTTGTTACCTTTTTTTTGTTGAAGTCAAAACATATTTACTTGTTAACATGAAATGTCTTTTCTGGAAAAAAACCATGAAACTTGCATTCTCTCAATGATTCCTTCTGTAATGCATTCAATCTAAGTTTTTACTAATTGAATAAATTCATTTAATACTCATACTCGTATACCGAACTTTCAGTAATATCTAGTATAAAATCACACTCCACCAAAATTTTTATCAATTACACTGAAAATTATATTAACAAAAACATGAAAATGAGAATAGATAAAATAATTCTTTATATAACTTCCAGCGTATAAAATCCAAAAAAATTTCAATCCAAAGTTTGGTAAACACTTCACCACAATACTGATTAAACAAAAATTTCAATAATTTTTCCAAAATGTTTGTAAATTTTGTTGATTTTCTTTTTCTTTTGAAGATAGAAGTATAAAACCACTTTTTTAACTAAAATTTTGTCTCTAATTAGCCGGAAAAGCGGATAGTCTCGAAGTCCAGTTTTGGTTTGTTATTTTTTGGATGTTCCTTTTTATGTACACCAAAGATTTTCATAAGAAAGTAAATTTCGTTTCGATCTTGGAGAATGCTTTTTTTCATTTTCTTTCCTTGCTGCAAAAGGACGTAAAATGACGAAAGGTCCTGGGCAAAAAGCCTCCTTCTTGACGACTCTTTTGGGATTCGACGAATGCACTTCTTTCTGTACGAAAAGGAAAAGTGCTCTCGCGAGATCTTCAGGTTTCACGCTTGTTCCTGCGATTTTTGTCCAAAGTTCACAGAACCATTTGTCTTCTTCCTGATCGGAAATGCGATTCTTCTGTTTTTTTTTAGATTCCTTCCCAATGAGAGAAGCGTTGATTAATGACTCATTTTGCGATGTCATGGAGAGTTAAAATTCGATCGATGTCACATAATATACAATATCTTAATCAGAGTGTCCACTAATTTTCGCCCACGAAATTCCCGGTTATTTCCCGGTTTTTTCCGGCCGTGAATATCAAATCTCCTATTACTAGAAGCACAAATAAAACACACTTAACATAAGGTTTTACTAATGTATAATTGTAAGATGACAGCATTTATTTTTTATCAACATATCTTTGGTTAATTACTTTGGTATTCGAATTGGTAAATAATTCTTGAATATAATTCTCAATTTCATTAGTATCAAAATTTCAAAGAGGTTCTCAAAGATTTCAAAGGTTTTTAAAAGATTTTAAATCATTTCACAAAAATTTCAAAAAAATTTGAAACGATTTCGAAAGTATTCAAAAGATTTCAGAAGATTTACAAGATTAGTAAATAATTCGATTTTAGAGATTTCAGAAAGGTTTCAAAGATTGGTGAATAATTCTTAGATAAAATTCAAAAAATTCTAGAAGAAAAACGAAATTTCACAAAGATTTCAAAATTTTATAAACATTTCAAAAAATTTCAAAATATTTTAGAAGATTTTCAAGACTCTGCAAAGATTTCAGAGAGATTTCAAACATTTTAAAGAAAATGACGAAGATTACAAAAGATTGTGAATTATTTCACAAACATTTAAGAATATTTTAAATTACTTCACAAATATTTGAAAGATTTGAAAAGTTGGTAAATAATACAATTTCAAATATTTCATAACGATTTCAAGGATGAGTAAATAATTCGATTTTAGAGATTTCAGAAAGGTTTCTAAGATTGGTAAATAATTCTTAGATGTAATGCAAAAGATTCTAGAAGATTTCAAAAATTTCAGAAGGATTTTGAAATTTCACAAAGATTTCAAAATTTTATAAGCATTCAAAAAGATTTTGAATGGTTTTGAAAGATCTAAAAATATTTCAGAAGATTTCTAAGGATTTGCAAGGATTTCAGAAAGATTTCAAACATTTTAAAGAAAATGACAAAGATTCCAAAAAATTGTAAATCATTTCATGAAGATGTCAGAAGATTTGAAGGATTACTATTACAATTGGTGAATAATTCTTAAATAAAATTCAAAAGATTTCAGAAAGATTTGACAGACTGGTAAATAATTCTAAGATATTCAGAAAATTTCAAATTTTTCCAAGATTTCGAAATGTTTCAAAAATTCCAAAATTTCACAAGGATTTCAAAGATTTTAAAAGATTTTCGAGATAGGTAAATAATTATTAGATATAACTCAGAAGAATTCAGAAGATTTTAAAGATTCTTCAAAGACTTTAGAACGATTTGAAAGATTAGTAAATAATTTGAATTTAAAGATTTCAGAAAGGTTTCAAAGATTGGTCAATAATTCTTAGACAAAATGAAAAAGATTTTAGAAGATTTTCAAAATTTCACAAAGATTTCAAAATTTTACAAACATTTCAAAATTTGAGAGAGATTTCGAACATTTTAAAGAAAATGACAAAGATTCCAAAAGATTGTAAATTATTTCACGAAGATTTGAAAAGATTTTAAATGACTTCATAAAGATCTGAAAGATTCCAAAAGCTTGTAATCATTTCATAAAGATTTCTCAACATTTCATAGATTTCAAAGATTTCAAATGATTTCAAAAGATTGTAAATCATTTCATAAAGATTTCAAACGATTTCAAAAGATTTCAAAAGATGTTAGAAGATTTTCAAGATTGGTAAATAATTATTAGATATAATTCAAAAAATTTCAAAAGATTTTAAAGTTATTGCAAAGATTTCAAAAATTCCAAAGATTGGTGAATAGTACACTTTCAAAGATATCAGAACGATTTCAAAGATTAGTAAATAATTCTATTTTAAACATTTCAGAAAGGTTTCAAAGATTAGTGAATGATTTCTAGATATAATTCAGGGAATTTTACAAAATTTACAAAATTTCAGACAGATTTTAAAATTTCACAAAGACTTCAAAATTTTACAAACATTTCGAAAGATTTTGAATGGTTTTGAAAAATTTAAAAATATTCCAGAAGATTTCCAATACTTTGCAAGGATTTCAGAAAGATTACAAACATTTTAAAGAAAACGACAAAGATTCCAAAAGATTGTAAATTATTTCACAAAGATTCCAAAAGATTTTTAATTACTTCACAAAGATTTGGAAGATTCCAAAAGCTTGAAATCATTTCACAAAGATTTCTCAACATTTCAAAGATTTCAAAAGAATTCGAAAGATTGTAAATCATTTCATAAAGATTTCAAAAGATTTCAGAATCTTCAAAGGATTAATATTCTAATTGGTAAATAATTCTTAAATAAAATTCAGAAGATTTCAGAAAGATTTGACAGACTGGTAAATTATTCTTAGCTATAATTCAGAGGATTTCAGGAATTTTCAGAGATTTCCAAGATTTCAGAAACATTTCAAAGATTCCAAAATTTCACGAAGATTTCAAAGATTTCAAAAGATTTCCGAAGATTTCCCAAAGATTTAAAACATTTCAAAGAAATTCACAAAGATCTAAAAATATTTCTGAACATTGCAATACTTTTCAAAAGATTTTAAGAGATTTTAGAAGATTTCCAAGATATTTTAAAGATTTAAGAAAGATTTTAAGATTTCTTATAGATTATAAGAAAATTCTTAGATAATTTTACTTGACCCTAAGGCCAACAACGAATATTACCAATCCTAAAGAAACAATTCAGAAGATTTCAGATTTCCAAGATTTCTCAAAGATTATAAAGATTTCGTAAAGATTTCAAAGATTCAAAAATTTCACAATGATTTGAAAGATTCCAGAAGGTTTCAGAGATTTCGAAAGATTTCAAAAGATTTTAGAAGATTTCGTAAGGGTTTCAAACATTTAAAAAATTCACAAAGGCTCAAAGTATTCCAAAAGATTGTAAATCATTTCACAAAGATTTCAAAAGATTTCAAATTACTTCACAAAGATTGGAAAGATTCCAAAATCTTGTATCATTTCACAAAAATTTCTCAACATTTCAAAGATTTCAAAAATTTGCAAAGGGTTGTAAATCTTTTCGTAAAGATTTCAAAAGATTTTGGAAGATTTAAAGGATTAATATTCTAATTGGTAAATAATTCTTAAATAAAATTCAGAAGATTTCAGAAAGATTTGACAGACTGGTAAATTATTTTTTGATATAATTCAGAGAATTTCAGAAAATTTCAAAGATTTCGCAAAGATTTAAAACATTTCAAAGAAATTGACAAAGATTTGAGAATATTTCTAAACATTGTAATTCATTTCACGAAGATTTTGAAAGTTCTCAAAAATTTGATTCCGCAAAGATTCCACAAAGATTCAGAAAGATTTCAATGATTTCATAATGATTTTAAAAGATTCCAAGAGATTTTGCAAGATTTCTTAAGGATTTCAAATATTTCAAAAAACAATTCACAAAGGCTCAAAATATCTCAAAAGATTTCAAATTTTTTTGAATGAACTTGAATTAGTTGGAGATATCGCTAAATCCGATTGATTTAAGACTAAAAATTAGCTCAATTTGACTAATGTTCGGCCGAAAATTCTTGCTTCAACAATCACTAAAAATTTTCTATAATTGTCAGTGAAAAATAAATGAAACTTCGGTCAAATTTCACTAACTTGTAGTAGAAAAACTTAAGCAATAGTGAAAATAATTTGAATATGGAATACAGGAATAAAGTACCAAAAAAGTACTTCCTTTGTCTCGAAATTTCTACAATTTCAAATTCTTACAAGTAGAATTCGTGCCACAAAAATCTTGCTGAAACAGGACGAATTTTCAATTTTTTGGTATTTTAGTCCTATTTCGGCATTACTTTTTTTGGGACATAAATTACATGAGCCCTTGTAAATAAATCATGAATAAATTGGAACTTTTCTAGTACTTTTGCCCTTATTTCGAACTTTTAAATAATTTCAAAAAAAGTTGATACTTTAGTACCAATTTTTCCTATAACAGAACTTTGAAACATGAAATTCTGTTAAACCTTTTAAAATTTATTTTTACATATACCATCTAAAATTCACCTACACCAAACTTGTAACTTCTGTCTGGAAATTGCAACAATTTTCCTGAATGTTGAACTTTTTTGATGAGAATTTTCAAACAAGCGCAACAACCGTTCAAAAAAAAAACACACACACACTAAAAAGATACAAAGGAAAATAAAACCTACACTTACTTATACCAATCGTCTGTGCAAAGTGAGCCATAATATTTCTGCAATTCTAGCATTCCGCAGCAGAAACTACAGTATTTCAGGCCACGGGTATTTCTAAAATTCCACTTCTCGAACATCTATTGTTTCCCCCTTTGAACGCTTTTCAAAATGCTTGCCACTTCTTGGAAAATTTTGCAGAGCTTTTATTCAAACTTCAAGGGATAGATAAATAAACTGAATTTTCTACAATAATAACCAAAATACTGCATATAGAACAAGTTTAAATCAGATACATGAATTAAAACAATTTTGAGTTCATCAATACATTGAAAAACTACTCGAATTGATTAAAATCATATCTGGATAATACACGATTGACCTAATATAGGAGATTTCCAAATTCAGTCAGTTTAACTAAATCCCATTTGTTAGTTAATCTCCATCACTAATGATTTAGCCGCAGTAAATAAATATTGCTTTTCCACTCAGCGGAACAATGTTTAATCGATCCAATTACGTTTCCCGGCGTAACTGAGTTCACCAAACTGTGATAAATTTAAATATAATCCAAATACACTTTAAGATCATTTTCTTATCAATTAGCACCCAGAGTTAACTTTTTTCTAATTGTTCATTAGATTTGAAATCACTAATTAACCGCATCTTCTGAACCAGTTTGCTCATTTCTTCTGAAGTTGTTGCCTACTCTGTAGATTGGATTTTTACTCCATGTTTATCCTTTTCGGGTTTTTCAATATCTAAAATTTCCCCTTCCACAGGAGATCGTCAAATATTAGCTTTCAGCTCAAATCCCTTCCGAAAACCCCAATTCTTATGATGATCCTCCAAATCAATGCCTGACGTACTCAATTCTGTGGTTTTTTTTTAATCTCTGAAATGCCCTACCGTCTGCAACCAGATTTCTTCAGAAGCGCTCGCATTCGTCTGAACATTTGGTCCGGAGAGTGGAAAACTGCTTACTTCGTATAACTCGCTCACTCTCTTTTGTAATGTATATTAGAACAAAGAAATTTGACAAGGCCTATGAGTCAAAAAAAGTTGTTTATCTTTTTTGCAGACTTTTTATAAAGACACCTTTATTCTAACGCTTCGCGAAGTAAGCGGTAATCGGATCTGCACTCGACTATTCTAGCGTATACTGTTACCCACGGGAACAACGACGATAGTGTCGCTGAGGGCACTTTGACGATCATCCGAGATTTCGTTCCAGTTTTAGTGACGTCAACTTGCGTCCGACAATGAATACCAATCCGCGAGTGTCATTCTTTCTTGGTCAAAAGTTAACTAGACTCTAAAAACTTACAATAATTCTAACTCAAAGCATCAAACCTTCAAAATTCTGCTCTAAATAATAAACATTTAAAACTGTTTCACATGAACGAGACCATTTCAGAATCTTTGTTTAATTTGGTGGTTATAGAAGCAACAAAGTATTTTTGCTATTTCAACAAAACTTTTGTTGAAACAACCAAATTTTTATGAGTGAATAAAAGTTTTCTTGGAAGAACAAAAATTTTGTTGGTAAAACAAAATTATTGTGTTGCTTATATAGTAATAGAATCGTTTTATTGTCTCAACCTGACATTTTTCTCAGTGGAAGTAGGGAAAAAGAATATATAAAAGAAAACTTTGGGTTCGAGAGATACGTAAATTGTTGTTAGGGGAAACTATGCAAAAATAGGTGAATTTTAAAAGTAGGTCATTTGAATTTATTGGAGTATGCAACAAAATTTGTTCTTAAAAGTTTGATCACAATATTTGGCACAATATTTAACAAAATTGGAAAAAAATTGTATTGAGACATGAGAAGAAATAAATGTGAGAGATAAGAAAAACGGATTTCCAGCATTATAGCCAACGACATGACTTTCATATTAGAATGTTGAACAACTAACTGTACTATTCATAGTCAAAAAGGTTTCATTTGGAAGTGATATTCTTCAATTATGCATGAATGAGTGTGCTTTCGTGTATATTTTTTCTACAAGAAGCGATGACCTATTCGGAAATCG
>JAUMHM010000078.1:25061687-25085760 GCA_032362435.1 Melikaiella ostensackeni
TTTTTCTACCAGAAGCGATGACCTATTCGGAAATCGAGAGAGGTTTAGAAAACGTACCTCGAGATTGTTTCATAAAAACACTAAAAGTAACTAAATAATGGATTTCATCGACAAGTTTGAACAGAAATTGTAAAATGAATATTTAAGACTTCCCACCGCCTAAATTACTATCCTCAATGATTTACTAAAAATGATATAAAACATTAAAAAGTTGGTTGGGACCTACTCTAGCATAGTTTCCCCTAATCACTTGTAACTGCAGAGAATTTTTAATCATACTGTAAAGTCCTTAAACTGTTATCGGTTCTTAATTCTAAATCATCGTTGTATGAAATTAGTTCAAAATACACGATTACATGCATCTCGATTCGAAATTTAGAAACTTTTGGAATAGAGATTGTTGATTTTTTTAATTTTCCCAATTTGAAAGATTCTAAAAGATTACAATTTTATTCATTATTAATTTGTAATGCTTTAAATTTTGAACTGTTCAAATTGCAATTTTTTTCAATTTAAATTCCGCATTTTTCAATTATTTGAATTCACGATTTCGAAAATTGTTTAATTTTGAAGGCTTAAAATTTTAATTTGATCCTTTTTTCGGCATTCAAATGAAAATTTATTCAATTTTGATGCAAAAAATTTAAAATATTCCAATAACGATTGATCTGAATTCAAAATGTTAAACTTTGTATGGCTTCTATTTCACATTTTTTTGTGAGGCTCTGCCTTCAAAATTGTACAATTAAGAATATTTTTTTCTAATTTGTAATTTTTTAATGGGGTGAAATTTTTAAGGTTTTTCATTTTTAGTGCTTAAAGGGTGAGATCGTGTTCAATTTTGAGTGCTTTAAAATTTCAGCTGATCGATTTTCAATGATTTAATTTGTAGAGTGTGCAATTTTTAATATTTTTATATTTGAAAATTAAGCACTTACTGTTTTCATTCTTCAATTAGGAGAATTTTCAAAATAAAATTGTCCAGCTTCATAAGTTTTAACTTGAGGTTGATCAATGTTGAGAATTAAAAATGAAAACATTTTAAAAAGATTTAAAATGCAGACTTTTTGAATATAGAAGATCTTAACAGTAACAAAATGAAATTTTTTTCTTTCGTAGGGCGTAGAATTTAAATTGAAATAAAACGGAAAAGTTGTATGTCTCAAATGTTTCATATTGAATATTTTTCAATTCAAAGAATGAAAAAGTAAAAAATTCAAACTTCCAGCATTAGAACAAAATTCTTATTATCATAAATAAACTTTATAAACGGAAGCCCAATCGTGGATTATTCATACAAAGAAAAATTTTTTTTGTGTTTAAAGATTGGTTTTTTTAAGTATGTACTATACGTACAGCCAATCTCAAAATCCATCCAACATTTATAATGATTTATAAAATCGACAAAAATAAACCCAATGTTAATTGCTTCAAATTTTTAAGGAGAAATGTAAGCGTCCTTTAGAAAAAAAATTTCAGGTTGAAATTCTTGATTTAATTAGTGTTATATGGATTTTTGAGTTTTAGGTTCAATTCTAGGTAAAAGTTGCATTTTTTATCCAATCTTAATAACCAAAAGCTCATTTTATTCCTGGAAAGATTCTTTACGATATTGTTTTTTATGGGTTTTATTAAAAAAAATCAGATATCATACAGTTATTATGTATGATAATAATAACTAATAACTAATGATAATAATAAGTTGCATTTTTTATCCAATCTTAATAACAAAGAGCTGATTTTATTCCTGGAAAGATTCTTTACAATATTGTTTTTATGGGTTTTATTAAAAAAAGCAGATATCATACAGTTATTATTTTTGTAAACAAATTTTTTCCCTAATAACAGAAATGTTGATGAAATACAATCGAACAGAATTGTAAAGAATCTATCAAAGGGTTGAATTCAAATTTTGGTCATTACAATTAGATGAAAATTGAAGCTTCGACCTACAAATTAAAGCTAAGACACAAAAATCCATATAACGTTTATGAAATGAATAATTTCTTTCTAAACAATTTTTTTCTAAATCAAGCTTAGATTTATCCTTTAAAATTTTCATCAATTAACATTGGGTCTATTTTCGTCGATTTTATAAATCATTTTGAAAATTGCTCAATTTTGAAGTGGAATGTACGTAGTGAACATCCTTAAGGAAAGGAATTTCTCGTGACTAATAAACAATTTTAAAATGCTATTACAGTCACGGACAATTCGAAGTGATAATTGTTGTTAACGATTTCCATTATTACAAGCAAGTTTCATACAAATGAACCCTATCACTGCACCGAAAAAATAGGTTCGGAATAACTGGTATAAATAACCATTTTTACTACGAAAATTGATTGGAATCGTCAAAAATGCTATTTTTATTTTGAATTTTCGCCACTTTTGTATGATTACAATGCAAATCATAATCTTTGACCAATAAAATAGCCGAAAACACTTTTTGTATTTTGAATTTTTGCCAACTTCATTGAATTACTATGCAAATCGTAACTATCACCCAATAAAATAGTTGACAATACAATTTGCATGATCTGATGAACAGTGTTAAGTAATATAAACTACTTATCATGATATTTTTTGAGAAAACACAATCGCAAAATTTACTATTTGAATAAATTGTAACAAATGCTATCGTTTGCTGTCGGGAATTGTAATTTTCAGATGCTATTTTGCCATTCAGACATGGTAATTTCCGAAGAAATTGAGAAATGGTTTGAAATGGTAATCATTACCATTTTACATGGTAATAATCGCGTCTCTAATTTTCATTTGGAGGAGATAATGGTACTTGCTTTAATCAACGTGGGCACGCTAAGATCAACCTTTTTCAAAAAAGATTTTGATTCTTAAGGATGTAAAGGAGGTATCCTGGTTTGTTGTCAGCATCATAATTTCTCATGATATCCCGCTTTTGGCTGTTGACTGTTATGCATTTTGAATGGCATACACAATTTTAAAAAAGGCGGGTCACATTGCTGATCTACATGCTAAATGCTACAATTTGTAAATTTTTTGATTTAATTAGAAGTGGTAACGCTCGAAATATTATGGAAATTGTAAATGAAAATAGTAACTTTCACCATTTCTATGTAGGCTAAACATTGCAAATGCGCCTAGCATGTGTTACTACTTTAAATAGTAACATTTATTGTTGAAATGGCAGAAATTGCCATTTGTGAATGAAAATGTAAAATTGAAAATGTTCAACTGAGCTATCTTCACTGTAAAAACTAGATATCTCTTTCTATTGTATCATTTTTTGCGTGTCCTGTTTTTGAATAGGATAACTTCATGTTGTTACTTTCAATGTAAGACAAATGACTCTGAGTTCCTACCAGTGGTCTCATTTTAGTACCACTCGAAACTGTCAACAACTGCATCAAGATCTAACATATTTCTTCGCAAAAGATCTCTGTTTTAACAGAACATTGCTAATTTTTTGCCAAATATTCGCTCTTTTGCGCGACAGTTTCATTTCCCATAAAACATCTGGGAATCACAAAGCTTTTGAATTGAAGCTGAATGGAAACTAAAACTCGATTTCAGGTCCATTCTCAAACCGTAAAAATGTGCAGTTACTTGTCATTATTTCTCGTGAATCATTGCTTGTCAGATTTTACTGACAAGAAGCAAAGCGAGTTCTGCCACCGTGAGGTAGTGCGGAATTCTCGCGAACATGGTATAACTCAATATGAGATTTCTTAAAGATAAAAATGAAATCTACTTTCTTATGAAAATTTTATTACATATTTTGTTCTTAATATTAAATATCATTTTTGGAAAACCCCATAAATTTTGTATTTTATCAATAAATCCCTCTGTAATGCACCCAATCTAAGTTTTCACTAATAGAATAAATTCTTTAATACTTTTCACCGGTCTTCTAATAACATCCATCATAAAATCACATTGCCCTCAATTTTTATTAATTTCACTGAAAACCATAATACTAAATACAGTGAAAACAGAATAGATAAGAAAGTTTTTTCAATTTCCTGTGTAGAAAATCCAATAATGATAATCCAATGTTCTGTAAAAAATTTACAACCTTAATGGAACAATGTTTTATATTTAAATTATTTAAAACATTCAAAGTAATAAAATTATTTATTAAATTAATCAAATAATTTAATTTATTATTTTTAATCAAATAAATTAAATAAATTAAATGTAAATGAATCAATAAATATTCACGAAAAAGAAATAATAAACTATTGACACTTTTTTCTAACGATGCAACTATCTTTTCACTTTTTCTTCAAACATATTTTCAAACTTCTACGCTAGATTGGCCAAAATAACATCCGCTATCTCAAAAATTGAAGTTTTGAAATATTTTGAAAATTTCGCAAGATTTCAAAAATATTTAAAACATTTCAAAGAGTTTTTGTAAATTTCATGATATTTTAACAGATTTCAAGAGGTTCTAAAAGATTTTAACTGATTCCAAAGGATTTTAAGAGATTTTAAGGAGTTTCATCTGATTTCTAAGTTTTTGAAATTTTTGAAGAAATTTTAAGAGGTATATATTATAAATTTTCAGATAATTTACGGGATTTCACAGCATTTCAAGGGATTTAAAGGGGTTTCACCACACATCTGCGATTTTATGGGATCACCAAGGACTTTGAAGATTTAGAAAATTTCGATGGGTTTCAAAGGATTTGCAAGATTCTAGGGTCTTTTATAAGATTCGAAGAAATTTCAAGAGGTTTAAAGAAATTTCGAGAAATTTTAAAAGGGTATCTAAGATATAAAAGAATTTCGAGGATTTCAAGGGATTTTATGGTGTCTCAGTGAATTTAAAAGATTAAAAAAATTGTAGAATAATTTCAAAAGATATTAAAGATTTTAAGATACGCGATTGCTAAAGATCCAACGGATTTCTAGAGAACTTTAGAAAATGAAATGAAAGGGACGGCTAGGAATTTCCAATAACTTCTTCTGTTTTCAGGGAATTCAGAGATTCCTGGGGATTTCACGATATTTAAGGATTTCATAGGATTTCAAAAGAAATAATTAGATTTCGAAGGATTTCGAAGATTCCAAGGGATTCAAAAATATTAACAAGTTTTTCAAGAATTCCTAGAGGATCAGAGATTTCAGGGGTTCTTAAAGGATTTCAACAGGTTTCAAAGCTTTCAGGGATTCTTAAAAGATTCGAAAGGATTCCACGTGATTTTATGGAAGATGCATATTGTGTACCAGATTTCAAAAATAGTTAATCCCTTGATTTAATATTTGAAAAATTGCATCACACTATTTTGCTACTATTTTTCAAATTTTATGCTGCTATTGACACTATTTTGAATTTCCCAAATGAGTTCGAGGTCTCCAATGATCATTTGTTTATATAATTTGATTGAGGAATCGAAAAATAATATCTAATAACACATTTTGATTTTTAATTGCACTAAATATCGTTGGCAACATAATTTAAAAACAATTAACGAAACAAATTATTTTGATTTGCCTTTAAATGTCCACATTGGTAATTCGTTCACATAATTTTCATAAAATCATCAATTAACGTTTGATGACAAATTTTTATTACTAGACATCTCTCGCAACATAACTTGTAGAGAATCATTAGAAAGAACTATTTCTATTTGCCTTTAAATCTCCACACTGAGCGTATGTTTATATGATTTGTTTATAAAATTAAGATAAAATGTCAAACGACATATTTTTATCAAAAGATACAACTGGCAACATAATTTGAGGAGCATTGAGAGAAAAAAACAATGTCTTTCTGCTTATAATGTCTATAGTATAAATTTCTTAAATAAAATTTGTTTATAAAATTAACAAAGAATATTGGATGACAAATTGTCACGCAGAAATATATTTTGCAAGCAAAAATCCATAATTTCATTTCGAGAAGCTTCAATGTTGTGTATTTGTTAATTTAATTTGTGTATAATAATTAACTTCACAACTGACAAATTTGTTTTGTTCCTAATATCCCCGCACATTAAATCCAAGCGATACTGAACTTTTTGAGCATAGGAAAAATTGCAATAACATAACATACCTACAAAAATTCAAAATTTTGCCCACGCAGTCCTCTTTAAAATGGAATAAAGAATTTTTCTAAAAAAAAAATCTAAAATCGGTCAAGAATTGGCTTGTGCAAGTTATTTTGAACCTTGTTTTTTGATTTCTCCCTACTGTGGGACGCTCCCTACGGCGTGGCGCCCCGTAGTGGGATAAAATAGAAAAACGAGGTTCAAAATAACTTGTAGAAGGCAATTCTTCACCGATGTTGGATTTCTTTTTTCAAGAGGTTTCAGCATTAAATGCTGAAGAGTTTTGTGTGGCTTGATTAAAAATTGTTGTTTATTTAAACTTTTATGTTAATGTAAATACTGAAAAGAAGTCGATTTATTATTTTTTTTGTTTATCTTCGTGAAATTTTGTTCCCTATACTCAGCATCGATAAAATTCATGCGCGGCGGTAGTTTAGAGCAAAAAATTATTTTCTTCCTGAGGTAATTGTTATAAACAAAATGAATTAACAAATAGTCTGCATTATGGATTTTTCGTTTGCAAAGTACATTTTTTGCGTTAAAATTACGTGCCTTTTTCAGCAAAATGATACTCGATCATGAAAAATCTTCTTTCGATATTATTTATTAATTTTATGAACAAATTATATAAACAAATTCACAGTCTGGACATTTGAAGGCAGAAAGAAATCGTTTTTTCTCTCGATTTTCCTCAAATTATGTCACCAGTGATGTGTAATGGTCGAAAATTGTCATCCTAATTTTTTTATTCATTTTATAAACAAATGATGTAATTGAATGCACAGTTTGGATATTTGAAAGCAGCAAGAAAATTTTTTTCTTAATTTACCTCAATTTATGTCGTCAGTGATGTTTAATGATGGAAAATTATCATCCGATATTTCTTATTAATTTTGTAAACAAAATATACAAATAAATTCTCAGTGCGAATGAGCAAAGGCAGAAAAAATGCATGTTTTCGCTTAATTTTTCTTGAGATATATGGTCAGTAATGTTTCGTGATGTTAATTTGATAACAAACGAATCTTATGAATATATGATAAGTGCGGACGTTTAGTAGCAGAAAAAATTCATTTTTTTTCGCAATCAGCCTCAAATTATGTTGCCAGTGACCTTTAGTAACTGTTACTCCTTTTAATTTTTGTGACGTGGTATTGGTAGAAATTGTCAAAGATGGAAATTTGTCCACACTGGGCATTCGTTTAGAGAATTTGTTTATGAAATCATTAAAAAATTTCAGATGACAATTTCCTATCATTAAACATCATTGACGACATAATTTAAGGAAAATTAAGAGAAAAAACTATTTCTTTCTGCCTTTAAATGTCCACGCTAGTCATTTGCTTACACAATTTGTTTAAAAAATTAATAAAAAATATCGGATGACAATTTTCCATCATCGAACATCACTGGCGACATAATTTGAGGTAAATTCAGAGAAAAAACTACTTCTTTCTGCCTTTAAATGTCCACACTGTGCGTTTGTGATAATTTGTTTATAAACTTAATAAAAAAATTTGGATGCCAACTTTCGACCATTAAACATTACTGGTGACATAATTTGAAGAAAATTAAGAGATAAACGATTTCTTCCTGCCTTCATATGCCCACAATGGGCATTTGTTTACATAATTTGTTTATAAAATTAATAAATAATATTGGGTGACAATTTTTTATAATCGAGCACTATTTGGCCGATAAAAGCAAGTAATTTCAACGCAAAAATGTACTTTGCAAACGGAAAATCGATGATGTAGACTACTCGTATTTGTTAATGTAACTTGTTTATAACAATTAACTTACTAGAAAAATATTTTTTTGCTTGTAACTACCCTCGTGCATGAATTTCAGCAATGCTCAGTATAGGAACATTTTTTTCACGAAGATAAACAAAAAAAAATAAAGATCGACTTTCATCACTATTTTCATTAACGTAAAGTTTGAGCATAGAAAAATTAAAAATCAGGCTACACAAATATCTTCAAAATTTGATGCTCAATTTTTCTAAAGAAAAAACCAAAATCGGTCAGGAATTGCCTTCTACTACACTCATCTCCCTTTACTTGGCCGCCCAATCTTTGGCCGGTTTCACGGTTGTTCACGCTTGAATGCTTCTGTCTCCCTCCCATCTGAGCGTCCCTTAACGCTCAATACTCAAAGTCTTCGCTCGGACAGTCAGTGCCGTATCAGAAGTTGTTTACATCACAATTCTCTGGGCATATACTTTTATACGTGTGCCGGGCTCAGAGACTACAATGTTAAGAATGTTCGTGATTTTACAATACTTTATAATACAAATTGTAATGTAATATTGCAAGCACCATATTATGGAGTAAAATTGCAATAAATTTATTGTAAAATTACAATACAGATATTATGACTTCCAAGTATATTTTTCTTAAAATATAGTTTAAACATTTGATGAATTAATACTGAAGTAACTTGAATGGAAAAGTTGTAAAATACGATTTGCCTAATATACTGATTGTAATAAGAATCTTGGTTAGTGGAGAATCATTGAGAAATTAAATAAATTACATACCTAACCTAAAAACAATTTATCACGTACGAAGCTTTCACCTTTAGAATGCATTTCTGGGTATTGTTCACCTACACGTCATACTTAATTCTTGATTTATATATGATAAAACACTAAGACCAGCGATTTTTAATTTTTAATAAAAATATATTGCAAACGATATATGCAGGAAACTCTCATTTTCCTCATAATTCGGTGTTCGGTGTGCAAAACATGTATTGTAAAATTACATTACATTTTGGTAATAAACTTCCATTACATTTATTGCAAAATTACAACAGAAATTTTTGACAGTGTATATATGCGGTCCTGAGTGTTCACTCACTCGTAGCGTTAAATCCGGTTGAAACTAGATTTTGATAGCGCCCACTATTTGGCCAACCGGACCCGAGGCTGGCCAAGTAACGCGAGATGAGTGTAGTTATTTTGAACCTCATTTTTCTATTTTATCCCACTGTTTGCCCCTACGTATTTGCCTATCTTTGCATACTGGGTAAACCGGCACTATGGTATGGTATGGGAAGAGGCAAACTGAGAAAACTAAAAGTGCAAGAGAGAGAGAGAGAGAGAGAGAGATAATTCAGTGCAAGATAGCGAGCGGAGAAGCGCGAGTGTGTTCCACTGACGAGAGCACGTGCATCGTTCGGAATATAATGCGGAACCGACCAATGTCATTCGGTATAATGCATCAGTTTGCACCGGTGAAATTCTGACGCCTCCGCGAAAGCCAAACGGAAGCGCGCTTCGGCCCTTCCGGCGTTATCGTCTCTCGCTATTTTATGGTACCCAGCGATACGCATTAATAGTCACACAACTGCAAAATCACTCATCTCTCTCAATTATCACTCATGCGCCCTCATCACAGGAGCTGCTATCGCAATTTTCTACAATGCATACAGATTTACATCTGGAATATTATTTAGATCCATATCGAAAGGGGGTAAATTCTCCTTAAACTGCAACTCTCAGCTTGCCGTGATTTCCTTACGGGATCATTAAAATCTACCACATGAGGCACAAGACTCCACTCACTAAGGTTGAAAAAAATAATTGGTTGTGCGAACTACGAGGGGTTGATAACTTTTCAATCTGTGTTGATAAATTATTAAGACCAACGATTAAAATTAAAATTTGTTCTTTAATTTTTATTAAACGTTAATTTTGGAAGCTTCGAATTTTTAGTTCACTCATAGGGAGAGGTCGCGAAATGCGGGACGCCGATTCGACTGAAACTTTACGGGGTGAGAGTACATTAAAATTTATTAGACACGTATTTTTTCTTTTTAACCAATGGACCTTAGTTTCCGAGATATCGAGGTTGGAGTATTTACACTTTTGAGCGCGGTTCGCGCTGGACAGTGGCGAGTCAAACGGTCCACGCTCGACTGTAGTAAGTCGAATGGTGCACGCTCGACAGTGGTAAGTCGAGCGCTCAAACGTAATCAATCAAACCTCGGTATTTCGGAAACTAAGGCCCATTGACTCGAAAGAAAAAATACGTATTAAATGGATTTTGATACACTTTCATCATGTACAGCTCCAGTTGAATTGACGACCCGCATCTCACGACTTCTTGTCAGAGAAAAAGTTGTCTTGAAACAAATGCATTGTCCTCTTGGCTATTTTCTTTTGAATCACGTGAAAATCATTTCGAATTAGAAATGGTTCAATTTTGAGGACTTAAAATCTGAAGTTTTTCCGAAATTGAAGATTCCGAATTGGAAGTGTTTAGTATCAAAGTTCTTTAATTTTTAAATAAGTTCTTAACGTTTAAAGTAATTCAATTCTGAATGGATCACTTAAAAAATTCGTGAGATTTTGAAAATCCTTGAATATTGAATTTTTCAAATGTGAAACTTTATGGGGTTACGAATAGTTAAAATTTCGATATCTCAATATTAGATGCTTTATATTTTGTAATTATTTAATACAGTTTACAACGCTTTGTCTAAAATTTCAGGTTTTTCTCTTTCGAAAGATTTCAGATTCAAATTGCTTAATCTCGAAGACACATTTTATAAAATTCGGATGAAAATGTGTGAATTATAAGCGCTTCAAACAATAAATTTTTCAAAATCGAAACATGTGAAAACTATGTATTTTCCAGATCATCAATGTAACATTTTTTCGATTTTGAATTGTTCAAAATTCCAATTTAAAAATCGTTTAATTTTGAATACTTAGCACAGTTTCAAAACGTTTTCTTTAGTTATTTGATAGTTACATTATTCATTTCCGAACCTAAAAAGTAGCAGTTTTTCAGTTTTGAATGTCTTGAATTAAAAATTCTTCCCTTTTAAAGCCTCGAGTTTTAGATCTTAAAATAGAAAAAAAAATGTTTCATTTACAACGATTCATTTTCAGAATAACGAACTTCAAACACGTTTAATGTACAATTATTCATTATGAAAAACTTTGAGTTCAAAATTACCCAAACTTGAGTGTGCAAAATGATAAATTTCCCAATACAGGGCGATTTTAAAATGAAATTCTTCAATTTCAAATCATTAATGAGAAATTATTTTAAGTTTAAAATCTTGAGTTTCCAATTATTTGAATTTGAAATTGAATATTTGAGATTACTCAAAATTCCGACTTCTTAACATATGGATGCTTTAAATTTGTAATTGTTCAATCAAGAAGGCGTTCAAATTGACTTCTTTAATTTCTACAACTGAAAATTTGAGACCGCAATCGGTTCTGCTTTGAAATGCGAATGGATAAATTTGTAATATTAAATTTTGAAATTGTTCAAATTTTAATGCTTCGGATTTAGTAACTTAAAAAAAATAAGAAAACTGTTCCATCTTCAAAGCTCTGTCTTTTAACTGATGAACTTCAAATGCTTCCAATGTTAAAGTCTTTATTATGAAAAACGTTAAGTTTGAAATTACCCATTCTTGAGAGTTTAAGATGGTAAATTTTTCCGTATAGGACGATTCTAAAATGATATTCGCTAAGTTTAAATCTTCGACGAGAAATTGTTTCATGTTTGAAATCTTGAGATCACAAATATTTAAATCTGAAAATGAATATTTAACATTACTTAAAATTTCGATTTCTTAACATATAGATGTTTTAAATTTGTAATTGTTTAATGCAGAAGGCATGCAAATTAAGTTCTTTAATTTCTACAGGTGAAAACCAGAGACTGCATTTGGTTCTACTTTCAAATGCAAATGGATAAATTTATAATATTTAATTCTGAAATTGATCAAATTTCAATGCTTCGGATTCAGTACCTTGAAAAAATCAGAAAACTGTTGCAACTTCAACACTTTTTCTTTAAACAGATGAAGTTCAAATGCTTTCAATGTTCAAGTTTTTAGTATGAAAAACGTTGATTTTAAAATTACCCATTCTTGAGAGTTTGAAGTGGTCAATTTTTCAGTATAGGACAATTTTCAAATCAAGTTCTTTAAGTTAAGATTTTTAATGAAAAATTATTTTATAATTGAAATCTTGAGATTTCAAATATTTGAATAAGAAATTTAATATATTAAAGATTACCTAAAATTTCGAATTCTTAACATATGGCTCATTTAAATTTGTAATTGTTCAATTTGAAAAAATAAGAAGATTGTTCCAACTTCAACACTTTTTCTCTAAACTGATGAAGTTCAAACGCTTTTAATGTTCAAGTCTTCAGTATGAAAAACGTCGAGTTTAAAAATACCCATTTTTGAAAGTTTGAAATGGTAAATTTTTCAGTATAGGAAGATTTTGAAATTAAGTTCTTTAAGTTTAAATTTTTAATGAAGAATTATTTTATGTTTGGAATCTTGAGATTTCAAATATTGAAATAAGAAATTCAATATATTAAAGATCACCTAAAATTTTTATTTCTTAATGTATAGCTGATTTAAATTTGTAATTGCTCAATTTGAAAAAATAAGAAAACTGTTCCAACTTCAA
Source organism: Melikaiella ostensackeni (assembly GCA_032362435.1). Lineage (NCBI taxonomy): Eukaryota > Metazoa > Arthropoda > Insecta > Hymenoptera > Cynipidae > Melikaiella > Melikaiella ostensackeni. The sequence goes on from JAUMHM010000078.1 coordinate 25,074,180, forward strand.
CACTTTGTCTTCAAACTGATAAAGTTCAAACGCTTTTAATGTTTAAGTCTTTAGTACGAAAAACGTTAAGTTTTAAATTACCCATTCTTGAGAGTTTAAAATGTTAAATTTTTCTATATAGAATGATTTGAAAATGAAATTCTTCAATTTTAAATTTTTTATGACAACTTATTTCAGGTTTGAGTTCTTGAGATTTCAAATATTCAAATTTGAAATTAAATATTTGATATTACTTAAAATTTCGATTTCTTAACATGTGGATGTTTTAAATTTGCAATTGTTTAATGTACAAGGCATTCAAATTAAGTTCTTTAATTTATACAACTGAAAATTTGAGATTGCAATTGATACTGCTTTCAAATGCAAATAGATAAATTTGTAATATTTATAGTAATTTTGAAATTGTTTAAATTGTAATGCTTTACATTTTGTTTCTTGAAAAATAAGAAAATTTTTCCAACTTGAACGCTCTGTCTTTAAACTGACGAACTTCAAACGCTTTCAATGTTCAAGTCTTTATTATGGAAAACGTTAAGTTTAAAATTACCGATTCTTGATAGTTTAAAATGGTAAATTTTCCAGTATGGGATGATTTTCAAATTGAATTATTTAAGTTTAAATCTTTGATGAAAAATTATTTCATGTTTAAAATCTTAAGATTTCAAATACTTTTATTTGAAATTGAATATTAAAAATTATTTAAAATTTAATTTTCTTGACATATGGATGTTTTATATTTGCAATTGTTTAATTTATAAGTCATGCAAATCAAGTTCTTCAATTTCTACAGCTGAAAATTAGAGACTGCATTTGTTTCTACTTTCAAATGCAAATGGATATATTTACGATATTTAATTTTGAAATTGTTCAAATTTTAATGCTGCGGATTTAGTAATTTGAAAAAATAAGGAAATTGTTTCGACTTCAACCCTTTGTCTTCAGACTGATAAAGTTCAAACGCTTCGAATGTTCATGTATTTAGTATGAAGAACGTTGATTTTAAAATTACCCATTCTTGAGAGTTTTAAATGGAAAATTTTTCAGTATAGGACGATTTTGAAATAAAGTTGTTTAAGTTTAAATCTTAAATAAAAAATTATTTTATGTTTGAAATCTTGCTATTTCAAATATTTAGATTAGACATTCAATATATTGAAGATCACCCAAAATTTCGATTTCTTAACATATGGCTGATTTAAATTTGTAACTGTTCAATTTGAAAAAATAAGAAAACTGTTCCAACTGCGACATTTTGTCTTTAAACTGATGAAGTTCAAACGCTTTCAATGTTCAATTTTTTAGTGCGAAAAATGTTGAATTTCAAATTACCTATTCATGAGAGTTTAAAATTGTAAATTTCACGGTATAGGATGCTTTTAAAATAAAATTCTTCAATTTTAAATCTAGAATGTAAAATTATTTCGGGTTCTAAATCTTGAAATTGCAAATGCATAAATTTGAAATTAAATATTCTAGATTACTTGAAAGGATGTTTTTAGTTTGTAGTTGTTCAATTCAGAAGGCTTTACAATAAAGAGTTCTTTAATTTCTATAGCTGCAAATTTAAGCTTGTAATTGGTCCCGCTTTCAAATGCCAATGGCTGAATTTGAATTGCTTAATTTTGCAATTGTTTAACTTTTAATGTTTCTTTTTCGAATTAGTTTCTCTTAAATATTGAAAGTTTTCAATTTTACAATTTCTAACGCATCTGATTTTTCAATTTTCAAATTTCAAATTTTGTTGTTAAGATTTTGTTAATTTGAAGGTTCATTAATGAAGAGATAGTCTACATCCTAAAGTAGCGTTCACAATTTTGGAATTGTTTAGAATCGTATCTAAATGTAGAGTTATTTAAACAATTAAAAACCGTAAAAAAATTCATTTAAACATCGAAAAGTGTTAATTTATAAAAAAGGAAAAATATCTAAGTAGGCTTCAATAATGAACCACTTTTGCATTTTCCTCATTACATAATCAAAAACTCATAATAACTTCATACAATAATCCCCAGTACAGGACTTAACCTTTTTTGCTCACTCAATTTTACATTTTCATTCTCAATCTCCCATTTCCAAAAATGTGCTATTTGAAGTATTACTTTAATGACAAAAATTCAAATCTCGTTTTTTTTCTTCCACTCTACACCACACAACCAAATCTACCCTTTCCCAAAACCAAAAATCAAATAACAATCCTAAACCCTCTGAAGACTTGATGCGTTTTCTAAATTCCGTCACTCACACTTGAGACGCACTTGCGGCACTCGGAACATTCAAAGAGTTTGTCGGACTGTAGAACTTACTTAGAGGAGCGTTTTAAAATTGCATGCTCGGCGCACTATGTTCACTCGACGGAAGCTGAAGGCGTTTGGCGTTCCGATCGAGAAGTCGTGTCTTCAGGAGAGCGTCGGACTTTTTAGGGCAGCGTTTTCAAGGCGTTGCATCGGTAGGTAGGTGCGCGTCATTTTCGTCAATTTAACTCCCGCGCTCCCACGCCTTCACCCCATGGTCTCCCACCTAGTTCGAACTGCACCCCCTTATCCTCCACCCTTCCCCCACCAACATTATTCGCCCTGCGCCCACCCAACGAGCGCGTCGCTGTCACCGAAGCGAGGTCAATCGACGGAGGGGTCCGAAGACGACCCCCACTCTACTTTCAAACCCCACCATAGCTACTCGATATCGTTTCATTACGCACCCCCTTTCACCCCAGCTTCGCATCCTTCTTCTCGTTTCTCCTCCGCGAACTCTCGGGGGGTTAAAACTGGGAGTGGGTGAGTCGTTCGGCGAACGACTCGAGGACGAAACACGAATGCCCACGAATTTTTATTGTTACTTTTCGCGCTGCTTTTTTATGCTTCTCTTAACGATCACTCCCCACTTTCCAGGCTTCTACCCCTTCTCGGAAAACTGCACTTTCGTGGAAACGAAAGCCATTTCGGAAAGTAAGGGCGCGGGAACGGCCAGTTACCTTAGATATAAGTAAACGTTTATCCTTTTTTTATGACTATCGTATCTTACCCGACTCGAGATACGAGCGAAACTGTTCCCTGGCATCGAGGTGACGCTTTTTACAGGGGCGTTAATAAGTTTAGCAAAAAGTCGAGGCGAGATGGGTTGGGGTGAGGGGAGTGTTACGAGGCTGGATTGTGAGTGTCATTTTTCATTAAGAAGGAAGAATTTTTAGAAAATATGGTGGAAGAATGTTGGGAGAGTTTTTAACTGTTTCAAGGAAAACTATATTAATGAAAAAAGATTAAACTAAAATCTTATATAAATCAAAGAATAGATGAGTTTTTGTGAAATCTTCAGAAGATTTCAAAAGATTTCACAAAGATTTGAAAAGATTGCAAAATGCTACAAACTAATACTTCACAATACTTCAATCTTACATAAATCAAAGAACTCACAAAAATTTCAAAAATTTTAGATGTTACAAAGATTTTAAGTAATCTCTTGCGATTTCAAAATTTAAAAAGATTTCTCAAAGATTTACAATATTACTTCATCATGACGCACGAAGCGCAGCTGGAGCGATGAGAGGGAAATGAGTAAGTATACATCGGGAGTTTTGAATGTCTTGAATTTGAAATTCTTCCCTTTCAAAACTTCGGATTTAAGATCATAAAAAAAGAAAAAAATTTCATCTACAACGATTCATCTTTAGAATGACGAACTTGAAACACTTTCGGTGTACGATTCTTCATTATGAAAAACGTTAAGTTTAAAATTACCCAATCTTGCGAGTCTAAAATGGTGAATTTCAAGCATAGGACGATTTCAAAATGAAATTCTTTAATTTTAAACCTTCAAAGAAAAATTATTTCAATATTGAAATCTTGAGATTCCAAATACTTAAATTTGTAATTTAATATTCAAGATTACTTGAAATTTTGATTTCTTAACACATGGATATTTCAAACTTGTAATTGTTTAATTTAGAAGGCATTCAAATTAAGTTCCTTAATTTCTACAGCTGAAAATTTCAGACTGCAATTGGTCCCACTTTCAAAAACATTACATTACATACATTACATTTACATAACATTTACATTACATTACATACATACATACATTAATACAAATACATTAGCGATATTCAATTTTGGAATTGTTCAAGTTTTATTTCTTCACGATTAATATCCTGAAAAAATGAGAAAATTGTTCCAACTTCAATGCTATGTCTTCAAACTGATGAACTTCGAACGCAATCAATGTTCAAGACTTTAGTATGAAAAACGTTGATTTTAATATTACCCATTCTTGAAAGTTTAAAATGGTGAATTTTTCAGTATAGGACGATTTTGCAATGAAGTTCTTTAAGTTCAAATCTTCACTGAAAAATTATTTTATGTTTCATTAAGAAGAAAGAATTTTTAGAAAATATGGTGGAAGAATGTTGAGAGAGTTTTCAGCTGTTTCAAGGAAAAATACATTGATCAGAAGAGATTAAACTAAAATTTTATATAAATCAAAGAATAAATGAGTGTTTCTGAAATCTTCAGAAGATTTCAAAATATTTCACAAAGATTTCAAAAGATTGCAAAATACTTCAAAGTAATACTTTGCAATACTTCTATCTTACGTAAATCAAAGAACTCACAAAAATTTTTAAAATTTTGGATGTTAGAAAGATTTCAAGAAATCTTTTGCGATTTCAAAAGATTTTTTAAAGATTTACAATATTACTTCATCATGATGCACGAAGCGCAACTGGAGCGATGAGAGGGAGATGATTAAATATACATCGGGAGAAGCGTACCTGAGCTGGAGAGATGAGAGGAAGAGAGAAGTGGAGAGAAACAAGCGTCCGGTATCTCTTCCTCTCATCGCACACAGCGTCCCATTTTACGCAGTTTAAGCCTGCGCCTAGCGTCCGGTGTAAAGACTAAAAAACTCAATGCGTTACACTTTCTCACGCTAATGAGACACTTTTCTTGAAAAATAAAGAAACTAATAATTTTTTATAATCTAAACAGCCGCCATTTTAGATTTTTTCAAATTTTGAATTTGTAATGTCAGCACTTGCTTTGTAGCTACTAACAAGTTTTTTTCACGAAATTTGGGTCCCTTTTGTTAAAAACTATGGAAAATACCATTTGTGGTCATCCTTTATAGGTCGTCAATTTTGTGAATTTCGAAAATTCTTATTTTTACACTACAATATTTTTTTCGGGTTTGAAAGAAGGTTGTGGTCCTCTTTTTATAGAAGAATTTCATTTTTGATCATCCTCATGGATAAATTATAAAACTCTTGTTCTGGTTATATTTTCATTTAACTTTTTTCATTTTTCCGACGGTTTCATTTACTCACTCTTGAAAGCCGATACTCAAAAATGAGACGCGAACACAAATGAAAGGCACAATGAAAATTTTCAATGTTCAAAATGAGATACAACAAAATCGACACCAATGGATTCCTGTGCTATGAGGCTTATCACAAATCTTTTATAATTTATATAGAAAAGTCAACTTTGAATATTATTAAGATATTTTATCGCTAGGTATTTTCTGATGAAAGAAAATCCTTTTCTGTTGAGAAAGATCTCTTAATAAACATAATTTTAATATTTTCTAGTGAAAAAGAAGATTATGGTCAAAAATTACATGAATTTTCACTGAAAACAAATTCTAAATTTTTGTTGTTTCAATAGTATTTTCGACAATTACAAGAGAAAACATGAGTCCTATCAGAAAATGGTACAATGCAATCTTATAGAACTTTTTAAGGTGAGAAATTTTCCTGTTAGACCTTTTATCATATTTTGTGTTGTTTAACCATAAATTTGAATTTTTGATTTTTGTATGCCGCTTTCCACGGATAAAACGAAAACAATGAGCTTCATCAAAAAATTGTTATAAGCAATTTAGCAGACCTTGTTCAAGCGAGATACCTTGCTGTCAATCCTTTCATTGCATTTCGCATTTTTAGCTGTAAGTTTGAATTTATTTTTTTTTATGACATTTTTCACTGTTAAAACAAGAAATATTTGCCCTATCAGAAAATAGTTCAAAGCGATTTTAGACATTTTTTTAAGATAAACGTTTTCGCCTGTTGACATTTTATCGTATCTGGCGTGGTTTAGCTGTAAAATTGAATTAATTGTCCTTAATTTCATTTTTCATGGCTCAAACCATAAATAATGGTCGTGAAGGGCTGACTAACAAACTCGACCTGTATTCTTGGACTACAAGAAAGTGTACTAAAGAAAATTTTGATGAAAAAATTCCTCGGAAAGTTATTGTGCCTACAGGTTACAGAATACAGACAGACATATATCATTGTAAAAATCATTTTTTCTGACTCATATGGTTTCGAAACTTGGAGATTTGATGAATATAGGCGTTTCCCAGACAAATGGGTCGTTTCTACGATAAAGTTAACTAATCTAGATTTTTCTAATTTTTCACAAAAAAAGCCTTACACTTGGATACCACAGGCTTCTTTGTTGAAAGAAATTTTTGTATCGACATCTCAAGATTTGACAAGCGTAAAAATAAGTTCAGTCGACAGATACTTTTCCGTATAAAAAAAGAGCATTAGTTCAGAATTTACTATTTTCGATAAGTGAAAAAGGAAAGTTCTAGCTAGACACGCGTTTTTAAGAGAAAATGTCCTATTTGTCTTTCTAAGTGGAGAAAGAAAGTTATAGTGGACATTCAAACCTAGAAGTATGATGAACTTTTGTGCTCTTTTTGGCCATTGAAAAAGGAAAATTGTATAAGTGGAAAAGGTCTTTGCTATTTTGTAGACTCCCAAGTAGAAAAGGATGGTTCCAGCCAGATGAACAGTTTCCACTAGGAAAATACTATTTGTACTTAAATTCCCAGCCTTTTCCAGTAAAAAAAAGTTAACTTGCGTTACACTTGAACCGTTTTGAGTAGAAAAAGTACTTTTCCGTATCTCAGCTCCTTAAGTGGGAATGGAAGAGTCATGTGAGAGAAGTTACATTTCAACCCATTTAGTAGAAAAAGATGGTTACAATCAGACGAAAAGTAACTTTCTCTACTAAGAGTGCATTTATCTCTTCATTGTAATTTCGACAAGTGGTAAAGCGCAATTTTAGTCAGACATGATGAGAACTTTCAGTAGAAAGCCTGTTGCTTATAGATCGTAGCATTTTGAAAAGGAAATTAAAAATTGGGATTGAAGTTATGAAATTGGATTTCTTAGTGAAAAGTGCAGTCCCGTGACTGTTTTAAAATGTTTTTTTTTTTTCAATTTTTGAATCTTTGACAAGAGATCTTATTATGTATTCTCGCATCAGAAAAGTAGATGTTAACACAACATTAGCGGCTGTCTCGTATTTATGGTATACTATAATATCAAACGTTAGGTAGGTTGACCCAGTTTAATCTCAACCTTTAGCTTTAGTTTGCAGAGTTCGTACTGTAAACAAGAATATCAGACAGTCCGGAAAACAGCATTTTAGAGAATCGAACTTTCTACTCTATGTAAAGTTATTACTATGCATTATATAATGATTATTACTAGTGGAGAGGATATAATTTATTTTGAGTGTAAAATCAACGTATTCAATCAAAAATTAAACTCAATTAAAGTTTCAAACTAACAATTCGGATCCCTCAAAAGTATACAAATCTTGAATCAAACTTAGTTTACTTCATATAATTTAAAATTGAAGTTGTCGGAGAGTTGTTGATCAAAGTGAATTATTAGTTTAGTAAGATCCATATTTCGCTATTTTCTCGGTAATATAAGGATCATATATTTTCATGGAATCTGATTCCTCACTAGAGGCAGTTTATATTTCACCACCATACGCCACCTTTTCCCTCCCCCTTCTACTCTTAACCTCGTAAAATGTCGCTGAGTGTAGCCACTTCTTAGTTAGAATTCGCAAACATTTTCGAGTACTTCTTGTTCTGAAACTGCTCAGAATATGCAAATATCATTTAAACTATATTTGTTCAACTTCTAATCTAATTCAATTACTAAAAATCTTTCTTATAATTGCACAAGTTTTCTAATAAATTTTTTAATATACAAAAGAGAGTAGTACGCACCGTCGGTTTCATTCGACCAGAATCCTGCCTCTGACTCCTTGAAATACAATTTTGCGTTGGCGTTATCGCGCCTTATAATATTCATAACTCTTCGGGATCAAGTTAACGAGAAATTTTGCGTTCGTATCCAGTTACTCGAGCATCTCGTTGGTGAACTCTCAACCCCCACGTGTCGTCACCTACACGTGCAATCAGATCAACATTCTCACATTCTTCGCGTATCCGTATCCGTATACGTATCCGTGTCCGACAAAAACATCCGTGAATCAACAAACCCGCGAATTCTAATTCTTTTAGATTCTTCCTGCGTCTTCCTCGACCGACCGATATCAACTCCGCCGAATCCGTTCATTGTACGGCTTCGAACTGGTCACTCCTTTCCGGTTCTTTTTTCCATTCGATCGATCCCCTCCTCGTCGGGGACTCAAAACTCGCGACACCTGCGGCGCTCGCGGCCTTTTTTTCCGCTGGCGTCGAAAGAATCCCGGAACATAGGCCGAAATTCCGATGGAGGGGATTCGCAAGAGCAGAAAAAAAGAGGGGAAAAAAAGAAGACGGTAGATAAAAAAGAGGGAGAAAAAATTCAAGAAAGAAGGAAAAAAGGGAGAAAGAGAGAAGGAAAAAGGAAGAAGCGTCAAGGCGTGCATGCAACACCCGCGCGCGAAACGTGCCTGTTCGAGCGGGACGAGTGCGACGTCTACTAGGGGAGAAAGGGGTTATTTGAAAGTGGGGGAAATCATCAATAAGTGGGGGTAGTAGGGTAGTGGCAGGGGGTGAGACTCGAAAGCGAAAAAGGGGAGAAGGCGCGTAAGAAGAAGAAAAGAAGGTTTCGGGCGGCGGCCGGGAAGGCTGGTTGTCTGTGGTCAAGGCACGCAGCATGTGCAGTATTCGATGCGCGCCTGATACCCGAGCGCCTCAACGGCGTCGGTGGCAACTGCGACTAACGCGACCGAAGACAACTCTCCCTTTGCAAGGGGGTGTGATAGAGCGCACAGTCGAGACGAAACCACCACACGCAGCCCGATTTTCTACCCCTCGCATCTCCACCAAACCCTTTTCGTCAACACACACGCGCGCCAATTTTTGTCTTCCCGAAACCCTATGCTTGCCTCGCCTCGCACGTTGCCTCACACGCCACTCTCGCTTGCAGCGGAAAACCGAGGGAGGAAGCGCAATGACGGGGAGGAACGGGGAGGGCAAGTAGGGTCAAAAGGGGTATGGGACACGTCCCTCGACACTGCTCAATGCCATGCGAACCGCGTAAGCGAGGGTGACGCAAACGAATTTTCGACTCGCTAGTCTCTAAGCTTTTTAAAATATTTTAGAACACCTCACGGAAATACTATTATAACGGTTGAAGACTCTTTTATCTTGATAACTTTTTTTCAAAGTATGTCTTCTTTTTCCGTGTGCTTAACGATCTGCATAATTTAGAGAGGTAAAATTAGTCCTCTAGAAATAGTGGTTCAACTTCAAGACATGCGATTTATTAGAGATATTAAATTATTCTATCGCACTTATGCTAGTCAGAGTTCAGTTTTAAATAATTTAAGGCGTTGTGCTAGATACGCCAAACGAAGAAACGGTGGGCATAAGACCGTTTAGGAATAAACGACCACTGGAGAAGTTAGAGACTATCGAACAGTTGGAATCGGAGCGGGAGATATGCTGGGCATGTAACCGGGACTCGGAGTTTTGGTTCGCAACAGGTTTCACCAACACAAACTTGACTCTCTTCGATCCTCGCACACATGAGGTGCCCTTGTATCTACTAGATACATAGACTCGTCTATGTACCCATGGTACACACGATCTTACATTCGGAAGCAGAGTGCGTCACCGGGAAACCATGTAAACTATCTTCCGCACACTACTGCACGCTTAGACAAGCACTTTCCTTCCACACATAGACACCTGAACCTATGCACAGACATCTGAACCCATACATATTACACAGAAAAAAGTAGGTATGCAACAAACTGACAAAATAACAGAACTCTGAAGGTCAAGTCACTCTGCACGTACGCGTGAGGTGTTTATGATGTATGCAATTTTTAGATGCAAATGACTGTCTTACTCACCAACTACGAAGACCATATTCTTTGTCCATCGCAGTAGCTCCCGTCGAATGTGTCTGCGTTCCTGTATGCAGCGGGCATAGGGGCAATCCGCCATTTTTGAAATCACATCTTAGGATGTATGTGTGTGTCGGCCGGCTTCAGGTGTTGTATACGCGCCTGCCTCGTGTTCCCGCGTGGATGTGTGCTCTCGTCTCTCTCCTTCGTTTTTTCCTCTCTCTCCCTCGTTTTTTCCTCTCTCGCTCCCACGATTAGTTGCGTGTGCGAGGAGGAAGCCAGGTCCCGTGCCTGTGTGACTATTCGTGTTTGGCTCTGTGTGTGAGTGTGTGACGTCACGCGTGACGTAGCGTGCGCCTGGGGCGATTGGAGGGGCTGTCGTCGTTTCGTCGACGAAGGGGAGGGGAACACGCGGGAGGGAAAAGACGACGGCGGTAGGATGGTGGGGCTAACGTAGGGGTGGTTATCCTCACTGGTAGTGGGACAGGGTTAGGACACAGAAACGCACACACGTGCACGCTTGCGCCCTGAGTAGTGAGTGCAGTCTGTCGCCGGCGGCTCTCTTTTCTCTTTCTCTCTCCTTCGTCTTCGTCCTCCAATATCTCTCGCACCCTCGCTCTTCTCCTTCTTATTCTCCTTTTTTTTCTACCCCTCGCGATACAACTCGCCACGCGTATCTCGTGAAGGACCGTTTTGTGCGAAGGCGTACACCACTCTCGCTGGCCAAAGGATACTTTCCAAACTCTTATCTGAAACAAAAAGAGAGAGACTGTCAATATTTAGAATGTCTCAAAAAATATATACATGTATTAGTAAATGCAGTGTGCGATTAACAATATTGTTCGAATTACAATTTGTTAACAGACAATCTCACCAAATGGTTACTAATTAGTTATAAAATATATTCAAAGATTATGATTCCAAAAAGTGCTAATGGTTGATCTAAAATTGGACATTTTCCTTCCCTAATGCTACGAAAGGGAATTCACGAGGGGAAGTTCACGGTTGCAGAGAAAGGGTCCCACTACTCTGAGCCCTAACCTTCCTTAATCGAGCCTATGCATCGCCACTCCTAACTGAATTTAAATCGAAGCAAGGGAACTTTCATTTAAAGATCCCCGGTGATTAAAACTCAACTACCTAAACTGAATCAACCCTTAGCCTTCTTACACTTCCACAATCTATATCTATAACAAGATATTAATCTCACGACACAAATAATGGATATAGAGGAAATGGAAGGATATTGACAAGGAATTCGGACTTGGATACCTGTGGGTGCAGGAAGGGGGTTGGAGTCACCATGGCAGTGCCCCACCCCGAAACAGGAAGGTACTACTTGAAATGAAACATTGCCGGTAAGAAAAGCGTCGGCCGGTGGGTTGCAAGGTAGGTAGGTAGAAGGGGTGGCTCGCTCGCGGAGGGTGGTGGGCGATGTAGGGGTGGTTTCGCGTAACCAGAGGGTCGAGGAGCAGGGG
>JAUMHM010000078.1:25085860-25096963 GCA_032362435.1 Melikaiella ostensackeni
GGAGCAGGGGCAGTGAAGGGTGAGGCGGAAAGAGAGGGCCAGTGGGAGACTAAGGGAAAGAGGAGCAGAGTGCGCCTAATCTGCAACAAGAGAAAAAGAATTGGCGATCAATAGGTAGTAGCTGGTAAGCGTCCTTTCATCCGTCCTCGCCCCTCCCCTTGTCCTTTCCACCTGCTCTACCCTATCGTCTCCTCACCCCTCGCTGAGCCTCACCCTTCCACCTTCCGCTCCACCTTGCCCATCGCGAATCTCTCCGCCACCGCCACCTTCGCGACCGGGACACCCACCCATAGCTTGCAACTAAGTTCGTCGGTGTCGCCTACCAAAACAAACCCACTGCGCCGCGAGACGATGCCCAGGTGATCCAACAACTTTGGAGAATCATGCTAATATCCAATCTCACTTGGGAAATTAGAATTTGGGTGATTTAATCTTAGGGTGAATGATAAAATCAAGGGTTAACCATTGATTCTAGAAAAGAAACTGCTAATTGATGACACTGCAAGCAGAAGCTCGCAAAGTTCGATTCGATATGGTAGGAAACGGTAATGACGTAAAAGTAAGTGCCAAGAGGCATTCAACCTCGGTGAAGTTCAGCAAATGTTTTCAATCTTCCTTCTTTTTTAGGTGATACTTCTCTAGCTTGAATGAAACATTAAGTGAATGATGAATTTTGTGTTATTGAGTGAAATCGTTTTCCTAATTTTACTCAACACTTGAAAGGTGAGGATTAGATGCATCCCAGTCTAGTTGAATATTTAGTGAAGAGCAGCGAACTCGCTATTAAAATTGCACGTGACACGTATGATGCCGCCTCACGCCGAGTGTCGAGCACCCCGTTCTCAGCACATAATGTGGTATACGTTCTACATTTACTACACTCATATGCCAGCGCCGCGACGTCATTGAACCTTCCTCGTGGTAGAGAAAAAATCGTTAGTCACCGTAAGTCTCACAGGTCATTCGGACTGTGCCGCGGAAAGTTTACAACCGCTCTCGCCAACGCAACGATTCCACTAACGAATTAAGAGCTTCAAGCTACCCTCACTACCTATCTCGTTTGAGATCGAAAAAAAAAGAAATGTCCTGAAAGAAATTTCCTTTAGCTTTATCCAAACAAAAAACTTTGTTGCAATTTCAACTCCTAGTATGCGGGGCAAAATTTCTCTTCCGTAGAAACTTTGACTGCTGAGGGCAATGAAGAGAGGAATCTGGGGAATTTTGGTCAAGGAGGAAGTGACCTAAGGGGTTGACTTGTTTCTGAAATACTTGCTTATAAATAATAACCAAAAATTGTCATACCGAAGAGAGCAGATTTTTCTTAAATAGCGTGAGGAATTTGGATGAACAATTTCCTCGAACCGAGATCGTTTTCCCTCCCCTTAGAATGCGAGGAACTGAAGCGTTGAATACGTTTTGTTTTCCCGTTCGGAAGCAGTCGCATTGAATGCAACAGTTGTTCCGCTTTTGTCTCTTCGGAAAAATCGCTCGAAAGTGAAGATCAGTGGCGAAAAGAGTCAGTGAGGATGAATGTTAATCGTCGTCTAATGATGCAGGCAGACTAGAATAACTCGATTCATCACGCGTAATGATAAAAAGTTTCAATACAGTAAAAGCATTGCTTACACAACACTTCCTCTCAGTCCTTAGACCATTAACAACTACGTCCATTCAATCGATTTTTCGATGTGTCAAAAATCACCTGATACTAAAGTTCTTGAGAATTAGTTATCGGAGGGTCTGAAATAATCAGATGAAGTAAACGTAATAAATCTCTTTGAATTTCACTTTTTTTCTTGCTAATAAACGCCCAAGGCGTTTATCATCGATTAAATCATCATTAGTTGAATTTTCTCAAAACAATAATTCTTTGTAATATGACACCTCTTCCTAAAGGTTCGATGATTACAAGCTCGAAATATAGGGAGTGGTCTCACGTCTCATGATAATTTCATGACTTGATGATTTGGAGATGAATTACAAAAAATGAAAATTTTCATATCTCTTGTGGGGGAATTGCCAATAGTGACCATTGGGTCATTAGTGGTGCAAGACAATCTTAGGCCAAGCAAGGCCTAATGGCCAATTTCCAATTCAGAAGAGCTAGATGTTGTTTACTGTTTTCGGCACTTGTGGAATGAGGGTCTGTAATCGATGAAGGAAATATTTTGTGGAAGTGCAAGAAACCTGAGGGACGAGACAAAATCGAGAAGGAGTAGGATGAAGATTGGAAGAGAGAAAAGGATAGAAAGGGAGAGAAAAGGAGAGGGAGATGGATGCTCGAGGAAGAGCAGCTCTGAGCATTGGAGTGGTGGGGAATCGCGCACTCCGTTTTTTTCCCCAGGGGCGCGAGGCAAGGGTGCGTTGGATTCGGTTACTTGGTCTCACCCCTTGGACCATCTCCACCGCTGCTTCTGCCAGCAGCAGCGGTACTTCCCTTCTCTGCAACCCCCTTTTGCTTCGCCTCAGCCTCAACCTCCTCCTACCCTTCTACGCGCCTCAGAACGGTGCTTCTCGTTTTTTTTAACGAAGGATCCGCTCAATACCTCGGCTGTCATAACCTCCCGGCGCCCACCCTCTTTTCCGCATCCCATGCAGGGCTTGCACCCAACCCAGCAACGCCACCCACTCAAACCACCCACTCAGCCACCCGCTCATTCCTCTTCCCAGTTTTTAACGTTTCGTTCGACGTTTCCCTTCGGGCGAACGGGAAAACGGGCGCCAAGGGCTGAGGGGCAAGTGCATTTTGTCGTTACTTTGTTTTACGTGTTTCCTCCCACATGGCCACCCGACGACCCCCACTGGTGCAGCCTACAAGAGTGTTGTAGAATGTAGACGCATGCACGCGCACACGGGGTTGTAGATACACTTTGTTACGCGCCTTCCTTTTCTTTTCCGTTCATCTTCAACATACACACAAACACATAAATGCATACACCCGCGCAATCTCTCATAAATTTTCACAGTGTAGTTATTTTTTACAACCACCCTAGGAGCATCCTCCATGTATCGGTTTCTAGGGTTGCTACGTGTAACCGTCTTGACTTCTGGGCTCTCTTATTCTACCAACTTTTCACGCTTTTTGAAGTAGTGCCTTCGAGGCACTACGACGGACATCTCACGTCGCTTCTTAAGTGTACAATTGTTCATTTCACGAGCGATATAAAAACGAAGGTGATCTGAGGAATATGGTTTGTTTTTATTTGAAAAAAGAAATATGCACTAATTTAAGATCGACACAATAAATAAACACGCGTAGGGAAAGTCCAGTATGAAGTGGATAGTAAAACTTTTGAAGTCATAATATGGATAAATAATGAACAAGTAGGAAAAGCATGACATAGCACTTCAAAGCTGCAACTTTAATTTTTAAGATAGCAATGCCATCACATCAATTATATTAGCCATTACTCCTATATTTTATACTTTTTTAGCACATTGCAATTTGATTTAGATGGTACTAGTTTTTTATGAGAATCTAGTAGAAGTTTTTTTGAATTTATTTCCGAATTTATATATGCAGTTCATTAGTATAAGGTATTTGATAAGAGAAAAAAACGTTCATGGAAGAGATGAATTTTTCGCAATCACCTTCCGTTTAGTTTCGATCCCTTCGATTCGAACTCATGCTAGCATGACCTGGTACATCAATTGCAATTTAAACCAAGCACATTACCATTAGAGCTATACGCTGCTCAAATTTATATTTTTATTTCTTAGTGTTGTATTTATGTTACATATTTTCCAAAATATTATTGAATGATTGAAAGGATTCAGCAGATGTCAATTCAAGATCACAAATTCACGTTGTATTTGAAAAACAGAATCAAATATTAAATATGTATCATTTCTTACTGCAACTACTATGATATCAGGAAAATTAAGATTCACAAAAAAACGTGACATATGTAATATCATCAATCGACGTTCGAATTTTCCGATTGATTTCTTTGCCTGTTGTTTAATTTGCTGAAGATGAGACATGAGTCTTTATTATAATTTATTAAAAATGTTACCTGTGGAAGTAGAATAACCAAAGGTTAGTATCCTATTCTTAGTCAAATGTCAGGTTGAGTTTCACGAACTTCCGGATTGTAAGTTGGGTTATAGTTGTATGTAACTGCTCATATGAGGACAGACGGATCAATATCAAATTTTTTGTACATATACAAACTACTGTAGTCTAATATCGTGAATCTCATCACATTTTATGCAGATTGGTTAATTTTGTATTATTAATTCATTAATAAAATATTATATCAAAAAGCATAAAAACTACAACTCAATTGAAAGTATGCAAAGACATCCTTAGTTTCACACACTCAAACTCCAAACAATTGTGACCGAATCAGAAAATGAATATACAAATTTACTTACTTTCCTTGAATTTAATATTTCAGTGACATGGATCTGAGAATGAATACGTGAAAGTATAAGGAAGTGCCTACGAATATTTTCATACATCCTTATATGAAGTCATTGTGCAACACGATTGTGTAATAATATTATATATTATTACCTCAAATTACTAAATCCAGAGAAAATTCTCATCAGTCTTTCTCAGGCTTTTAAACTTGTAAAAATATAAAGAACAAAGAAGTCTAAGAAAATCAAAATACCAAGATAAATTCAACTCAAGTGAGTCAACTGCGTCACATTACGAATTATCTGAACTTCCAATAAAAAATAGTTTCCTCGAACCTATTCGTTAACCCACGCTATCATGCTTTTAACACTGTCACTACCCACTACTTGATTTTTGCACTCTATAAATTATTTCAAAGAAAACTGGGCTGGGAATTTATGTATAAATATACAATGATGCAATTTTGAAATATCCTTTATCTCCATTTCTCAGGATAGTGTAATACTGATAACCCACACCGAAACATTGAACTTTTGAAAAAATTACAGAATTTTCTCTCTCAAGGGCTTGAGCGAGCTTAAATTGCAGAGCGTGAAATAATAGGCGCTTATTATTCAGCTATGAACAGAATTTGCATATAACTTCTCGCGAGGCATGTAATTTACTAAGAGTAAACATTTCAACGCATTTCCAGATCAAATCTCGATATCTGTTAATCAGTCTTCAACTCGATCCAATTAGGAGTTCAAATAATAAAGGATCTTGAGAATGAGTAACGAAGCTAATTCTGTTATCAGATATCCGATTCCTGACTAAGATTTACCAACTCTAATTAATTGATCCAATTGGAAGAATTAAATTCGCATTCAAAAATGAATGTAGTAGAAATAGCAATTTAAATTTTATACAACACAAAATAAAATTTAAATTACTATAAAGAAAACTCACAAGATGCAGTAAATTGTATAAAATATGAATTTGGCAAACGTTTCGGCCACGGATAGGGGCACTCTTTAGTGGAAGGCCCCTATCCGCGGCCGAAACGTTTGCTAAATCCATATTTTATACAATTTCCTGCATGTAATGGTACATACTCATAAAACCCTAATGCCAATATAAAAAGCTTCTAAAAACAATTTCAATACTAGGATCAACTATTAACGACATCTTTCAAAATACTAGTAAAGATATCACTAATCAAAATGGTAAATGATTCAATAATAATAAGTAATGCATGCAGTGCATTTGAATCTAAAATGTTTTGGAGATAAAATTGAAAAATGTGAGTTTACCAGTTGATTGATATTGACCAGTTTCCCTCCAGGAAATGTAACTTACATTTCATCTCGTAAAGAAGAAAATGGAACGTATACGTTTGTTTTTGACGGCCACTCTCCGAACACATATCCTTTCAGCAACCCTCCGATATTCAATTTACGTCAATGTCTCGTTGCTTATTTTAGCCTATTTCGCATATTTGGTAAGAGAATCGCATTGTCTTCGTAAAAATTGAAGCTTTCGAAAACATTTTAATTTACAGGGTGGTCAATCGAGACTGAAAAATATACCGCTAATTTCCTGGTCTTCCAAAATTTCTTGCGGTCATTTGAGTTTTTAAAATGAAGCCCTTAAAACTGTAGAATTTATAATTTGAAGTATACAGAAAAAAGTGTCAAAACTAACGAATCTTATGCGGAACGATAATAAATTTGAAGGGTTTAAAATTGAAAATTAAATAATAAAAATTGAAAGGTTATCAGTTCTAAACTCAAAAGTTCAGTATTGTGTAATATCAAATTGGAAGTCTCTGAAGTTGTACCAAATGGGACATTTATTTTATTGTTTTATGTTATTGTTTTACGGCTTGTTGTTCGATCACTGAAGTTAAGTTTTGAATGTAGAATGAAAAAGTTTTTACATTGCAATCCAAAAGTATTCAATTTTAAATTCTTTCATTACAAACCATATTTTGTAAAGGAGACTAAAAGTGACTTTACCTAAGGAAAATTGACCAAAAGTAAAAAAAGTGACTCTGGCAGGCTTCAAATAAGCATTTAACATTGTGCAAAGAATTGTAAATTTGCAAATTTCAAATTGTAAAATGTGAATTGAAAAAGGTATAATATTGTAAAATTACATACATTATCATGTAATTTCTCAAGTTCTAAGCTAAAAGAAAAAACAATTTTTATGCTGCAATATAAAAAAATTCAATTTTAAATGCTTTCATTACAAATCATATTTTGGAAAGGAGACTCAAAGTGACTTTGCCTGAAAGAAAGTGACCAAAAGTAAAGAAGTGACTCATCTCATTGACAGGCTTCAAATTAGAATGCAAAATTGTGGAATTAACTGTAAATTTGCAATCTCCAGAATTATAAATTGTAAAATTGGAACCGTTTGTCAAAAAGGGGCCTAAATAGTGGTTTGGTCAAAATGAAAATAAATATGCAAATCTACTAAATTCTGTGATAAAATGTATATAATAATATCTGATAACTCTTAAAATTGATTACAATGATTGTCAAAAAGGGATCTAAACAATTTTTAAAATGTCGCTGGTATCAGAGCTTAAAATCGAATTTGTACTAACAATTACGTAAATCGAACCAAACAAGGAAAATAAATTCAACTATATAGATATAAATTAATTTTATGAAACTAAAAAATACAAAAAATATTTAAAAAATCTCTCGATAAAGAGAAAGAAGCCAATCATAAACTGTTATCTTATTGTCAAAAATGGATCTGAGTATCATAGAAACAAAATAAAAATTCGAAAGGTCACTAAGAAAAGAAGTTGAAATGAAAATTAAAAAAATTCGGTGGTATTCAGATTTTCCTGTGAAAAAATCTTAATTTGAAAAAGAATGAAGAGACAATACAATAATATTCAGAAACAAGGATAATCAGAAAAACGTGTTTAATTTCCTGAAAAGTCAAACAAAATATGCATTATGTAAAAGAGATATTTGCAGAAAAATTAGTTAGATTTCTTTTCCTCTATATGAAAATGTTTTTGTCATTTTTAAATGAAAATCACCCTGAAAATTCCGTTAAAAAAAGAGGTATGTAAATAAAAGGTATCTGACTTTAGTTGAAAGTATTGATATGATTATTGATTCAAATTGAGGTGAATTCCCTTTTTGTGATTTTTCTCCAAATCAAAATTCAAGTGGTAAAATTCTTTTTGACGTGCGGCTTCAATTGTAAATTTCAAAATTGTAAAATTGTAAATTAAATATTTAAAAATTAGAAGCACATAAACTGTAAAATTTCAAATTTTAGAATCGAAGCCAATTTTGAGAATTTCAAAATGAACTCGTTCTACCGCATATTACTTTGTTTCCGCATAGAGTGTGATTTGTAATTACGTCAATTTTCCAATCTACTTTTTTGACGTATTTAGATATAACTTGACTCCAAAAAGTCAGAAATGCAATTTTTTCAAATGTGTGTGTGTATGTAACTTTTTTCTGTCAAACATATCTTGAAAAGTAAAAAAAGCTAGGATCATGAAATTTCGACAAATTGTGGTTTCAGCTATGTCCAGGTCTGATAAGATTTTGTAATTGATGAGCCAATTACAACCGGTTTTTTTGCGTTTACAGTTTCTACAAAAATGATTAACAGTACATTTTTTCCACTTTTGCGGTAGTATGGAAATTTCATAGTAAATTTGTAGACCTTTTCGAGATGTATCAATTAACCTATTGACGAACCTATTATGACCTATCATGACCTGCCAATGACGATTTAGAAGTTTTCAACAAAATTCTTTGCTTTGTTTATGAGGAAAACTTTTTTGATATTGGGAATACAAAATTACTTTATTTGATGTAATTGTTCGTGTCTTCAAGGCGCGTCAATTGACCTATTAATGAATCTTTTATACTCTTTCATGAGCTACAATTGACGATTTGAAATTTGTTAAGTTATTTATTTTGTATACATGAAAAAATTTTTTTTTGATATCGGGCTTTTCTGTAACTTAGATTTTCCGTAATACAAAAACATAAGGTTAAAAATATTGTCCTAAGACGAACTCCCTTTAATATTTTCCAAAATTTTCGATCTTAAAGAACTTCAGAAGTAAAAACGATTGTTTACATTATAGGTCGTTTTTTGTTTCATAAAGTTCATGTACATATAAGCTCAAAAATTTTTAAGAGACAATAGATTTTAATGTTGGAAAAAGATGTCAAGTGGCCCGTCTTAGGAACCCGACTTTCTAAAACGGGTCTGTTTTAAAAACTATAAAAATCATTTTATTTAATACCTTATATTGACAAATTTCATTCGAAGTGTATTGTTCAAATATCAATGTACCTTGATTATGCATTATATATGCAAAATAAGTAATAAAACGTAAAATAAGCTTTAAATAAAGCCAATTATGAAATGAGTGTTATAAAAAGTAAAATAAAGTAGACATTCACGAAAAGTTGTAAAATAACAATATTATCCACCTTAGAACAAGAATTAATTACTATAAGTGCGAATAAGTAACATATTTTTAAGGATTTCGTCTTGGTCATCTAAAAGCACCAAGAGATTAGGTGAGGTTAGGAGAGGTCTCTAATTGGTGGAAAATTTGAATTTCTGTTTTTGCCGGCTGTATCATCTGTTACTCCAAAGGTAAAATAGGCTACGCTTTTACCTACAGTTTCTAAACAAAACGGGGTCCGTCTTAGGAACCAGACATCTTCTATGTTTTTCCAATATTTTTAAAACAACATAACAATTAATAAACAGAACATAATCGTTTGAAAGCTTAAAAATCATATATATGAAATAACAACTACTTATAGTTTGAAATGACCACAAAGTATTGAATTAGGGCTTCTAAAATAGGTAAGCATTCATAATCTAAAAATCTAAAATGATTTTTATTTTCTCCTTTTGTTAGTTTACTTGCGCTATTAAAAAAAGCATTTGGTAACTAACTAGAAGGATACTAGGCACGATTGCACGTACGTATTAGATAAATATAATATGTTCATAGGATAATATGCAGAGGGGTTGGTCTTAGGAGAGGGGCCCATTTTAAGCACCTTTCCCCTATCATATGGTATCCAGTGACACTTAAAGTGATAAAATACGTTTTTCCACTCAAACTAAGAGTAAAAAAAGTCCCGGTCCATTAACCACTCTGAATTAGGTACTTTACGCTAGATTTTTTCTATCTCAAAGAGGTGCTAATCCATGTGAGATATGCACATTCACCATAAAACTTTTGTGCAGTCTATTCGCCCTTACATCTGTTTCATCGCATATTCATAAGAACCTATGTCTCTCTACCTCTATTCACGACCATAAATGTGTCTATGTGTGTATGTACATATGTGTGTATGTGTGTGGATGAACTTTGCCGCTTACATGGAGTCGTGCCTTAGCTTTGCTTCAACACAGGAAGGTATACCGCCGTGGGGGATATTGGGATTGGAAGACCAAGTTTTCTAGGAGAAGCCAATGCTCTGTGAACCTTCTCGATTTGGGAAAGGCAGCCTCGATCAAATCCTCGGATTCAATGCTTGGTAGGCGAGCGATTCTACACAAACAGAGAAAAAAAAGTGAAATAAAAGAAAAGAATCGAGATAAGGAGTAAGAGACACTGCACACGACCACCTCGGTTTGTCATCTGCTTGTTTTCTCTCTCTCTCTCTCTCTTTCTCTCTCTCGCTCACACCCTCTTTATTCTCTCTCATTCTCTCTCTCGCCCCCCCTCTCAAAGGCCTTATATTTCTCTCTCTTCCTATGCATCTTGCTTCTCGTTTTCCCTCCTCTACCCTTCCTCTTTAACATTGAGTTCTACTACTCCCTCCTCCTACCTCCAACCTCCCTTTCGCTCGTTCTCGTGATTTCCAGCGGATTGCTAGCCTAGTCCATGGCAGTTGACCGACCGACGGTTGATGTCAGTGTTACGCTGACTTCTCCCTCCTCCCAGCCACCCCCTCTGAATCCCGTCCCCTCCACCTTATCTACCTACACACGCAAACTATTCGCAAACCACTTCTGTTCTGCCTTCCACAACTCGATGAAAGTGTTCTTCGTGACAAACACGAACTAACCGACTGAACTTGATACTAGCTTTGCTTCTTAACCACCTCTAAGTGCCAAGTGGTGTTTGTATGATTTTCTGTGTGAGTGAGTTTGTGTCTGAACGAGTGTGCATTTCTAATAATAACGAAACATGCAGCAGATTATAATGCAGGATTGAGAGTTTACAAAACACTTCTGCAGCGTAAGCACTTTTTTGATGTGCAGAGATTTTCGGTATGTTAATGAAGAGTAGGATGGAAGATTATATGAAATAGAGGTAGAAGCTATTTTATTTCTTAAATAAATTTGGAAGAATGAGAACTCGTTCTTGATTGATTAGAAATGATTTTTTGGGGTAGGGTTTCTGTATATTGATTATATTTGTTTGATAGGGTCTCAACAGATTCTGTAAAGTTTGGGAAGGGAAAAACAGCTTAATTTCTTCTTTCTATGCGTCGACGATTAACTCTCTTATATTTGCGAAATTAATTTTTTACATTCTCATCAGAGAATGTATTAGATTTGTGTAAAATTTGACCACCCTCCCCCTAGTTTGTCAAATGTCCACGTTTTGACATCCCCTGAACGCGAAAAACATATTTTTACGAATGTGTCTGCCTGTGTGTCTGTGTGTGTGTCTGTAGATTTTTAGTTTGTGAGCACGATAACTTTCGAAAGAATTGATCGATTGGATT
>JAUMHM010000078.1:25097063-25111359 GCA_032362435.1 Melikaiella ostensackeni
CCAAAGGACGCGAGATGAGAAAAAAATAGTCAAAAAAGTAGAATTTGTGCTTTTAACAGGTCAAATAAAATTGCTGTGGTCAAAAATAAGGATAAGGAGGAGATTTGATTCTTCAGACCCCTATGCTGGAAGCTCTTTTTTTAGTAAGATTTTTCTCTGGGATGTTTCAAGTGGAAGCTCTCGGCGCGCAAAATTGCGAAATAGAAACAAATTTGCCATGTTATATTCATGTTTTTTTTTATATCAGTGGTCGAACATAAGGTAAGGGAGAAAATTTTGATTTTCAGACCCCTAAGCTGGGAGCTTTTTTTGGTACGATTTTCTTTGAAAATGGCTCAAATTGAAGCCCTTGGAATGTAGACTTGCAAACAAGAAATAAATTTGCTATGTTACATTCTTGTTTTTTTTTGTATATCAGTGGTCAAAAATAAGGATAAGGAGGAGATTTGATTCTTCAGACCCCTATGCTGGAAGCTCTTATTTTAGTACGATTTTTCTCGGGGATGTTTCTAATGGAAGCTTTCGGCGTGCAAGATTGCGAAATAGAAACAAATTTGCCATGTTATATTCTTGTTTTTTTCTTTATATCAGTGGT
Organism: Melikaiella ostensackeni; assembly: GCA_032362435.1. Classification (NCBI taxonomy): domain Eukaryota; kingdom Metazoa; phylum Arthropoda; class Insecta; order Hymenoptera; family Cynipidae; genus Melikaiella; species Melikaiella ostensackeni. Next base: position 25,097,659 of record JAUMHM010000078.1, read on the forward strand.
CGAACATAAGGTAAAGGAGAAAATTTTGATTTTCAGACCCCTAAGCTGGAAGTTTTTTTTGGTACGATTTTCCTTGGAAATGGCTCAAATTGAAGCCCTTGGAAGGTAGAATTGCGAAGAAGAAAGAAAATTTGCTATGTTATATTCTTGCTACTGTTTTATATCAATGGTAAAAAATTAGAAAAAGGAGGAAATTTTAATTTTCAGATCCGCATGCTGAAAGCTTTTCTTATAGTCCGATTTCCCTCGGAAATGACTCAAATTTAAGCTCTTCGTATGTAGAGCTGTGGAAAAAAAACAATTTTCTATGTTATTTTCTTGATCTGTTTTCATATCAGTGGTCAAAAATATGTAAAAGAAGAAAAATTTGATTTTTCAGACCTCTATGTTGAAAACTTTTCTTTCAGTTCGATTTTCCTCAGGGACAACTCAAATTAAAGCCCTTGGTATGTAGAATTTGCGATTGAAAATAAAACTTGCTATGTTATGTTCTTTTTTTTTATATCAGCGGTCAAAAATAAGAAAAAGGAGGAAATTTTAATTTTTAGATCATTATGCTGAAAGCTTTTCTTTTAGTCCGATTCTTCTAGGGGACGGTTCAAATTGAAGCTCTTTGCAAGTAGAATTGCGATGAAAATTGTTGTGTTAAATTCTTGTTTTTCATATCAGTGGCTGAGAAATAAGAAAATGAGGAAATTCGGTTTTTCATGGTTTGGGATGATTCTTGAATTCTGTAGTCTACGAAACTCTTCCTTGAGGAAGATTTTCTTTGAGGAAGGATTCGATATCGAAACAACTTTGTTGTTTCTTTACCCCATCTGCTCGACTTCTTTGGCTTGATTTTCTATATGTGTAATAATTGTTAACAAATCTCATAAAACGAGTTCCAAACTTTTTCTCAAAACATTTAACATTCCTTGGCTAAAATTCTTAATATCAGCATCATCCTTGTAATTCTTCCAAAAATCGACTATTATCCTTTAAAAAATGTCTGCCATATAAATAGAAGGTAACAATTTGGAATCTACAATATATTGATGACTTTAATAAGCCGATCCCTCTATTTTGCAGAAAAGTTGCACAAAATTTGTCATTTAAACTTTTTTTTTCTGCGAATTTCAAGTCTAAGAGAGGTATTGCGTCAAATCTACAAAAATATAATGTAAAAAAGCTCTGATAATTCCACATTCTTCCATACATAATTTTTCTTCAGATTTCTTATCCCCGTGTCAATAGTTAAACTGTCATTACTCATCTTTTTTTAAGAGAAAAGCGCATATTGTTTAATTATTGGTTTGATTAACATCAATTATTGAACATTAGTTAAGAAAAAAATTGATTCTATTCTTTATTTTTTTATAACAAATTCAAGAGATGAATTTTGGATGAAATTCGAAGACGTCAAATTAGCAACTTCTTTTAAAATGTGAATACTTTCAAATTGGCAAGTTTTGACGTTTCAGTATTTTCAGTCCAATTAAATATTAATTCACATGTCAATTTCAAAGCGTAATAAATAAAGAACTACTAGAATTCCTCGAGTTTGGAAGCCGGTATATATTTCTTTCTATTTGGAAGTGGTCAGATAAATGATACCTAATACTTGTAAAATAAACCGACGGCTATCGAATATCTGCATCCAAACTCGTCTGTCGGTAACCGGCTGCGCTCGGGAGTTTTGGTTTCCTGCAGTTTCCCACTCCCCTGACTAAATATTCAGGCAAGTTAGAGCGTTTCTAATTAAAATTCGACTGCAGACGTTAGAGGATTTTAGAAATTGAAAAAACCCATAGGATTGAGTACGTCAGGCATTGCTTGGAGGCTTGTTATGACAGTTGGGGTAATTGGAGGTTTTGGGAAGGGATTCAAGCTAAATTATCTGACGATCTCCCGTAGAAGGGGGGATTTTAGAAACGTAAAGACCCAAAAAGGGTATACATAGAGCGAAAGTCTAATATAGAATCTACTTGTAAGGTTCGAATTTATCCATCAATTAAATTATTTTCCAAAATTATAGAAGATTTCCAGTTCTACTTTTACCGTGCTTTCATGTAATTAGACCCTGAATTGATAACTCATAAAATAATAATTATTTTTTAATTTTCAAGATAATGTTGCATACAACTTCAATCATTTATTTTCAAAAATACTGTTCTTCCCTAATTTTTCATTGTTTTAAAACAATACACAATAAGGATTAGATAAGCATTTTTCGCGCAATAATTTATTATCACTTTCGAGATCTAGGGCAAAAAAACGGGAGTCTGAAGGTCGTTGGAATGCAGAGTTTGCTCGACAGGAAGTAGGAAATTGTGGTGAAGTCAGGCACGACGAAATCTCTTCGGTCGTGGAAATGCTTAAATCCTGTTCAGAGGCTCTGGAAAATCCTGCGTTAGATGCTCACAGGCACACGGCATGCTTCCTCGGTGAAGCAACAGTTCGTTCTGCCCCCTTTTCCTCCCTACGGCATCCATCCCCCACCCCCAGAACCACCCCCAACGACCCCCGTGTGTTCCTCTTTTTGCCACCCTAAGCCACCCCTGCCAAAGCAGGTCGACTCTCTTTTCCTCTCTTTTCCCCCACCCCTCTCTCTTCTGCACGGTCGTACTTTGGACTTCTACTAAATTTAGGTTCCTAAACCACTATCCTCACCCAAGCCATGCCATTCCACCCTCCTTTAAACTTCTCTTCGTCTCTCTCACACCCTCTCAATTTTGCTCTCAACGTCTCTCTTCACGTCTCAGTCGCTTCAGCCACACGGTTTCTCCTTTGCCCTATACCACTCCGACTCTTACTACTTCTCAACCTTGCCCACAGCTAAGCTTTTCCTGGCATAAAGGGGATGCATCCCTAACACTTCAGACTCCACTCTCTTGCCACCAGACAGGAGGAATTTCACTCGCTAGCGTACGTGACTATCGCTCTTTCAGTGCCCTGCCATTACAATTCCTACACGATTACGGGCTTATTCTTCTTCTGTGATGTAATATGCGTGTTACATGTCGAGTTATGCGTTTATGAAGACTTTATTCGTTTATTGAGAAGTGTTGTTCGAATTTTTTGATGAAGCGAGATACAGATGATTTCTTTACAATAGGTTGATTCAGAACCAATCAATTCAGATTATTCCATTGTCAAAGAGAAAAAGGTAATAATCCAAATAATCACTCGTATATAAAAAGTGCTACTATTTTTCTGTGATATAGAATGCGTGCTACATGCAGAATTATGCGTTTATGAAGACTTAAGTGGTTTATGAAGAAGTGTTGTTCGAATTTTTTGATAAGGCCGATATAGAGATGATGTCTTTACATTAGGTTGATTTGGGACCAATCTATTCAGATTATTCCATTTTCAAACAGAAAAAGGGTAATAATCCAAATAATCACTCATTTCCAAAAAATTTCTATTATTCTTCTGTGATGTAATATCCTTGTTACATGTCAACTTATGCGTTAATGAAGACTTTAGTCGTTTATTGAGTAGCGGTATTCGAATTTTTCTATGAAGCCAGATTTTCTTACAGTTGCTTCATTTAGGACCAATCTATTCAGATTATTACATTTTTCAAATAGAAAAAGGTAATAATTCAAACCATCACTCATTCATGAAAATTGCTATTCTTCTTCTGTGATGAAGTTTGCGTTTTATATGCCGAGTTATGCGTTTGTAAAGACTTTAGTCATTTATTGAAAAGGGTTCTTCGAATTTTTTGATAAAGCTACATAGAGATGATGTCTTTACAGTAGATTGATTTAGCATCAACCTATTCATATTGCTTTATTTTTCAAATGAAAAAAAGGTAATAATCCAAACAATCAAACATTTCTAAAAAGTGCTATTCTTCTCCTGTGATGTAGTATGCGTGTTACATGCCGAGTTATGCGTTTATGAAGTCTTTAGTAGTTTATTAAGAAGTGTTGTTCGATTTTTTTGATAAAGCGAGATAGAGATGATGTCTCTACAGTAGGTTGATTTAGAACCATTCTATTCACATTATTTCATTTTACAAATAGAAAGAGGTAATAATCCAAATAATCTCTCATTTATAAAAATGGCTATTCTTCTTCTGTAATGTAGTATGCGTGTTACATGCCGAGTTATGCGTTTATGAAGACTTTAGTCGTTCATTGAGAAGTGTTGTTCGAATTTTTTGATAAAGCTACATAGATATGATGTCTTTACAATAGATTGATTTGAGATCAATCTATTCACATTATTCCATTTTTCAAATAGAAAAAAATAATAATCTAAACAATCACTAATTTCCAAAAATTTCCAATATCATAAACATCTTTCGAAGATTACCATATTTAAACAAAAATAGATCGCTTTTAATACATTAGAGTAAACATTTATGCATCTCAATTTAAAAAAAGGTCTTAATGGTATTCATTCCCTGCAGATTGGAACAAATCTTCAGCTCAGCGTCTCTGTTTTGAAACTTTTATTAAGATCGAATTGAAATTTACTTTCTTATGATTTTTTCCATATGCACCAAAAACAGAACACAAAAAAGCTTACAAATTCAAAATTGACTTTTAACTACCTCCTGCCCGGCTCTTTAGAGAAAAATTTATAACAAAAGGAAGAAAAATTATCCCTTTTTTTCTTTTTATTCTAAATTTGTCTGGAATGAACTGGAAAGGAGGTAGTTGGAAATCTATTTTTGATTTATGAGCTTTTCTGTGTTCTATTTTTGGTACATGAAAGGGCTAATAAAAAAGAAGATTTCATTTCGATCTTAATAAATTACAGAAAAAATTATTGAATTTAGAAAGTCGGTCTTGTCTTAAATAAAAAATAATCCTAAATTCAGCTCTGAGTCCAAACACGGACTTAAATTTAGATGCATCAAAAACAAGCTGTAGCGAAATACAGATTTTTTTCTATGTTCCTTTGAGTATTTTTATACAAGTGAATTTTATTTTATTGCGTTGTCATGTGAATTTTGGTTGTTTCAACTTACACTCAAAAAGAGAATTGTTTTGTTTTTGCTTGATTTGAGTTGTCTTTATCTTCATGTACGCAGTAAAAGAAAATGCGTTTACAATACTCAATAACTTACAATTAGTTTGGATTAAATTCAACATTTGACTGGATTTAAGCAAAATTGGTCTAAACGTAAGACCTGATTATCTGGATTTCAGAATTAAGTCTTGAATTCAGACAATTACTTAAAATCAGATCAGATCAATGCTTCTTAAATCCAGACGAATTTAACTAAATTTAATAGCAACCTTTTCAAAGTGTAATAATTTTAAGACTATTATTGTTCACGACTTCTTTTACAGAAGTCTTAAAATGTAGTTATACCTTGAATTAATATAATTTTTACTCGAAACAAGATTTTTTTACAATGTACTCTGTATAAGTAGATAATCCGGAAAAAAATCTGATAATTTTACAGAATTGTTTGTTAATTTAAAAGGAAGGTGAGGACATAGGTTTTTCTTTTGACTTTACTGGAATTTTCTGTAAATCATGCAGAATTTTCTGCAAAATTTTCAGTAAAACGTATGCTGTTACTATTCTAGAAAATTAGTGAAGTTCTTTTTAATGTTAATCGATGAATTTTCACTGCACTGCATGTAAAAAAAAGTGGTTGTAAATTAAAAGTCGGTTTGTAAACGTTTTACTGTGATTCATGTGTTAACTCTACATGTTTATTGTGAACTTGCAGCGATTAACGGTGGAATTAAAAAAACTTTTGTATCAATTTTACTATAAAAGTGTAATATTACGACGTCAATCAGTGGATATAAAATTACCAGTGATGAACGTGATAGTTTTGGGCCATAGTGCAATCGTTTTTAGTGTAATTTTACCATGTGAATCGCTGTAACTTTACACTTTTTCAGTAAAATTACGACGTTAATCACTGGTATTTTTATTTCAATTTTTACCACCATTAATTTGGTAATTTTCAATCTTTTTTTTTACAGTGTGGGAAATGAAGTCGCACTTATCAGTGACAATTTACTGAAATCCAAGTTTTAGTGGAAAACTAGTGAAATTTGATTGGAATTTCAGTGAATTTTCATTGATTTTGGTAACCACAAGTACAGCCTATTTTTGGAAGTGTGTAAAAGAATCGCTATTGGTTTGAATAATTTTTTAAATGGTTATTTTCTAACAATAATGATTATTCAAACTTTGACAAATTCTGTTTTGTATTTTGAATTCAAACTCTGCTAAATTTTTATTAAAAATAATAAAACTATTGAAATTTTCCCTATTTTTGAAGCAACTACTTGTAATACAGACATAACGTCATTTTCTTGGGCTTAAATTTCGCAGAATTTTGGTGGATTTAATTGTTATGTTTGTGAATAAAATTTTTGTATGAATTTACGTTTCAATTCCAAAATTATAAATTTCAATTTCCTCTAAATCAATATTGCAATTCTTTTCAAGGAAAGAACATTTTTCATATTACAGGCTTAAGAATTCCTATCCATGCGAAAAATGAAGCCTTGATAAACGAAGGCTTTCCAAATATAATTTTTGCAAAATTTGATCTTTTCAATTCACTATTTTCCACTTTCCATTTTGATTATGTATTTAAGAATTTTATTATTAGCAAAATTGAAAAATCTAAATTATCTTCAAATTATAAGTATTGCTTACATTAATATTTTCCGAGTGCGAAAACATTTGAATGACCTGAATTCTCTTCAAATTGGACCGTTTTCAGCGATCATTAATTCTAATTTTCAATTATTTTCATTTTCTGCTAATACAAGAGCTTTCATATTCAAATATTTTAAATTTCAGGGTTTTCTTATCCATTTTCAATATTAAATACTTTTAAATTCAATACCTAAGCATCTTCTAATTTAGAACTATACTAAAACATTTATTATAAATTTGTAAAATTGCAGAAAATCATTGAGCGTTAGAGGGCAGTGAATTTTTTTTTTCATTACTTTTCAATTGGAAGGGGGTGGAGAAGTTGTTGATTGGGTTAAAAATGACTTCCCTAAAGTTTAATTTTAAAAAATTCTTACCCACATCGATGTTATTCATGAAAATAATGAAAAATCGTACAATTCTCATTATTTTATGAGAGAAACAACAATGCTTGGTTGAAAATTATTTTACTAATAAAATGATTCTTAATTTCTTCCGGCGTTATTAAAAAGTTTCAGTAATCTCTCGTATTATTTTCACATTTGTCGATGTACAGGGTCTCAAAAATATAAAAACTTTATGAACTTGTTTTTAAGAAATTCCCAATCTCTACTGAAGTGGTGTGTTTGCTCATATTCCAAGTTACTGCTTCGGAATTCCATATATCTTTCCGATAAGATCTAGAACAAGATTAACTTCTCTACCGAAAATGATTAATTTTTAACCAAATAGTTGGATTTTGAATAAAGAAAAATTAATTTTTCATTTAAAAATGGAATAGTTGAAGGACTCTGCACCAATTACATGGAAAAAAGGTCTGAGTGGATTTTTTTAAAATTGTGATATGTTGTAGTTTATGACCACTCAATAAAAAGTGTGTATGACGAAAAGTAAAAAAATTGACAGTTTTTCGTCTCCATCTCGTGAAAGGTCGTAATAAATGCCATTTGGGAAAATCGCCGCAAAAACTGCGAATTATGTTCCCAAAATTAATTTAAAATTGCAAAAAATTATAAGAACTTGCATTTTTCCTATTTTCTGAAAGCTATCCAACGTTTCTCGACTCTCTGCTCATCAAAAATGTAATATATGTAACTGGAAATTTATGAAAAATAACAAAATATATAAAAATACCTCAGGAATCGATACATACATGTCCATCCACATATATGACATTTTTATGGGCAGAGAGTCGAGAAATGTACGATAGCTGTTAGAAAATAACAAAAACTCAAGCTTTTATAATTTTTTGAAACTTTAAATTAATTCTAAGAACATAAGAAATTTTATGACTCTATACAGCTACGAATCTAGTTCCAGTATACAATTTTTTCTACCAATTTCGACCTTAGAAATATTGTTTTTCTCATAAAATAATGAGGATTGTGCGATGACTCGTTATTTTCATGTATAATATCGATGTGGATGAGGAAGACATTTTTTTATAATGAAACTTGAGAGGAGTCATTTTAAACCCAATCAACAACTTTCCAACCCCTTCCAATTTCAAATGAGAAAAAATTCACTGTGCCCTATTGTGCGTCTTTAAAAAAAAATAAACTTCGTCTCTGATCTTTTAACACAAACTAATTAGGAAAAGTGAAAGTGAAAAATGACGAAATAATTTTGTAACTCTGTAATTTAATAACTCAATCGTAATCCTCTAACGGAAGGAAAGCGCCACTGTTACGTAATAATTGAGGCGCATGAATATGCCCTAAATTTCATTTTCCATCATATTTATTTTACTTAAAATAATTTGACCAAATAGCAACTCGATATGATTTTTATTTTTCATAATTGCCAATTCACCTCGTTTCTATTTTTCCGAATTACTTTTTGTCCTAATTTTTATTTTTCTGAATTACCATTTGACATAATTGTCCTTTTATCGAATTATAATTTGACATAATTTTTATGATGCCGAATTAGTATTTAACATAATTTTTATTTTTCCGAATTACTATTTGCAAACATTTCTATATTTCCAAATTGCCATTTGACATAATTCTTATCTTATCGAATTATTATTCAACATAAGTTTTATTTTTCCAAGTTACTTCTTAATCTAATTTTTATTTTACCGAATTATAATTTGACTTAATTTTCATGATGCCGAATTACTATTTAACATAATTTTTATTTTCCTGAATCATTGTACTATGTGACATAATTTTTATTCCTCCGAATACGCATATAACCTAACATTCATGTAAATGAAACGCCATCTATCATAATCTCTATATCATCGAAACTGTATGTAACATAAATTTCAGTCTTCCTAAAATGGCGTACAGCATTTTTATTGGCTGCATAATACCGCGAAATTCGAATCAGCCAATAAGAATTTCGGACGCCATTTTAGGAAGAATGAAATTTATGTTACATTTAGTTTCGATGACATCGGGATTACGATAGATGGCATTTCGTTCAAGTCAATTATAGGTTATGTGCATATTCGGGAGAATAACAATTATGTCATAGTGTTTCGGAAAAATAAAAATTATGTTAAATAGTAATTCGTGATTATGAAAATTATGTAAAATTATCATTCGGTCAAATAAAAATTATGTCAAATGGTAATTCGGAAATATGAAAATTATGGAAAATTGTAATTCCAAAAAACTAAAATTATGACAAATGGTAGTTCAGGAAAATAAAAATGATGTTACCCAGAAACAAAAAACCGATTGGCAAATTTGAATCGGTTTGAAGCTTTAGTGAATTCGTAAACTTGATTGGCCATTTCCGATAGCGATCGATTCACTACGGTTTCAAATTTGACGTTCTATTTATTTATTGACCTCCTATTATACGGATATGCCTTACATTTGTCCAAAATAGAAATGCATAACAGAATCTGACACTCTAGTACTCGTATATAATTTGTTTCACTCGCTCGCTGATTTACAGTTTTTAAATTTTGTGTAAAATATGGGAGTATAACCTCAACAATTTCGATCCGATTCAAAAATGTCGAGTAAGAATGAAAAAAATTCTGTTCAATCGGAATTTTCTCATTCACAACGTTTGAATCGGAGTTCGGGTATTAAAATTATTTAAATGTTGAGGTCCGATTGAAACGCGTCATTTCGATTCAGTAGAGGATCCTCCAATCCGCTCTCCTGAAAGATACCTATTCACTTAAACAGCCATTCAATTGTTTATATTTACCTGGGTAAATAGTAATTCGGTATAAAAAAATTATGTCAAATTACAATTCGGTAGCATAAAAATTATGTCAAACGGTAATTCGTCAATATAAAAATTATGAAAAATTGTGATTCGGAAAATAAAAATGATGACAATAGTAGTTTGCAAAAAATGAGAAATATGTTAAATAGTAATTCAGTATTAAAAAAATTATACAACTTATAATTCGGTGAAATAAAAATTATGTCAAATGGTAACTCGGAAAGATAAGAATTACCACAAATAATTATTCGGAAAAATTAAACTTAGCACAAAATGTAATTCGGAAAAATAAAAATTAGGCGAATTGGCAATTGATAAATAAAAATCATAACAAATTGCTATTCGGTTAAATGATTCCAAATTCCATTAAATCTTTTGAAATCTTACAATATCCTCTAAAAACCGTGGAAGTACTTTGGAATCTTTTGAAATGTCTTAAAATTCTTTGAAATCCCGTGAAATTATCGAAATGGAATTATATATCTGAAAATCCATCAAAATCCCATGAAATCCTTTAAAATCTTCGCAAGTCTTCTGAAGTCTCGTAAAATATTCTGAAATCTTATGAAACTTCTTCAAATTCCTTCAAATCATCGAAATTCAATTAAAATCCCCTGACATTATTCAAAATTGATGAAAATACTTCAAATTTTTTGAAATTCTTTAAAATTCTTAATAATCTTTTCAATTCTTTCGAACACTTTGTGAATCCCTCAAAATTTTCGAGATCATGTTAAAATTCCTTTAAATCTTTTGGATCTTATGGATATCGTACATAACGTCTTGAAATCCATTCAAAATGATTGAGCTCCCTGGGTATCGTTTGAAATCCTTTTAAAAACTGTCGAAATCTATTAAAACTCTTCGAGATTTCGTGAATTCTTTTGAAATCCTTGAAATCGCTGAAATCTTCAAAATCCCATTAAAATCCCTTATAATCCATTTGAATCAGTTGAAGTACTTAAAATTCCGTGAAATATTCCGAAAAGTTTCGAGATTCCATGAAATCCCTTTAAAATTTATTGAAATTTTTAAAATCTCTTCGAAATTCATTGAAATTTTGAAATCCGTGGGGATCGCTCCGAATATCTTGAAATGCCTTGAAATATTTTTATATCCATCAAATTCTTGCAAAAGACATTAAAATTCTTTGAAATACCTTAGAATTCTGTACAATTCCATTAAGTCTTTTGAAATCTCACGAAATCCTTTGAAATCCGTGGATATACATTGGAATATTTTGAAATCTCTTAAAATTCTTTGAAGTCCCGTGAAATCATTGAAACCGCTTTGAGTCTCTTAAAATTCGTGAAAAACCCGTAAAATCCCTTGAAATCTTTTAAAGTCCCGTGAAATGTCCTGAAATCTTATGAAACTCCTTCAAATTCCTTCAAATCTTCGAAATTCAATTAAAATCCTCTGTCATCATTCAACATTCGTGAAAAAACTTCAAATCTTTCGAAATTTTCAAAAATCCTTCGAAATTTTGGTAATCCTTTTGAAAATTTTGGAAATCCTTTAAAATTTTTTAGATCATGTTAAAATTCTTTTAAATCTTTTGGATCTCATGGATATCGTACATAACCTCTTAAAATCTATATCAAATGATTGAACTTCCTGGGAATCCCTTGAAATACTTCAAAAACTGTCGAAATCTATTAAAACTCTTCGAGATTTCGTGAATTCTATTGAAATCCTTCAAATCACTTGAAATCTTCAAGATCCAATTAAAATACTTTGTAATCTATTTAAAACAGTGGAAGCACTTGAAATTCCGTGAAATATTTCGAAATGTTACGAGATTCCTTGAAATCTTTGAAATCCCTTAAAAATTCATTGAAATCCTTGAAATCCATGGGGATCTTTCCGAGTCTCTTGAAATGCCTCGAAATATTTTCAAATCCATCAAAATCTTTTAAAAGACATTAAAATTCCTCGAAATCCCTTAAAATTCTGTACAATACCATTAAATCTTTTGAAATCTTACGAAAACCTTCAAAATCTTGTTGATTCTTTTGAAAATTTTGTAAGTCCCTAAAAATTTGTTACATCATGTTAAAATTACTTTCAATCTTTTGGATCTCATGGATATCGTCCATAATCTCTTGAAACCCATTCAAAATGATTGAGCTCCCTGGGAATCCCTTGAAATCTACTAAAACCTGTCGAAATCCACTAAAACTTTTCGAGATTTCGTAAATTCTTTTGAAATCCTTAAAATCGATTGAAATCTCTAAAAACTCATAAAAATCCCTTATAATCCATTGAAAACCATGGAAATACTCAAAATTCCGTGAAATATTCCGAAATATTACGAGATTTGCTTGAAATCTTTGAAATCCCTTTAAAATTTATTAAAATTTTCGAAATCCCTTTGAAATTCATTAAAATCGTTGAAATCCATGGGGATCTTCCCGAGACTTGAAATGCCTTGAAATATTTTTAAATCCATTAAAATCTTTTTAAAAACATTAAAATTCCTCGAAATCCCTCAAAATTCTATACAATCCCATTAAATATTTTGAAATCTTCCGAAATCCTTCAAAATCCGTAGATATACATTGGAATCTTTTGAAATCTCTTAAGATCCTTTGAAGTCCCGTGAATTTATTGAAACCACTTTAAGTCTCTTAAAATCCGTGAAAATCCCGTAAACTCTTTTGAAATCTTATGAAATTTCTTCAAATCCTTTCAAATCTTCGAAATCCAATTAAGATCTCCTGACATCCTTCAAAATTCGAGAAAATACTTTGGTGTCTCTTGGAATACTTTAAAATCTTTGATTTTCCGTGACTTCTTTCGAAGTATTTAGAAATATTTTTAAATCCCTTGGAATCCCTTAAAATCTATTGGAATCCGCGAAAATCATTTCTAATTTCTTAAAATCCCTCAAGATCCTAACACTTAAAAATTTGCGATTTGACTTTTATTAAATCCGTACCTTATTCCGTGGAATCTCTTGAAATCTGAATCAAATCCCTTAAGTCCCTTGAAATCTGATAAAATCCCTTAAAAACATTGAAATTCTCTCTGAAATTGTTGCAGGTAATTTCTTCAAATTCTTGGAATCTTTTAGAATCATTTGAAATCTGTGAAACCTCTCCTAATCCTGTGAAATCGTTTGAAATAACCTAAAACTTTTGTAGTCCCTCATAATCTTTTGAAATCGCTTGCAATCTTATGAAATCCATTCAAATCCTTTATAATCCATTCAAAACAGTTGAAATATTCAACATTTCGTGAAATATTTCGAAATATTACGAGACTCTCTGAAATCGTTCAAATCCCTTCAAAACTTATTGAAATTTTCGAAATCCCTTTGAAATTCATTGAAATCTTTGAAATCCATGGGGATCTTTCCAAATCTCTTGAAATACATTGAAATATTTTTAAATCCATTAAGGACATGTCTAATAGGAGTCACGTGACCAAACCAATGCTCGATTTTTAATCTTTATTTTTGGAACGATTTACTCCTTCTGTAAATAAAATATCGCTCTGAAACTTTGGGAAATGCATTAAAGAAACAGTAACTTACGTTTGTATACATCATTTGGGTGGACATTTTGTAAAAAAAATTTATCGAAGGAATAAAAACTGGAGCAATATCAGATTTTTTTTTCAAACAACTTATATCCATACGAAATGAGATGTCGAGTTGAAATTTTCGGAAATGACATGAACGGCACTAAGGAACGTTTTTATGGTCCTAATTATTTGCACTTGAAAAAAAAATTTAACGAAAAATTAAATTTGAAGAATTACCAACCGAGTTTTTTGGCGGTTAGGATCGATTAGGATCCTCATGTCAGCCAGAGACCTGTCACTTACTGTCATTGTGAACTTCGTTATGTAGGCCGTCACACGGTCGGT
>JAUMHM010000078.1:25111459-25152910 GCA_032362435.1 Melikaiella ostensackeni
TTTTTACAAATTTCCACCCAAATGATGTATACAAACGTAAATTACTGTTTCCTTTTGCATTTCCCAAAGTTTCAGAGTGATATTTCATTCACAGAAAGAGTAAATCGTTCGAAAAATAAAGATTAAAAATCAAGCATTAGTTTGCTCACGTGACTTTTGTTAGACATGCCCTTAAAATCTTAATAAATATTAGGGAAAATAAGATTTTGAGCATATTCATTCGCCTCGTAATTATCATCCTCCAGCAAGTCACAAATTCATGCTCTGCTGAATTTGCCGAATTTTCTCCCAGTGTTACAATTTCTCGTGACTTTAATTATGTCCGATTCTCGTCGACTGCACGAGCGACGGATTTGTGTCTGAATATTATATTCCCTGCTAATTAAATATCACGCGTTGACGCTACTTCGTTTCCCACATTTGCCGTTGAAATTCACTTTTAATGATCGTAACGAAACTGGAGTTGGATTCTCGCTGGGGAAAAGAAAAATGATTAAATGAATTTTTTTATTGCGAAGAAAATCTCAATATGAATTAAGGAAATAAGGTCTTCAATTAAATCATCAATACGAGTACATTCATATTCGGAATCAGGAGGAGAATTTAATCAATTCTAATCAGTATTTAATAAAGAATTATTAATCAATGCCAATCGAGACTAATATCCTCCATTGTCACGCTATTAATTAACTACAGAAAATTAATATTCAATTGTTCGATTCATGCTACATTTTGTATGCTTAGAAACAATGAGCAATTGTGTCATTATCAATTAATTCTAACAAAGTATACATCATGCAATGAATTTCACTTCAAAATCCAGAGAACAGAAATCTCAGATTATTAAAGATCGATCTGATAATTTATCACAGCAAGAAAATAAGGAAACATCCATTAATTATTCGAGGATGATTTTTGAAATTTTAGACCCCATTTCCACCTATCATAAGGATTCGTAAGATTTTCGTGAACCCCTCCCCCCTTCTTACGTAACATTTTATATTTTCACTCAATACACCAATGTTTTTTTACTGAAAATGAGATTTCAAAAAATGTTAAGGAATTTCAAAAGAGTTGAAAGATTTCCAGTGATTTTGAAGGATTTCAAGAGATTTTAAGGGATTTTAAGTTATTTCAAAGGACTACAAAGTATTTTAAAAAATTACAAAATTTTTACGGAATTTGACAAAACTTCCAAAACTTCTCAGGGATTTCATAAGATTCCAAGCAATTTCAAAAGAATTTAAGGAATTACGAAAGTTTAAGGGTGTTTCAAACAATTTCACAGGATTACGAAAGGTTTCACAGATTTCAAATGATTTTAAAAGATTTCAAGAATTTGAAGAAATTACCGAGAACAATTTCAGAGAGAATCTCAATTTTTTAAAGGATTTTATCAGATTTTAAGAAACTTAAGGGACTTTGATCCAATTTATGCAGATTTTACGGGATCTCAAGAGACACCGAAGGATTTCGACGGATTTTTACATTGTTAAAAAAGTGGAGTTGAAGTAACTGCGACTAGACTTTATGAAAATTCTGTTACGTGCAGTGAAATATGTTTTTCAATCAGAGTTAAAAAACTCAGTATGGATTTAAAAATGGGTTTTTACTCTGGATTTATTAATTTTTACTCCAAATAGAAAAAAATCAACTCCGATGTGCAGATTTCATAAAAGTCGCATCGCAAATTTTTATTAGTGTAATTTTGAGGG
The DNA here is from genome assembly GCA_032362435.1 of Melikaiella ostensackeni. NCBI lineage: Eukaryota > Metazoa > Arthropoda > Insecta > Hymenoptera > Cynipidae > Melikaiella > Melikaiella ostensackeni. Next base: position 25,113,175 of record JAUMHM010000078.1, read on the forward strand.
ATTTTAAGAAACTGAGGACGAATCCCGCGGATTAAAACAGATTTCGAAGGATTCCAAGGGATTTTGAAATATATTAAATACTTCAAAAGAAGTCACTGGAAATCAAAGATTTTAAAGTACTCCAAGAGATACCGAAGTATTTTCACGAATCTTGAAGGATGTCAGGAGATTTTAATTAGATTTCGAAGATTTGAAGGGATTTGAAAAAATTTCATAAGATTCCAAGAATTTCACAGGATTTCAAAAGATTTCAAATGATTTTACGGGATCTTCACGGATTTTGAGAAACTTAAAGCGGTTTCAATGATTTCACGGGACTTCAAAGGATTTTGGAAGATTTCAAGAGATTCCAATGTATATCCGTGGATTTTAAAGAATTTCGTGAGATTTCAAAAGATTTAATAGGATTGTACAGAATTTTGAGAAATTTTAATGTCTTTTGAAAGCTTTTAATGGATTTAAAAATATTTCATGGAATTTCAAGAGATTCGTAAAGATCCCCATGGATTTCAAGGATTTCAATTAATTTTTAAGGGATTTCGAGGATTTCAATGAATTTCAAAGGGATTTCAAAGATTTCAAGGAATCACATGATATATCGAAATATTTTACGGAATTTCAAGTATTTTAACGGATTTTAATGGAGTATAAGGGATTTTTATGAGATTTTGAAGATTTCAAACGATTTCAAGGATTTCAAAAGATTTCACGGAATCTCAAAAGGTTTTAATGGATTTCTACAGTTTTCAAAGGATTTCAAGGGATTTTCAGGGACCTCAATCATTTTGAATGGATTTCAAGAGGTTATGTACGATATCCATAAGATCCAAAAGATTTAAAGGAATTTTAACATGATCTAAAAAATTTTCAAGGATTTACAAAATTTTCAAAAGAATTGACCAGATTTTGAAGGATTTCAAAGAACTTCAAAAGATTTGAAGGATTTTAATGAATTTTTGGATATATGAAGGAGTTTCGATGATTTCACAGGACTCCAAAGGATTTCAAGAGATTTCGAAAGATTCCAATGTATATCCACGGATTTTGAAGAATTTCGTGAGATTTTAAAAGATTTCATAAAATTGCACAGAACTTTAAGGGATTTCGGGAAATTGTAATGTCTTTTGAAAAATGTTGATGGATTCAGAAATATTTCAAGGGGTTTCAAGAGATTCGGAAAGATCCTCATGGATTTTGAAGATTTCAATGAATTTTAGAGGAATTTCCAAAATTTTTATAAATTTTGAAGAGATTTCAAAGACTTCAAGGAATCTCGTTATATTTCGAAATATTTCACGGAATTTTAAGTATTCCACGGTTTGAAATGGGTGGTAAGATATTTTTATGGGATTTTGAAGATTTCAAGCGATTTTAAGAATTTCAAATGATTTCACGGAGTTTCATAAGATTTTAGAACATTTCACGGGACTTCAAAAGATATGTAAGGATTTTATGAGATTTTATCGAATTTTCAGAGGTATGAATCGGTTTCAATGATTTAACGGGATTTTAAAGGATTTTGAGAGATTTCAAAAGATTCCAAAGTACGTTCACGGTTTTTAGAGATTATTGTAAGATTTTATAAGATTCAATGGGATTGTACAGAATTTTAAGTGATTTTGAGGAATTTGAATGTCTTTCAAAAGATTTTGATAGATTTAAGAATATTTCGAGGCATTTCAATAGATTCGGAAAGATCCCAATGGATTTCAAAGATTTCAATGAATTTTCAAGGGATTTAAAAAATTTTAATGAATTTTGAAGGGATTTCGAAGATTTCAAGGAATCTCGTAATATTTCAAAATATTTCACGGAATTTTAAGTATTTTCACTGCTCTAAATGGATTATGAGGGATTTCATTGGAATTTAAAGATTTCAAGCGATTTTAAGAATTTCAAGGGATTCTCAGGGAGCTCAATTATTCTAAATGGATTTCAAGAGGTTGTGTACGATATCCATGAGGCCCAAAAGATTTGAAGGAATTTTAACATGATCTAAACAATGTTAAAAGAATTTCCAAAATTTCCAAAAGAATTAACAAGATTTTGAAGGATTCTAAAGAATTTCGAAAGATTTGAAGTATTTTTACGAATTTTGAATGATGTCAGGGGATTTTAATTGAATTTTGAAGATTTGAAGAAATTTGAAGGATTTTATGGGATTTTCAGAGATATAAAGCGGTTTCAATGATTTTACAAGAGCTCAAAGGATTTTAAGAGATTTCAAAAGATTTGATGGTTTTGTACAGAATTTTAAGGGATTTCAAGGGATTTTAATGTCTTTTAAAACATTTTAATGGATTTAAAAATATTTCAAGGAATTCCAAGAGATTCGTAAAGATCCCCATGGATTGCAAAGATTTTAATGATTTCAAAGGATTCCCAGAGAGCTCAATCAGTTTGAATGGATTTCAGGAGGTTATATACAATATCCATAAGATCCAAAAGATTTAAAGGAATTTTAACATGATCTCAAAAATTTTGAGGTATTTACAAAATGTTCGAAAGAAATAACAAATTTTTGAAGGATTTTAAATAATTTCAAATGATTTGAAGTATTTTTACGTATTTTGAATGATGTCAGGGGATTTTAATTGAATTTCGAAGATTTGATGGAATTTGAAGGAGTTTCATAAGATTTTAGAACATTTCACGGGACACTAGATTTGCGAAAATTTCAAAAGATTTCACGGGATTTTAATGCATTTTCAAAGAAATAAAGCGGTTTCGATGATTTCACGGTATTTGAAAGGATTTTCAGAGATTTCAAAAGATTCCAAAGTATATCCACGGATTATAGAGGATTTCGTGAGATTTTAAAAGATTTAACGGGATTGTAAAAGTTTTCCGAAAATAATAAAGGATTTTGAGGGATTTCGAAGAATTTTAATGGCTTTCAGAAGTTTTCAAAAGATTTTAAAAGATTTACAAATATTTTAAGGGTTTTCAAGAGATTCGGAAACATTACCACGGATTCTGAAGATTTAAAGGAATTTTAAAGGGATTTCAAAGATTGTAAGGGATTTCGAAATATTCCGAAATATTTCACGGAATTTCAAAAAAGTCCCACGTATTTAATAGATGCTCCCTAAATAAATTTCCCTCGATTTTATAAATTCTAAAAAATTTTACAAATTTTCAATTTAGCTCGACTTACAAAATCCAGTCGAACAGTAATCAAGAGAGCCAAACAGTATTTTCAATAAAACGATAGCGATGCCTGCGGGCTTCTTTTGACCGGGTTACATAAAGATAAACAATGTGAAATTCTCTGACGCCAGATTTTGATTAGTTTTCCCTGGAATATTTATGAAAAGCGATATGCCGGCTGATGGATCGAAGGTGTCTTTTACACAGAAACAGTAATAATTTAATTTTGACCAATCGTCGTTGAAATGTGATCACCGGGCTTCGAAGCGTTAAAAAAATATTACGAGCATAAAGAACGCCGACAGGTGATTCCAGTGGTATCGTAGATAACGAGTTGCAATAAAATCACTTCGCTTCGCACGTTTCAGTAGTAACATTGTCGCATAGGTGTTAACTTGAAATTTAATAACGAATTGGGCTGAAAAATTCGACAGGATTGAACCGCAATCATTACGCTTTCGAACATACGGGGGTCGCTTTTTAAGTTTGTTAAAAAAGTCAGTAACATTTTTTTTTCGAAAAGTTTGCCTTTATTTCTCAACACAGATTTCTCGAGGTCTGCAAAATATGCATTTACGGCATCGATTGCTTCTTCATTGGACGAGAATCTCATCTCACCGAGCCAGGTCTTCAAATCGGGGAACATAAAGAAGTCGCATAGAGCCATGTCTTTAGAATAGAGTGGATGAGGAATCAATTCGAAGCCCAGTTTGTATGTTTTTGCCGCTGCGATGAGGAGCTGTGAGCCGGTGCGTTGTCATGATGAAATAGCACTTTTTTGTGTGTCAATCGTGGCAGTTTTTTTGTAGCTCGGCTTTTAAATGGTCCAATAATGATGCATAGTACGTTCCTGTTATAGTTTTACCCTCATCCAAGTAATCAATGAGGTTAATTCCTTGGGAATTCCAAAATACTGTGGCCATCACCTTTTCAGCTGACAAAACAGTCTTCGCCTTATTCAGCGAACTTTCACGAGGCTTTGACTGCTGCTTTGTCTCGAGTGTATAGTGGTGGAGCCAGATTTCGTCTACAGTCACGAATCGACGCAAAAAGTCCTGCGGATTCCGATTAAACTTCGCTAAACACTAAGCTGAAGCGTCTTTGAGGTTGCGCTTTTGATCAGGAGTCAGCAATCGCGGCAGCCATCTTGCACACACCTACCTAACCTCCAGTTTTTCGTGCAAGATGTTATAGACTCATTCAGTGGAAATGTCTCTAGCCTTAAAAATCTCACGCACCTTGATTCGTGGATTTTTCATAACCATATGATGAATTTCTTCCACCATATCCGATGTAGTGACCTCAATTGGGCGTCCGGAGCGCGCTTCATCTTTAGTTGTGGTTCGGTCACGTTTAAATTCGTTTATCGAAAAATGAACGGTTTTCAACTGAGGAGCAGACTCCCCGCGAACTTCATCTAACTCCGATTTGGTCTGCGCGGCCGTCCAGTTTTTTAAATAAAAATGTCTTATCACTGCACAGAACTCTTCTTTCTTTATTTTTTTGAGAACTACTGACGCGCTCACTTTAAACGTATGCCAAACGCAAACTAAGCGTCGGTTTTGACTGAGGCTTGGTAGAGGTTAGTTGGAAGAGTGCTGCTTCTTGGTCATATAGTACAAAGTTCATTTTGGCGCAATCTAGTGGGAAATTCACCTTACTGATCAAACGACCCTCGTATTGATCGATTTTAGGCAATGAAGAACTATAATCCAGATTTCTAAACAAAAATCTAGTGAATAGTAGAAAAAATATGCATATAATTATAATAATGTTCGTGGACATAAAGATGTTGAATCATGATAATCTTTTTTTTTGAATAAAAAGGTTTCAGCAGTTAAAATCGATTGATGCAAAGACCCCTTAATCAATTTTTCAGTGGCTTGACTCGGTAACGCCGGAAGATTTAGGGGCAATAAGACCTTTTCGAAGATTGCAGACTTAATTACCTAATCGAATATTAAGAGTGAAGAAAACTTATATCTACTTTAGAATATAAAAGAAATTTTTCTATTAAAAATCATTAAAATCACAGAAAATCTTGGTGTTTTACTTTCATCTTGAACTAAAATGTATGATGATGATGTAAAATGTATCCCTGAAATTTTTACAACCCCCTCTGACCCTCCCCCAAAAAAACTTAATGATATTTTATAAACTCAGGGAATGAACACACATGTAAATTCTGTTAATTAAATAAGCGTACAATCTTAATTAAAGTAGGTTTAGTAGAGAAAATTTGCAGTTTTTTAACATAATATTTTTGAAGTATTGAAAATGACGTAATGTTTATTTATACTGTTATTCTCTAGTCTGTAAATGATCAAAATTCTTATTTATTCATCGCAGGAACTACAGAGTCTTTCTCCAATTCTATTCTTTACCCCTTTTCCTCGTTTTCAACTCAAATACAAAATGAATTAATAGAACCCAATACGAAAATCCAAACATTTTTCTTTGAAAGTTAATTTTCTTAATTTACTTCAAATTTTTATTATCTGGTTGAAGATTTAATTATTTTATTTAATTGAACTTTTTTTTTCTTTTCATTTGGAAATTTGTTATTGGTATAAAATTCAACTATTTTGTTGAAAATTCGTCTTTTTGATTCAGTTCAATTGTTTTTGATTCAAAATCAAAATATTTTTCACTTGAAATATCAACTATTACATTTTTAGTTTAGAATTCATCTGTTTTGCTTGAAAATTTAACTACTGCTGGAAAATGTAACTATTTTGTTCAAAATTAGTGTTTTGATTGAAAATTTATCTTTTCTAGTAAAAAAATCTTCTCTTTAATCAAAAATTTATGTATTTTGTTGATAATTCGTCTTTGTAGGTTGCAATTTAATCTTCTTAGTTGAAAATTCAACTATTTGTTTGAAAATTTTTCGTTGAAAAATCAATTTTTTTGTAGAAAATTAATCTTTCTAGTTAAAAATGCAACTTTTTTGTTTAAAATTGATCTGTTTCAGGTACGAGCTCAACTATTCTGTTGAAAATTCTTTTTTTCTTTAATTCAAATGCTTTTGATTTAAACTTAAAATCTTTTTAGTTGAAATACCAACTATTTCATTTTGTGCTGCGAATTCACCTCTTTTGATTGCAAATTTATGAACTTGGTTGAAAGTGGGAGTACTTCATTATAAATTCATTTTTTATTTGAACATTTATCATTCAGGTTGGAAATTCATCCTCTTGGTTGATAATTTAATCATTTTGTAGAAAATTAATTATTTTTTGGTTGAAAATTTATATTTCTCAGTTGAAAATTCAACCATATGGCTACAAATGTATGTATTTTGTTCAAAATTCATCTCTTTTGGTTGAAATTGAAATCCAGTTTGGTTGAAAGTTCATTTTTTTGGTTAAAGATTCATCACTGAATATACAAATTCGCCTTTTTTTGGAAATTCAAGTATTTTGCAGAAAATTCGTTTTTTCTGGTAAAATTTTTCTTAACTGAAAATGAAACTGTTCCATTTGAGGTTAGAAAATAATCTTTTTTGATCAAAAAGTCAACTATCACATTTTCCATTGAAATTTCCAATTATTTGGTTTGAAATTTAATTATTTTGTTAAATAGTCGTCTTTTTTCATTAAACATCAACCTGTTTTAGTTGAGGGTTCAACTATTTTGTTGAAAATTCGTCCTTCTTGGTTGAAATCAAATTCAAAAAGAAACTAATTTGCTAATAATTAGTTTTTTTGGGTAGAAAATTAATTTTTTAAATTGAAATAATATACTAAATAATTCAGAAATGTATGACCTTTTTTGGTTGAAAATTCATCTATTTGAAAGAAAATTGATATATTTTGTTGAAAATGCAATACTTTCACTCGAAATTTCAGGGATCTAAAGCGTTTCAAGTTAATAAGTTACGAATTTCTTCTTTCCGTCTGTTTGTGAAAAAAACAACGCGACTGTCGGTTGCTAAAATGCGCTTAAAAATTTAATTATTTGGTACAAAATTCAATTAATTAGTTAAAAGGTCATCTTTTCTGATTAAAAATTATTCTGTTTTAGTTGAGGATTCAACTATTTTGTTGAAAATTCGTCCTTCTTGATTGAAATCAATTCTTTTTGATATAAAATTAAAATCTTTTCTGGTTGAAATATCAACTATTAAATTTTTCCTTGAGAATTCATCTTTTTTTGGTTGAAAATTTATATTTTTCAGTTGAATATTCAACTATTTGGATGAAAATGTAAGTATTTTGTTCAAAACTTATTTCTTTAGTTCAAAGAGGAACTAATTTGCTTACAATTAGTTTTTTTGGGTTGAAAATTATTTTTTTTTCCAATGAAATAATATACTAAAATAATTGAGAAACGCATGACCTTTTTTGGTTGAAAATTCATCTTTATGAATAAAAATTGATCTATTTTATTGAAAATGCAATACCTTTACTTCAAATTTCAGGGATTTAAAGCGTTTCAAGTTAATTCAAGTTAAAAATTTCTTCTTTCCATCTTATTCCAAAAAATAATAACGGGCCTTTCGGTTGTTAAGATCGTGAAGTTGGGTCAGTAGATTTTTTGATTCAATATTAAATGGAAGATTGAATCAAGCTGCAGCACTTTTGATATCTCAGGTCTTACTGTAATAGAAAACCTCTGAAAAAATCGAGGCTTAAAGTGCCTATACTAAATTAATTAAAAATGCAAGACCTTTTTCAATATGAAAATTGTATATTGAATACTGAAACTTTTTTCTTGAGGGTTAAATTCTTTGTTGAATTATTCACGTCACTGGCATTTTGCATGGAACATTTGTTTCTATCAATGCTATTTGAGCATAAAGAAAGTATTACAAGGATGATGTTTTTGTGTTCGAAATAGCGACGTTTAAACAAATGCCTCCCGCAAGCGATAACATTCTGAAATCGACAGAAATGGCTGAGTTGGACATAAAGCAAAGAAATTGTTAGAAATCAATAAAACGCGGATAAAAATATTGCTGTCGCGAGCACATTCAGGCTGTAAAGGTTGTACTTCTGGCTGTAACAACCCAACCTTTTACAGACACTACAAAAACCTTCTTGCTGAAACAGTCAATCGAATTTTATCATTTTATCACCAACGTTCCCTTCAGCTAATTCAGTTTTTGCCTCGTAAACTTGACGTGCATTCCTGTAAATTAATTATAGGTCGCCAACAAAATCTAATGCTGTAGAAATTTCCTATCGGAGATGACAAATTGAAAATTTCCAATTAAGTTTTTAATCGGTAAATTCAGTTTTATTGACCAAATGGGGCCTAATATATGTAGCACGACAGTAAGCATTTTTTACTTTCTAAAAGAATTATCGTTTGAAAAATGATAAGGAAAAAGCCTGAGCTTTCTGTGTCTCGAATTGAAATAGGAAAAAGTAGTCATTTCAAGTCTTCTAAATTACTTATTTTGAAAGGGATTTAATTCTAAAGTTTTTGCACTTGAAAGAGTTAATGAAATTTGAAAAATTTTTACTTCAAGAGTAAATTATTAGTCCGAAAACCAGTAATAAATTTGAAAGCGAATTTTGAGAGTGATCTATATTCAGGAAAATCGAAGTTCTCAGGCATTAAAATTTATGAGAATGAATTCGGAAAATTCGATATTAGAAGGTCTAGATATTCAAAGGAATAAATCATTATTTTCATGTGCCTTGAATTTGAAAGCTAACAAATATTGAAAATTTTTAGTTAAGTTTTTGACCTAAACATTTAGTTTTATTGGCCAAATAGGACCTAAAATGACGTGCAGATCGACAATAGGAATTTTTCATTTTCTAACAGAATTATTTTTTGAGAATTAATTGAGAAAAAACCTCAGCTTTCTGTTTTTCGAATAGAAATATGAAAGAAGTGATAATTTCAAATTATGTGAATTACCGATATTGAAAGCAAATTAATTCTAAAGCTTTCGCACTTGAAAGTGTCAATGAAATTTACAAAATTTCACATTTAGGAGTCAATTAATCCAAAACCAACGAATTTGAAAGCGACCGATATTTATGAAAATCGAAGTTCTAACGGTTTAAAATTGGAAAAAATGAATTTGAAAGTTTCGATATTTGAAGATCTAGATATTTGAATGGATAAATTAATATTTTTAAAAGCGTTGAATTTGAAAGTTAACAGATGTCAAAGCCATCATATTTGAAAGAATGGTAACGAAATAGAGTAAATTATCAATTCCAACACAGTTTTATAATAAAAGTACAATGATTTCTAAAGTTTGAAATTTTTTGATAACTATACATTTTTTTATGACTATACATTTTTTTATAATAATAATGTAATCATTTACAAATTGTGAAATTCTTTAAAAAAAAAAAGAATTTTCTCTGTAAGTCATAAATGTTTGATAACTGAATTTTTTCTTAGATTGAAAAAATGTATTTCGTTTTGCAAATATCTATATGAAAAATGCCTGATTTTTTGACATTGTCTGTGAAGTATTTGAAGTATTTTGATCTTTTGACTGATGAATTTTCAAGCTAGAAAGATGCATTTTCAACCAAATGGTCCATTTTCAATAAAAAAGTAGAATTTTTGCCCGAAAAGATGACTAACAAAATACTTGAATTTTCAACAAAATAATAAAACCCTCAACAAAATATTTGATTTTTGCACCGATTAGCTGAATTTTTAACCTACAAAGATGAATTTTTCAGCCAAGAAGATTAATTTTCTACCAGAAGACGAATTTTCAACAATGCATGAATTTTCAACCAAATATTTTCATTTTTGAATAAAATACATAGGTTTTCAGACAAAAACGGAATAGTTAAATTTTCAGCTTAGGAAATTATTTTTCAACAAAAAAAAACGGATTTTCAACCCGTTGAATCCAACGAAAAAAAACGAATTACTAACAAAATAGTTTAATCCTCAACTAAAATAAGAATTTTCAACAAAACAGTTCAATCTTCAGTCAAAAGAAAATTTTTTAACAAGAGTTAAGTTTTCAAGGTAGAAAGTAGAATGTTTTAGAAGAAAATTGACTTTTAAGCCGGAAAAGATGAATTTTTAATAAAAAAGTTAATTTCCAACCAAGAAAAATGATTTTTTAATGAAATAGTTAAATTTTCAACCAAAAAAATGAATTTCCAACAAAATAAATGAATTTCCAATTAGAAAAGATCAGTTTTCATTTAAAAATATAAATTTGCAACTAGAAACAGGATAGTAAAATTTTCGATTAAAAATTGTAACTTTCAACCAAAAATGAAACTAATTTCCAACATAATAGTTAAATTTTCAACCAAAGAGATGAATCATCAACCAAAAAAAGGATTTTTATCAAAGTAGTTCCAGTTTCAACGAAGTAGTTGAATTTTGAACAAAAAAGATGACTTTCTAACGAAAAAGTTGCGTTTTCAACAAAATAATTAAGTTTTCAGCAAAAAAAAATTAATTTTTTACCAAAAATGATTGGATTTCCTTATTGGGTTCTATTAAATCAGGTCGACATTCAAGCGAAAAAACGAGAAAAAGGAGAAAAAAGGGGAAGTTTTTTGCATACAGGGGAAAAAAGGAAAATTCTTTAAAAAGGGGCAAAGAGGAAAATAGGGAAAGAGTGTGAAGTTTGAAATATGAAAGTGATTTTCAAACTTCTCAAGTGAATACTGAAAAAATACACGAGTCGTGAAAAGTCTTCTCTCCCTTAGTGCATACGATACTTTTTTATAACAAATTCATGATTTCAGACACGATTTTAAGATAGGCATGATTTCTGCTCATATGGAGGAATTTCGGAAACTTTATTTTCATTTTAATGTGAATTCAGGAAATTCAGTCTGTCAAACAATATGTCAACGCGATCAACTCATCGCTTGATAATTTTCAATAATTATCTCTGACGTCACTTTTTACTCCCTAGGGAGCAAAAGTAGAAATTTAGCCCCGCTTTATAGGCACTGAAAAGGGCTGTAATCATGCATGCGTTATAAAAAATAAAATAGTATATCATTCACTATTTGACAAAATGTGCGAACGCAAGAAAAACATGTTTTTCTTCGCAGACACGATTACCTCTGTTTTTCATCCCTTGTTTTAGCTGGAGGTACAATACGAGAAATTCAGTACCAACGCGGGTGCACGCCTTTGGAAACGCAATTGGAAGTAAATTAGTCGCGCGACGGGGACAAATAAAAGTCAGTCTCTCGTCGGGGTATAAGGAGAGGAGAAAAAGAAAAAAATAGAGAAGGAGGTGTTTTAGTGGAAGGGGGGTAGCGAGTCGTAAAGGGGGTGACAAACCCGACCAGAAAAAGCTCTTGCACTCTCGAAAACGCACGCGAAACGCACTAAAGGAATCCATCAAATTAAAAACGCAATTATAAAAAAGCGTCGCCTCTTTGTCGAAAAACGAGCTTTTCCTACTCTCGTTCCACCCCTTTATCCATCCGGTAAGTCAAACCAAAAGTTATAACATTGCGCGACAGCGGAAAAGGAGTAGAAGGTGGAAAGAAGAAAAGGGGATTTTTTCCCCCACGTCGCATTTCTCCCTAGCCGAATTTCAGCCCCTTTAGGGCCCCCTTTACACCCCCGAGAGTGTAGGTTTACACACCTCGTTCCTACCCCGAAAAATGTTATCGATCCTTCTCATCTCAGGTCTCAATTATAAAACGCTTCAAAACATGCTACCCTCATGCAAGGGGCTATATGTACTATGTAGGGACGATATGGATGAAAGCAGTTACGTGTGAGACAAGAAAGCACCAAGCTGCTAACGAAAAGTTCGAATAAGGGGAGTACAAACTTTTGTGTATTTTTTTCTCGTTTTTTTAGGATGGTGGTTCCTTTCCTTGATGTAGGTTCAACCCTTTCGGCAATTGCTTTTATTTTCACGAAGTGTTCGTGGTGTAATGAATCCTTTGATAGAGAGCGAATAAAACAGAATTTTCCACTTAGAGGTAATGAATTTAATTCAAAGCTCGAATTTTTGAAATATTTTCAGAAATATCTGATAAGTTTGGGAAAATACACTTGAATCTCTATTTAGTGACGGTCTCGGGTATGGCCTGCGATGGCCTTAAGGCTCTTCCAAGAATTTCTTTGATGTATTTTGTACAAATGTAGATATTTATATCTTCGAGTAGAATGATTCTTTCCCCAAGATCGCAAGTACCTATTATATCACTTAACGAGTCTTAGAATGTATCTTTTGAATCACTACTGTCACCATCAACTGGAGTATAAGCATGCTATAATACAGAGTCTTCTGATTCCCATTTTTATTCTAGTCCGTAATAATCTAGAAGATACACTAGACGGACCTTTTTTAATGATAAAGACGTATTAATGGAAAGAGAATTTTCCTCCTCATCCTCGAATGCAGCCGGCGGAAATTCTAGGAAAACGGTTCATGTAGGGCCGTTAAATGAAGGTTCCATTGTAGACTTTATTGTTTAAATTTTAAAGTACACTTTTTATTTCTTTTTTATTCTTTCCATCTATACGTTTGTAGGTTTTTACATATTTAAATCCCCCTTTTCCACAGGAGATTAACAGACATCCCTTCGACTAAACCACACTTTCCCCCAATCACCCCGAATACCCCTCTCTCAATAATCCTTCAGGTGATGCTCGACATATTCAAATCCTGTAGATTCTTTAATCCCGAAAATCCTCTACCGCCTGCAATCGCATTTTTATTAGAAGCGCTCGCATTCGCCTGAATATTTGGTCAGGGGAGTGGAAAACTGCAGAAAACCAAAATCCCGAGCGCAGCCAGCTAGCGACAGGCGAGTTTGGATGGAGGCATTTCGATATCATCGAGTTCCCACACCCAAAATCCTCGGCGCCAAATCTCTCGCTCGACAGTAGTTAAAGGCAGCGAAAACACGACCAAGCGAGAATCACGACGGTCACCCATCCGAGCGCTATCCGCGTCTATCCGTGCTTAACATTCAACATCTCGATGAGTCGAGAATCACCACCTACGTACTGTCATCGGTCTAAAGTACACTTATTATTTTATAATTTAGGGACATCGTTAAAACGTTTGAGAATTGAAGATAATTTTTAATGAAATATTGAATACTAAAAGGTAGATAATAAGAATTTATCAGAATGAAGTCGATTCAAGAGATGCCTTCAATGAACACATCCTTCTTATTAACCAAATCAGATTTATTTGCAGCCGCGATATTTCAAATTAAATTTGCACGCCTTTTTCAATATTTTGCGAGTACTCAACAAATGATGTAACCATGACAATTTATGAAATCAATTCTGTATAATTTCATTGATGTAAAACCTTTTTCATTGTTTCTTATGAAAGGAATGGTGATTTTGGTCATATAACACAAAAAATTATTTAAAGACTTTGTAACTGAATTATTCCTTTATTTACTTCATGGTAGTCCAATTCTGATCCTGGTCATTGAAAACTTAATTACTTTTAATACTTGCTTCATACGAGAATATCTTTACAAAAGACGAAAAATTAATACTTAAGTCTGATCAAAGGTCATCAAGTCACCTCAGAAAATGCATGGTGGTCGTTTTAATCGAGGAAAAAAATTCCCGGTTATTTCCCCTTTTTTCCCCGGTTCACAAAAATTGTTCACGATACTTGAAATTAAATAATTCAAACTCTTAAAACTGAAATTTTTTCATTTGAAGTAATTAAAACTGAACTACAAATTAACGTGCTGAAGGTGGAATTCTTTTGAATTTTAAACTTTCGAAATTGAAGCTTAAAGAATGTTTAATACATAAATGTTTAATTGAAATACCCAATAATTCACACGTATAAAATGAAAGCTTTTAATACATTCCAATTGAAAAATTTTACATTTAATGATACTAAACTGCAAAATTTTAAATTCAAACTTTTATAAATTGAGCAGATTGAAGATTTCTGTTTGAAGCATATAAATTCAAACTATCATTCACAATGCTCTAAATTATAACTAATCCTCTCTTTCTACTCAAAATATTAAAAATGTTAAAAATAAAATCTTTCCCTCTTCCAATTCAATGAAAAATTAAAAATAAAAAGATCCCCCCTTTCATATGAATGTTAAAAATACAAAATTTGCCCCTCGTCCACTCAATAAAAATGTTTTAAGAAAATTACCCTCTTCCGATCCAGAACAACAATTAATAACCAAAATTTCCCCCCTTCCAACTCGATAATAATTTTAAAAATGAAAAAATGTTCCTCTTTCAATTTAGAAAAAAAATAAATATAAAAAGTTCCCCCCTTCACCTCGATAAGAATGTTGAGAAGAAAAAATGGCCTCTTTCAATTCAGGAAAAATAACAAAAATTTCGTCCCTTGCAACTCTATAAAAATCTGAGAATACAAAAATTTTCCTTTTCCAATTCAGACAAAATTGAAAACCAAAACTTCTTTTCTTCTAACTCAATAAAAATTTTACAAAGAAAAAACTTCCCTCTTTTAATTCAGAAAAAAAAGAAATTACATAAATTTCGTCCTTTCCAACTCTATAAAAATCTTAAAAATAAACAAATGTCTTTCTTCCAAAACTCGATAAAAGTCTTAAAAATATAAAATGTTCCTCAGACAATCCAACAAAAATTAAAAACTAAAATTTCCTCGTTTCAAACTTAATAAAGATGTTAAAAATCCAAAATTTTCCCACATATAACTCAATAAAAATGTAAAAAATATAAAAAGTTCCTCTTCGTATTTGGGGAAAAATTAAAAAAACAAAATTTCTTCCCTTTTTTTAAAATTAAAATTGTGAAGTTCAAACGTTTTTTATACATAAATATTTTGAAGTCGAATTACTTAAATTTTAGGTCGTTTGAAATTAGAAATTGTTTATTTGTTATTTATAGATCAAAATTCAACACTCTCAATAACAAATTGAAAATTTAAGAAAATGGAACAATTAAAATTGTAACCTTCAAAGTTTAAATTTAGCACTCTGAAATTTTAACGATTCAAAGCTTTCTATTCCATATTCTATTTATTATTTCATTAATATTTGATTTTCAGTTTCTCATTTTGAATAAACAGTCGAATACTGTTAAATATTGAACAATTGTTCTTTTTTCAATTAAGAACTTTCGAATTCACTAGGAAAAAGTTTGTTTTTAATAAAAAAAACTTTTTTCTTGAATATACATTTAAATTTGGTTTAATGAAACAAGTTTTGGTTGATTCAAGAATATAATTAACTGAGCCCATCAAAATTTTTGGTTTAATCTACCATATAATTCATCTACTAAAATATTTGGTTAAACCAACTAAAAATTTGGTTGAATAAAACAAACCTTTGATTGAATCAATCAAATTTTTTCTTGACTGTTGAATGGGTCAAAAATTGAATGTTTTAGACTAAAACAATATTTAAATAGGACTCGAAATTAAATAAAAGCGTTCAAAATCGTCTTGTAAAATCAATTATTACCTTAAAAATGAAGACCTGAAATGGAACATTTTTTGAGTGAAATATTTTAGAATTACGAATTGTGAACTGGATGATTTCATAATTGAAAAAGTTACCGTAAGACTGTCGAAAGTCGCTCATGTAGGGTTAAGTCGCTCACCAATGAATTTGCACCAAGTAAATTTTAAAATAAAGTTTGACAGCTCCACTAATTAAAACAATCGATAATCTTTTATTTTCATACCAGGAGATTTGATATAGAATTTTGAAGTAAAAATTTCGGGGCGGGTGACTTTACCCTACATGAGCGACTTTATCTTCTTTCACGGTGACAATTGAACTTAAAATTGAAAAAAAATTGAAATCGAACTTATTTTAAATTGCATAATATCATACGAAAATGGAATGAACCTTTGATTGAATGAATCTTTCACTTCAAATTTTGACAGATCTATTCAACCCCCTTCCCTCTCTCATCGACATAAAATACTGAAATATTCCATTCGACACCAAGAGCTCGAATTTCCAAAGCCCCTACAATAATTAATAGAGTACGTGCCCGAACAGCTGAACTTATTGGCGCGGCTTTACGTGAAAAATGATAAATTGACAAAAGTGTAGGAGAGGGCGAAAGAACGTGACAGATTCGTTCATCCCTCTCCCAGTCTCTCTTCTCTGAGTACACCCCCTACCCCGATTTTTTTACAGCGGCCGGCTTCCTATTGATCGGATATTCAAAATTTCAGAAACGCAGTACCGAGAGGAATGGCGAACCAAAGAAGAGGGACGTTAAAAAAGAAAGGAAGGAAGAAAAAGGAACAAAGAGAAGAGAGGGCGCAGATCGAGTGGGGAAAATCCTACAGTGGGGGTGTCGCGATGATATTTTGGGGTGGGGGAGTATCGAAGCGGGAAAAAGCTTCGGGCAACTCCCTTCCCAAAGACGAGCTCTTTTTATAACTCCGAATTGTTTTTTGTCTCTCCCCTTTCGACCTACCCCCACTTTTTCCACCCTTCACCTGAAATATGAGTTCGCTATTACCCCCGGTCTCTTCGAACCACAATCCACCTTTTCTCGGTTCCTCGAGCTCGCCCATCATCCCTGCGAAATTTAATTGCTAGCTTTTTATTAAAAGTATCGACAGCCCCTCTTTGTTTACGACTCTGCAAATTAATGCCGCGACCACCCCATACATAGAATAGGTCGCACACGGCTGCTGGTTATCACCCCCTTTTTTCGTCTTTCCTGGCAAGGTAGGAAAGTAATTTTCCCAAGTTGGGAAAAAAACGGAATAGATTCTTTTGCGCGGTTAGGAAAATTGGTCGCAACGCGTGTTTCAGGAAGAGAACTGAAATTCTGCGGTCTCAATTTCGCTGCTTCGCTCGCGGTCTTCGCCTCGTTATTAGCACGGGTATTTAAAAAAGCCTCGCTTTTAATAACGAAAGAACTTCCCCGGAAGCTCAAAACTAATGTATTCATTTTGCGTTTTTATAACAGATTTCTTCGCCGCAGTCCTGGTTTCTGATTGGCTGTTCAATATTACGCGGAAAAAAGTCTTAGTTAATTTACGGGGGAAGAATGCGAAGCATTTTTAGCATGAAAACGAGGAAGTTGAAAAAGTTTTTGCTAAATTTCTTGATGAGGGAAACTAAATGGATTATTTGAGAATGATTAATATTCAAGGAAAACTTTCAATGAAAGAAAATGATTTGATTAGAAGACGTAGAAAGACTATTTCAAATATGTGAATTCAAAGACAAATTCATGTAAGAACGACACGTAAAAAGTTGCTGAAGACTGGAAAGCGATCCGCTTATCGGATGAGAATTAGTAGCACGACCCGCATAAATATTAAAGCCCTGTTTAGAAAGGCTGACACTATTTTCTAATCTAGAAAATATGTATTTTATAACGAAAAGTTTTCTATATAATTTAGTGAAGGAAATTTGATATTTAAAAATAATTTAAATCTTAGTTTCATTTGAAACTTTAATTATGAAATTGCCCTTCAATTAAAATAAGAGACATTTTTTTGCATATGATCTTACAATTAGAGTAAAAAAACTACTTATAATTTAAGGTAATAATAAACATTTAAAGAAATGTCCTCTTGCGTGAAAAAGATGTTCCCTGAGATGAATTTTCAACGAAAGAGTTGAATTTTCAAGCTAAAAAGTCGATTGTTTTGAAAAACAGTCAACTTTTGAACCCAAAAATATGAATTTTCAAAAAAGAAAGATGATTTTTCAAACAAAAACAGTTAAATTTCCAAGCCAAAAAGACGAATTTCTCAGAAGAAGGTTGAATTCCCAATCCAAAAAAGATGAATTTTCAACAAAGCAGTTGAATTTTAGGAAGAAAAAAGATGACTTTTTAACAAAATAATTGAAATTTTTGAAAGACAGTCGAATTTTCAATCCAAAAGGACGAAGGTTCAACAGAATAGTTAAATTTTCAACAAAGTGATCAAATTTTTAACAAAATAATTAAATTTTCAACAAAACAGTTGAATTTTCGGAAGAAAAAAAATGACTTTTTAACAAAATAGTTGAATGTTTTAAAACACAGTTGAATTTTCAATCCAAAAGGACGAAGGTTCAACAGAATAGTTGAATTTTTAACAAAATAATCAAATTTTTAACAAAATAATTGAATTTTTAACAAAATTATCAAATTAAAAAAAAATAAATAAATTTTCGACAGTTGACTTTTCAACTAAAGTCATGAATCTTCAACTACAAATTGAACTTTCAACAAAGAAGTTCAAATTTCAATCAAGTAGTTGAATTTTCAATAAAGCAGTTGAATTTTCGGAAAAAAAAAGATAACTTTTTAACAGAATAGTTAAATTTTCCAAAAGACAGTTGAATTTTCAATCCAAAAGAACGAAGGTTTAACAGAATAGTTAAATTTTCAACAAAGTATTCAAATTTTTAACAAAATAATTAAATTTTCAACAAAACAGTTGAATTTTCAACTAAAGTCATGAATCTTCAACAAAAAATTGAATTTTTAATAAAGAAGTTCAAATTTCAACCAAGTAGTTGAATTTTCAATCCAAAAAAGATGAATTTTCAATTAAGCAGTTGAATTTTCGGAAGAAAAAAGATGACTTTTTAACAAAATAGTTGAATTTCTTAAAAGACAGTTGAATTTTCAATCCAAAAGGACGAAAGTTCAACAGAATAGTTCAATTTTCAACAAAACAGTTGACTTTTCAACTAAAATCATGAATCTTCAACAGAAAATTGAATTTTTAATAAAGAAGTTCAAATTTCAACCAAATAGTTGAATTTTCAATCCAAAACAGAAAAATTTTTAACTAAGAAGTTGAATTTTCCAAAAGACAGTTGAATTTTTTATCCAAAAGGACGAAGGTTCAACAGAACAGTTGAATTTTCAACAAAGTAGTCAAATTGTTAAGAAAATTATCAAATTTTTATCAAAATAATTAAATTTTCAACAAAACAGTTGACTTTTCAACTAAAGTCACGAATCTTCAACCAAAAATTGCACTTTCAACAAAGAAGTTGAAATTTCAACTGAATAGTTGAATTTTCAATCTAAAAAAGATGAACTTTCAACAAAGCAGTTGAATTTTCGGAAGAAAAAAGATGACTTTTTAACAAAATAGTTGAATTTTCCAAAAGACAGTTGAATTTTTTATTCAAAAGGACGAACGTTTAACAGAACAGTTACATTTTCAACAAAATAATCGAATTTTTAACAAGACAGTTGACTTTTCAACTAAAGTCATGAATCTTCAACCAAAAATTGAATTTTTAACAAAGAAGTTTATATTTCAACCAAGTAGTTGAATTTTCAATCCAAAAAAGATAAATTTTCAACAAAGCAGTTGAATTTTTAATCCAAAAGGACGAATGTTCAACAGAAGAGTTAGATTTTCAACAAATTAATCAAATTTTTAACAAAATGATTAAATTTTCAACAAAACAGTAGACTTTTCAACTAAAGTCATAAATCTTCAACGAAAAATTGAATTCTTCACAAAGAGGTTCAACTTTCAACCAAGCAGTTGAATTTTCAATAAAAAAAAATAATTCTTATCAAAAAATAAAATATTTGATATTTCCACCAAGAAAAGATTTTAACTTTCATTGAAAAACAATCGAATTTGACCAAAAAAATGAATTCTGAACGAAAGATGTAATAGTGGATGAGTCACGTCAATTTACTAACGGGCCCCTTGAAAAATGGACGTAGGCACTCATCGTACTTATATAAGACAGAAAAATATATATAATATTTTATTAAACTGTTTTGTGTCAAGTTTCCTCATGCAGAATTTAATTTCATAGACGTAATATAGATATTCGAAAATTTTTATTTATATCTTTGTGTAGAGTCCCCGAGTCTACAATAAGTTAGTTAGGTTTCTGGTCTGATATTTAAAATTTTCATTTCTGAATTTTTCTCGCGAGAAATTGGTGTGTATTTTTCGCAAAGTTCAACAAACGCTTTCAGCTGGATATAAATATCTTTATTATTTCTCGTTGTTTGTCATTTTCAAGAGTTCCCCCACGATGGGATTGACATTAATAATGCGTGTCCACTATTCATTTTCTCTGTTGTGACTGTGGCGCCCATTAATAAATAGTTAATTGCGACAATATCGCTGTTTGCTCATTGGTAGACATGGCTAATGAACCTTGCAATGTGCACTACTAGCGGTAAACGAATTTTACAGTCCGTGTTGAGACGTGACTAGATTTCTGTTAGAGTTTCTGCTCTAACTGAATTTCCACTGGGAAGCACAGTGGGCTGAGAGAGACCGAAAACTGACAAAAATTCAAGAATTCGTCGGATTTTTATGATATTTGGTACAAGGAGGCTTATAAGGTCGTCAATTTCAATTTTGACATAGGAAATTACCAATTCAAAACGGCGGATCCAATATGGCGTTCAAAATTTCCAAATTTTCACAGATTTGCCTAAAAATTGGTACAAGGAGGTTTTTGAGGTCGCTAATTTCGACAAGGAGGCTTATAAAGGCGTTAATTTCGATTCTGACGTCAGATGTTACAAATTCAAAATGGCGGATCCAATATGACGGCCAAATTTTCCAAATTTTTACAGATTCTCCTGAAACTTGGTACAAGTAGTTTTTGAGGTTGCTTGTTTCGACTCTGACGTCAAAGTTACAAATTCAATACGGCGGATCCAATATGGAGGCTATTTTTTTGAAATTTTTTACATATTTGCCGAAGACTTGGTAGAAGGCGGCTTATAGGGGCGTTAATTTCAATTTTGACGTCAGAAGTTAGAAATTTCAGATGGCGGATCCAATTTGACGGGAAAAATTTACAAATTTTCATAGACTTGCCTAAAACTTGGTACAAGGGGTTTTTGAGGTCTTCAATTCCGACTTCGACGTCAAAGTTACAAACTCAAAACAGCGGATCCAATATGGCGGCCATTTTTAAAATTTTTTCACCGATTTTCATAAAACTTTGTTCAAGGCGGTTTATAAGGGCGTTAATTTCGATTTTGACGTCAGAAGTTAGAAATTCAAAATGGCGGATCCAATAAGGCAGTTAAAATTTTCAAATTTTTACAGATTTTCCTAAAACTTCGTACAAGGGGCTTTCTAAGGTCGCTAATTTCGATTTTGACGTCAAAATTCACAAATTTAAAATGGTGAGTCCAATATGGCGACCAAAACTTCCAAATTTTCACAGGTTTCCTATAAAATTGGTACAAGGAGGTCTTCGAGGTGGCTAATTTCGACTTTGACGTCAGAAGTTACAAATTTAAAGCAGCGGATCCGAAATGGCAGCCAATTTTTTATTCCACAGATTTTCCTGAAGCATGGTTCAAGGCGACTTATCAGGGCGTCAATTTCGATTTTGACGTCAAAAGTGACAAATTCAAAATGGCGGATACAATGTGGCGGCCAATTTATTTGAATTTCTTACAGATTTGCCTGAATCTTAGTCCAATGGGGTTTTTGAAGCCGCTAAATTAGACTTTGGTGTCAGAAGTTACAATAAAAAAACAACGGATCCAATGTGACGACAAAATTTTTTGAATTTTCTACATATTTGCCGAAAACTTGGTACAAAAAGGGTTATAAGGGCGTTAAGTTATATTCTAATGTCAGAAGTAACAAATTCAAAATGGCGGATCGAGTATGGCGGCCAAAATTTTTAAATATTTGAAACAAAATAAATGTTTACCAAAAGTGATTCAACTCTCAACCAAGTTGCACTACTCAGTGAAAATTTAATAGTTAAATTTTTAACTGAAAACGATCAATTTTCAACAGCAAAAAATAGTTAAATTTTCAGCTGAAAAAATTAATTTTTAGCCAAAAAAACAATTTCCCAACGAAATAGTTAAATCTTGAACCAAATAGTAGAATTTTAATCAAAAAAGGTGCCAAAAAATCGAATTTTCAACAAAATAGTCAAGTCTTGAACCAAATAGTAGAATTTTTAATCAAAAGAGGTGAATTCTGAACCAAAAATATAATAGTAGACTTTTCAATTAAAAAGAATCTACTTTCAACGAAAAATAGTTGGAATTTCTCATTGGGATCTGTTAATGCATTTTGAATTTAATCGAAATAATGAGGAAAATGGGAAGTTTCTCAAAAACAGGGCGAAAAAGAGGAATTCTTTAAAAAAGGGGTGAGGATGGGAATAGGCGAAAGATTACGATGTCTGTATTTAGATGCTTTACTTGTAGAATAAAATCACTATTTTTCATTTTTTCAAACATTTCCAAAAATTTTTATTCACAGTTGTCAGTGTGACGTATTTTTGAACGACCCCATACCTAAAAATGAACAATTTTAAGTTTAGTTTGAAAAATTTCTAACGCGAAGTATAATAAATTGAAGCATGCAAAATGCAACAATTTCAAATAAATAATGCTCAAAAAAAATCTTTTAACAGTGCAGCCTGCAGAAAAGAATTATTTAAAAACTGGAAGTTTCTCTAATTTGATCAGTTCAATTTCTGAAAAATTTGCACTGAGTAGAGGCGAAGTACTCGGAAAAATAAATGGAATTAAATTCTCGTCCAATTTCCTAAAATCGCATTTTGCTGGATAGGAGATGCAAAAGAGTGCTTCGCAGTCATTAAGTAAAACTGCGGAAGCTTTTACGTGTTGGTACGATGGCTACCCACGCGAATCGACTTTGGTCGTTTGCATAACGAGACAAGCTGGAAGAATCTAACCGTTAGCATATGCACTCTGGAAGAAAGTAAGAGTTTGGAAAATGAGACAATCGACAGTTTCGGTCTGGATGGATATATAGTATGAAATTGGTTTTTAACTAGAGTCCATTGCACGCCGGATGTTGAGACTATGGGTACGTTCAACCTCGAATAACAATGAGCCTTATCGCATTGCGGCGCGAAGAAAAAGAAAAAGAATGCAAATATGTATGCAGGAGGCTATATCGACAATTATTGTTTGAAATTTATAGTGTGCCATGATATTCGCAACGTGCACACTCTGTGGTGCATAAGAGTCAACAAGTTGTCCGACCTGGCCACCCGGTCGCGTCCCCAACTAAATTTCATTTCCTATAATCATTAAACATCACGTATCGTACCCGCATCCAGTGATCTACGTTTTATGTTCTCTGTAATCTCAAATCTGTTTCAAACAAATTTTTTCTTTAGTTTCTTATATTTGCATATTTAAGAAAATTATTATATGCATTTCTGCGGTTCTTGGCCTTAGACATACGATGACTCTAATGATTTAACCACATACAGAGATCTGATCAACAGATACTTGTTGTATCGACACTTGTGATAAAGAAAATCTTTCATAACAAATTTCATGTGAAACGAAAAGTTTCACATGAAAAAGTAAGTTCTAAAAATTTCAATGCGAGCCGGATTTGATCCGACACCTCCTCTATTCAAAAGAGGTGCTTTAACTAACTCAACTATCGTAGCACGCTAGTGAAAATTTTGGAACTTGTATTCGGTCAACCGGATGGAAGTTAAACTTACCGTCGGTGTTTCTGAAGGTGTTTTTGGACAATATATTTGACACTTGTTCTATTTTATGCCGTGATATATATTACATGTATTTCTGCAGTTCTTGCCCTTAGGCATACGATGACTAATTTTTTAACTACATGCAGAGAAGATTTGATCAACAGGTACCTGTTGTATCGACACTTATGATAAAGAAAATTTTTTAAAACGAATTCATGTGAAACGAAAAATACGTTCCAAAAAATTTATTGTAAGCCGGATTCGAATCGACACCTCCTCTATTCATGAGATGTGCATCAACCACCTCAAGTATCGTAGCACGCTAGTGAAAATTTTGGAATTTGTATTTGGTCAATCGAATGGAAGCTTAACTTACCGTCGATGTTTCTGAAGGTGTTTTTGGACAATATATTTCAGCAATTGTTCTATTTTAAGCTGTAATGTTTATTATATGCATTTCTGCGGTTCTTGGCCTTAGATATACAATGACTCTAATTATTTAACTACATACAGAGGAGATCTGTTCAACAGATATCTGTTGTATCGACACTCATGACAAAGAAAATTTTTCAAAACAAATTTCATGTGAAACAAAAAATTAGTTCCAAAAATTTCGTTGTGAGTCGGATTTGATCCGACACCTTCTCTATTCATGAGAGGTGCTTTAACCAATTCAACTATCGCAGCGCGAAAGTGGAAATTTTGAAACTTGCATTTGGTCAACCGAATGGAAGGTTAACCTATCTTCGATGTTTCTAAATGTATTTTTGATCAGTATATTTTAATAATTGTTCTATTTCATGCTGTGATATTCATTACATGCATTTCGGCTGTTTTTGGCCTCAGGGATGCGATGACTCTAATTTTTTAACTTCATACATCAGAGGTCAGATCAACAGATACCTGTTGTATCAAAACGCATAATAAAGAAAATTTTTCATAACAAATTTCGTGTGAAATGAAAAATAAGTTCCAAAAATTTCACTAAGAGCTGGATTTCACTGAGAGAGAGGATTCAAACCGACACACAGTGGTCTAAATCAGGAATTTACTGTTCAAAAAAGTCTACAACCTTCAGTTTTCATCCGATTTACCTTTTTTTTTTTTAATTACAGTTATAAATTTTTGAGAGACCTATAAGACGCAATTTTTGAATTAGACTTTCTTTATATTTATTTATTTAACTCAAAGTGTGGTAAAAAGGTCGATTTTGCAGTTTTTTTTTTTCTCTCCAGGAACGATTGTCATATATCACAAAATATCTGTGATCCATGCGAGGGCACTATTAGGATACGAATGGTTTGGATAATAATCAACTCAATTGTTATAAACAAATTAAGTCAACAAATAATTAATGGAGTGCTTTGATGAACCTGAAAATTTTTTTTGTGTGACTTAAATTTACTGCGAATTTCACCCCTTTTTCAGTTATATTGCTTGATATGCTCATAGAACTTGCAAATTCTCATTATCAAGTGTCAAAATATGATAACAAATATTTTTATAAACAAATTCGATAAACAAAAGGAAACTTTTGTTATTTTTGCTCACAATCTTTGGTTTTTTCACGCAAATCGGCCTCTAAATGCGTTAACGGAGAGGTTCAACTGCAGAAAATTGATGATTATTAACCACTTTCATTTTTTATAATCAAACTGGATAAACAAAAGCAAAATTTAGTCATTTTCGCACAGAATCTTTGGTTTTTTTACGCAAGTCTGCCTCTAAGTGCGTTAACGTAGAGGCCCAACAACAGGAAATTTGTGAGTATCAACAATTATCATTTTCTATAAACAAACTGGATAAACAAAAGCAAAATTATGTCATTTTCGCGCAGAAACTTTGGTTTTATACGCGAGTCTGCTTATAAATGTTTTAACGTGGATGCTCAACAACAGGAAATTTATGAGTATTAAGAATAATCATTTTTCATAAACAAACTGGATAAATAAAAGCCAAATTTGGTCATTTTCGCGCAGAATCTTTGGTTTTTCACAAGAGTCTGCCTCTAAATTCGTTAGCGGAGAGGTCCAACTTCAGAAAATTGATGAGTTTTAACAATTATCATTTTTCATTAACAAACTGAATAAACAAAAGCATAATTTGGTCTTTTTCGCACAGAATCTTTGTTTTTTTCTCGTGAGCATATCGAGCAATAAAACTAAAAAAGGGAGTAAAATTTGCAGGCAACTGAGAATCTCTTAAATTTTTTATGAAAATTGCTAATAAAAATGATATTTTCATATATTTTATACGTGTTTATCATTCAATGTTACGCTTGAGATAAAATATAGCAATTTTAGTTTTAAAAAATGTTTTTGTTCATCAAGCCACTTCGTTGTTTATCTGTTGACTTTATTTGTTTACAACAATTATGTTGATTATTATGCAAATTGTTCATATCCTGGGAGTGCCCTTGCATAGATCTGAGACATTTTGTGATATCTGACAATCGTTCCTGAAGAGAAAAGAAAAAACTGCCAAATTGCCCTTTTAACTTCACTTTGCGTTGAGTGAATAAACATAAACGAAGCAAAATTTAAAAATCGCGTCTCACAAATCTCCTAAAAATTTATTTAATTGTAATTTGAAAAGAAATTGTCAATCGGTCAACAAAAGAATGGAAGGGACTTTTGAAGGGATTAAAAGGGTGAGGAATTCCTTTTTTTTGATAAATAACTTTTTTTGTCGGTTCAAATCCGGCTCGTAGTGAAATTTTTGGAACTCATTTTTCGTTTCACACAAAGTTTGTTTTGAAAATTTTTCTTCATTTTGAGTGTTGATATAACAAACATCTGTTCGTCAGATCTTCTCTGTATGAAGTTGAAAAATTAGTCAATGTATGCCTAATTCCAAAAATCGCAGAAATGCATGTAATAAATATCACGGCATAAAATAGAACAATTATTTTATATATATATATATATGTATGTATGTATATATTACCGCACATCTAAAATGAAACAAGGATGAAAAATTTCGGTAATTAAAATTTGAAAAATTGTGATGAATTCTTAAAGATATGAATGATTTATACGAATACGGGATATGAAAGCAGGACTTCCTCATTAAATTTTCTACACGGAAATGAAGTTACGATTGATTTCATGAAAACCGAGGCAAAAATTGATGAAGTTCATATAATCCGTTTTGTATATGTATAAGGGACTTAAAAAATGTCCAAAATCATAAAGAGGCTTTCGCATGATTATTTTTTGCAACAAATATATGTTCCTGAATAACGTAGTCAGTAACTAATGCTAATTTTTGTTTTAACTTGAATAAAATCCTGAATATACATTAGAAATGATCATATTAATTGCTTTTCAACTTGATCTCCATTTTTTGTTTTCTGCAAGAATCAACTGTGGGTCATATGAAAAAATGGTAAAGAATTTTCCTTTGAGAGATTTCCATATGGAATACTTCGATATTTATACAATATTTTTTCTTTGGACAACTCTTATCATTCTGAAAGGGAAAAAAAATGATATTAACAAGTGTCTCTCGTGTGAATCAATAATGAATACAAAATATTGTCCACAAAACATACACCGAGAAAATTCGTTTAAGTTTTTCACGACTTTTAGGATATTCCAGGAAAATAAGGACATTTTGATAGAGTCATAAATTTTCATGTGTATGCAATGGTTTATAGGCGATTCTTATTTAATGCAAGTAAATAAGTGAATTTTTTCTTCACAGTAGAATAAATTATTTTTGCAAAAAAATTACTGTCAAAATTAAAATAGTGTTCTTTTATTTATATTGAAGTGATTTTCAAACTTTCAAGCTAATTTATAATTGGAGTAATGTATCTTTTAAAGGAAAAAAATACAAGAAAAGATGTATTTTTTCGACATTTCGTTTCTAATTCGTTTATTTTTTATTATAAGTTACTTTTTAAAATTCCTTTTCCAATTATTTAAAGAAGTGCATTTGTTGAAACCATCTTTTCATAAAAGAATCTAGAATTTCTGATATTCCTGGGATTCTGTCTCGAAATTAATCAATCTAGAGAGGCAATCTATTATTTAAAGTAATTTTCAAACGTTAAGATAGAAACACAAAAGTGAATTAAAATTTTTTGAGGCTATGCACATACGATTATTCTTTCTTTCCGCGAATTAATTAAAAAACGCAGAAAGGTAAAGTTCTAAAAATTTGACTGCGGGGTGGGTTTGAACCAGCAACCTCCTCATTACATATGAGATGCACATTTGTGGACTAGAATTATTTTAATTCGACGGCTTTCAAAATTGAAACTCTTTTTTCTAAGAAAATTGAAAGCTGAAATTTTCTGAATACCTTAACAAAACATGAAGCCTGCCACTTTGGTTCGAGCATGGGAGAAAATTGCAGTTTTACCTCATTTTTATTTGTTCAAATGTTTGATTCACATAAATTTTATTTGTCATAATTCCAATTAAACCCAACTTCTATTTATCCCAATGACCATTTTTTATGCATATTATTTTCCCTGATTTCCATTAAACCGAATTTCCCTAAAAATCGTTTGCCCGAAAATCCACTAGAATTTTACTAACAATCTAGTATTTTATTGGGGATTTTCATATTATCACTAATAATCCACTAGAATGTTACTAAGGATCTAGTGGTTCATCGGGAAAATAATTTTTGGGAAAATTGAACTTTCTGCTAAATGAATACCTACCATTTTATTTTTCCTAAAAACCACATAACTGCTAAAATTAATTTACTCGAATGGTCATTTGTCATCATCCTTACTTCACTGAATCGTTGTGTCACATAAATTTCATTTGCCCTGAACTGCATTCGAAATTTATGTGATATGACGATTCGGTGAAGTGAAAATTATGACAAATGACAATTTGAGTAAATGAATTTCAGATTGAGTGGTTTTTTGGGAAGATAAAATTTAGATGACATGATAATTCGGTCAAGTGGGGATTATAATAAACGGTAATTCGGTTAAATGAATATTATAATGAGTAGCTATTTGGAAAAATAAATATTATGGCAAATAACATTTCGATAAAATATAAACTCAGCTAAATGGAAATTAGGAAAAATGAAACTTATGACAAATGGCAATTACGGATAAATAGAAAGTAGGCTAAATGGGAATTAAGGAAAGTATAATTTATGACAAATAACAATACGAAAAAATAAAAATTGGGTTAAATGGCACTTCGGGCGAATACGAAATATGATTTATAATTTTAACTTTTCCAAGATTTCCAGGTCTACCTTTTAAAAAATCCGGTCAATTCTATTCAATTCCAACACATTCTACTGGTCGCAGACTAATTTACCAATAATTTATTGTACAATTATTAATCAATGGAAATGTAAAGGACTTTTCAATATTTATTGAATTCTAAACAAGTCTCATTAATATTATTAGAAGATTTAAAAAAATTTTGGAATTATAATAATTTTATCATTATTAATGAAGAAAATTAATTCGTATCAACCCGCAAATTTAAAATTCGCCGTGAAGTTCGAAAATAATTATTAAGGCTCTAAAATAGGTGCGACTAAAAAAATTCCAGAATTTGTTTTTTAATTCCATGACTTTTGCAGGTCTTCAAGGTTTTGTAGCAATTCTTCATAAGAAAACTATAATCAGTAAAGGCTCAGTAAAAAACGTCATTCCTTTCTAAGTAAACAATCAATAATTTAAACGATAAAATTGACCTCAATTCTCTATTTTCTGCTTACTATGGACATTTAACTACTGACTATGTATAGATTTTATGAATTTAAACTTATTATATTAATGAGTGGAAGAAATTCGATAATAAACAGTATAATGTTAAAATTATGAAATGCGATTGAGTTATTCACAAATCGTTTACGAGAAACTAGAAAAAATGGATGATAAAAATCTACTTTTTTTGTATTCAAAGACTGGACTAGGTGACCCCGAAGAATTTTGATGTCCTAAAAACGAATCTGTTAACAAAATGCTTCTTATACGTCGGGGATTTGAGATATGCTAATCTAAAAGTGCGAAAATGGCCATTTTAAGCCATATTTGAAACAATATAACCCGAGCAGCGAATTTTTTTCTTAAAATCGCTGACGCCATTGTTTAATTCTACTTTTTACCTTTCATTTCCATTTTGGATCATCCCGAACTGATTTTTTTTCTACGAGATATGGCATATTAACCATTTCATTTTCACACCATATTGCATCCAACATCTTGAATTTTGCAAATCTGAGCTCAAATTCGGATTTAGCAAAGTCAGAAACTTTTAGACACCAAACCATTTATCAATCGAATAAAAATTTTTTTTCACTTGTTTCACCTTCTTTGCTTGTTTTTCAGTGTGAAACTGAAATGGTTAGTGTGCCACATCTCGGAAAAAGAAAATCGGTTCGGGATGATTCAAAATGGAAATAAAAAGTAAAAAGGAGTAGTAAACGATAGCGTAAGCGATTTTGAAAAAAAATCGCTGCTCGTGTTATATTGTTCCAAATATAGGAAAAATTTAGACAACAGATTCGTTTTTAAGACATCAAAATTCTTCGGGGTCACCTAGTCTGGTATTTGGGTACAAATTATGTCGGTCTGTGATAATCAATCCCACGTCAGTGAAACATTTTCAAAATGTGTTGTATAATTCGTAAATTGGTGTCCTATTGAAAAAACTTTCTTAAATTTGTATCATCAACCACACAGATTTCGGTTGGAACTTTACACTAAATGTATTGGAAGTTCATTTCCGAGACGTAAGGTAACGTTCCAATACATGATATTGTAGTTTTCAAATACTGATATTGTAATATTGCCATACATGTAATATAATGTTGCAAAACGAATTTAATAAAAAATGGGAATTTGCAGGTACAGAAATTGTAATACTTGTATGGTAACCGGCGAGTATTCATCGAAATTACAATACACGTACTGTAATTTCACCTCACGCTCGTATTGTGAAAGTGTGGTAAAATCTCAAACATTTTTAACAGTGCAACATAACGACTACTATTTTACAGTACTTCTTAACTTACAAAAAAGAACGCATTTATAAAAACTGCGCTCACATACTTTTTTTCGAATGACCTACATTATTTTTCTGCATGACAACGTAGAGAGCCGCAAGGCCTGTAATTTCGGCTAACAACTAACGATGTACACATACATAAGTGCATAGCACATAGTACATACATTTACATACATGCATGATATGGCAAGTAGCATTCAGTTATTCTAAGGGAGAGACAATAAGCAGGCGAACGGGCGCCATTGGTTAGTTCCAAAATGTCGCCTGACAGGTTTGTGTGGTTACGTAAACTTAATGATGCAGATAGCCAAACTAGAATGGGGACGCTCCTGCCACCGCCACACGCCCGACGAAATGCACTTGTGTGTGATTACTGTCTGTCGCGAAAACATGTTCCCCTCTAGTTTCCTCTTTCCCCAACCTTCTCCATATCATCTAACTCCCCTATTTCTCCCTCTCTCTCTCTCCATTCGTACTTTTTGGGTCTCTTATCCGATGTCGTTTATAATCGAACACACGTTCATCCAACTGTGTGAATGAAGACGCCCCTGCTCTGAGGAGATGACACACAGGCTCACTCCCGCGCACATGTGCGTTTGTGTTGCATGAATGTGTCGACAGCTGGCAGTGAAACTGTGTGCTGTTTCGCATCGCTTGCTGGCCGACTCGAAGCCATATTCGCAAATCGCACGTGCGTTGCACTCGCGCAAATAAGTAACATGGAGGGAGTTTTAGTCGCTTCGTCCGTCAGACTTCATGGCCGGTTCTTAAACTCGAACCTATTCCGTAAGATCTGTAATTATTGTAGAATGTACAACTAGCATTACTATCAAAGTTAACGTGTCAATGTTTATTACTGGAGAGGTCGAAATTGCAGTGTGAGATGAAAAATAAAATCTATGAGAATCAATGAGAAAAATATTGCGATTTAATACATAGTAGAGACGAAAATTACCGTTAGAAAACGTGAAGAGCAATTGAACAATTCCTTACTCTAAGTGATGAAAATGAAATTATTTTGAATTTTAAGTGTTTACAGGGCTGATAAAAAATCACAATTTCGAAATTTTCTGACTTTCCCTGACTTTTCCATGACTAATTGTTTATTTTCCCTAACCGTTATAAATTTTTGTTTCAGGCATGAAAACAACCTTACACCTAGGCAGGTTTCGAAGTGCTCTATAGATATAAATATGTATCAAAAAATATCGTTTCGAAGACAAAAGTGTCTTAAAAAATAAAATAAAAAGTATTAAAAAGCAGCCTTTTTAAATCAGTCGAAAATGAGCTTTTTAAGTAAAAAAGTAGTGTAAGAAACACTTCAAACCAAAAAAAGAATGTATTCAAAAGGGAAATTCCTTTTGTATTTCTCTCTATGTAAATAATAACTGCGTCGAAGACTGTATCCAACAAAGAGACAATCAGAGTTGGGATTTTTTGTTGATTTTCATAATTTCCGTACTGATATTCCATTAGATGAATATTAATTTGCCAAAATATTATTGGCCAGTGGCAACCCGTTTTTGAAAAAATCTACTTTTTTTCAACAAAATTTGTTTATGCATTGAAATGTTTAGTTATTGAATTCTCTTTTAAAATTATGTGCATATAACATTCTTCTACCAGAAAAGACAAATTTCCAACAAAATACATGAATTTTCAACTGAAAAGATAAATTTTCATCCAGAGAGATGAATTTTCGAGTAAAATGATGAATCTTAAAAGAAAAAGATTTTGTGACAAGGGAGTTGAACTTTCAACCAAGTAGTTGAATTTTCAACGAAAAAGATGAATATCCAACCAAGAAGGTCAATTTTTAACAAAAAAAAAAATTTCAAAAAGGTATTAAATTTTCAACTAAAGCGATGAATTTTCAGCTAAAATGATGAATTTCCAACCAAAAGAATGACTGTTAAAGAAAGTAGTTGAATTTCCAACCAAAAAAAGATTTTAATTTTAAATCAAAAATAGTTGAATTAACGTAAAAAGACGCATTTTCAACAAAATAGTGAATCCTCAACCAAAATAGATTGATTTTCAACCAAACAGTTGCATTTTTAAACGAAAAAGATTTTTCAGTCAAGATAGAAAAACAATTTTAACCAAATTTTTGAAGTTTGAAGCCAAAAATACGAATTTTCTACAAAGCAGTTGAATTTTCAATAAAAAAGTTAATTTCCAAAGAAACAGTTAAATCTTCAACCCAAAAAGATAAATTTCAAACAAAACAGTTGAATTTTCATCCAAAAAAAGATGATGAGAAGAAATTTCTGCCAAGAGAGATGAAGATTCAAACAAAAAGACGAAATTTAACGAAAGAGTTGAATTGCCTGCCAAAAAAGATTTTTCAATCAAGAAAGAAAAACAATTTTAAGCAAACTGATGAAGTTTCAAGCCAAAAAGACGAATTTTCTACAAAACAGTTGAATTTTAAATTTAAAAGTTAATTTCCAAACAAACAGTTGAATTTCTAACCCAAAAAGACGAGTTTTCAATACAAAAAAAAAAACGAATTTTCAAGAAAATAGTTGAACTTTCAATGAAGAAAAATTTTCAACTATACCGTTTGTCGAGGAGTTTGCCGAAGAAACTTAAGAGAGTGACGAAAATGATTGAAAGCAGTTTCTAATAAATTATTATTTTCAGAATTTATTGTTTGAAATGTCTAATAAATGAATCTTTTCAATGATAATATCTTAAGTATTATTTTGGTATCCGACTTGACCTTCATATCGTTCGCTACAATACGTTCGTAGCTGAGGAGGCGCATGCAAAGGGCAGCGTCAAGATTGCCACTTGCAATTTAAAGCATTCATAATTTCTTAACTATTAATCCGATTGAGCTAAGACTTTACAGAAAACTTCTTTGAACCTTAATCAACAACTTTCTCACAGGGAGTTTTCCGTTGCTCAAAATTCGCTTGATAAACGAAGCACTTGAAGGTTGACATTCATGATTTTCGCAATGTCTAAAAAATACTAACAACTTTCTTGATTTATAAAATATTTACGTTTTTCTTCCTTTAGTAGTTTCAGAAAACTTAGGTTCGTAATTTAGTGTTGATAAAATGTCAAATTTCTAAAAATTGGCTGAGTTATTGCGAGTTGAAGTGTGAAAGTACTGAAATTTTTTGTTTTCGAAAAATCTACTTCTTACCAAATACTTCAAAAGCTCCAAATTCTATACATTTTTTCGAAAAAAAAGATGCACCTTGGAATTCTTTACAGGTATCAGTTCTTGAAATTGAAATTCGAACGATTTTTAAAATTGACTTTCAGGAGAATACTTCTCAGGCTCAATCCACGCGTATCTCTCTTTGATCGCGAGAGGTTCAATTAGTTTTCTATTTTCATTATTTTTTTCCATTAAATTTTAATATCGAAGAACCCATATCCTATATTCCAGTATCTTTGACTGAACAAAAATGTTTCTAGAAATTAACTTTGTGATGTTTTTTGAATATTCAAATTTAAGAAAATAATTTAAAATGTATGAAAAAATATATGACTTCTTGAAATTTTATGCTCAAGAATTTTTTTGCGGAAAAATATAAGGCTCAGTAATTGACTTGAGACTTCCTCTTCCCCAGAACGTCAAGTATTTGAAAATCAAACTACACTCGTATTTCGAATTGCCGCCTGATGGCTGAGCGCAACAGGCTGCGCACGTCGACTGACGCCATGATAGAGGGCAGCTGCCAGCCTGTCACATGGTCACTTGATCATAAAAGTTACAAATCTTCAACATCTGACTAATTATTTATCAAACTTTTGAGTGTGGATGCGTATTTCGAATATAAAAATATATCATGAGTTTCTGGAAGTAAAGGCATCAAATTTTTGAACGCTGAAAAATAGTAATGATATTGTGTAGTGCGTTATAAATTCTAACCTCTAATCGTCAAGGTTCTGTAGAAAATATAGTGCAAAATAAGAATTTCTAAACATCAGTTTGAAAAGTTTTACGTGCTTTAGGTGTGCAAATGTGAAAAAATGTGGTTGTTTTAAATAATGTTTTAAATAATTTGGAATTATTTGAAGACCTACTCATACTATTTTTACTTATACACTCCCACTAGGACTCTACTAGAAAGTCTAGTAGGGCACACATCAACAAAACCGTCACGTTACGGATGAGGCCCCGACTAATTTTCCCCACTACAGCCCGATTAGAAATAGGAAAAACTCGTCAGAGCCCCGCTAGAACCCTTTAGAAATTTGTGCATGGGTCACACCACTTTTCTTAAGATAGATAACACTTTGAATTTCCATCTCATCTGCCTATATATTATTATCGTTTGTATGTGTGCAAGCAGAATGCATTACACGCGTGCAAGGATGCTATCGAGGCTCACAGACACTTTCTGTACTTACTTCTTTACCGCCTCGTAAAACTGTATGCACATTCGAATGCGAAATATCTAGAAGCACTTCAGTGCCGATTTCTATGAGCGCTCGAGGGCCGAATAAATCAATACTAAGCAAATCAGCTATGTTCCAGGGAGACTGATTAAGTCGAACTTGTCATTTCAGGATTTACGCTTCGCTGCTCGACTGAAGCTGAAAGTCAAGATCTGCGGTTAACCCAACTAATCCTACTTCAAATTTACGAACAATTTTTCATATAAACTTACAAAAATTCAACTCAGGAAGAAAATAAAGGATTTTGAATTGGAAGCCTCCCAGGTGAAATTTTTGGATAGAAATTCTTTTCGAATCATTCCGAATTATTCGGAATTTTGTATCCGATCCAATTCGAATCGATCCGAACAAATCCGAGAAAGTTCTCCATTTCGTTCGATCAAAATCGGTAAAAATTAATCCGTCTAAGTCCGAACTTCTAATCCGAATGAGTCCGAACCAAATTTTTAATCCGAATGAATCCTAATTAATCCGAACTTGGATTTATATATACTGAATTTTCAATCCGATTGAATCCGAGTTCGGATTGAATCGGATTCATTCGGATTGAGAATCGGTTTAATAAAATTCGAGTTCGGATTGATTCGGATTCAATCGGATTGAAAATTTGGTTCAAATTGATTCGTATTGAATCGGGTTGAGTCGGATTAATTTTCAACCGATTTGGATCCAACAAAATTCAGAACTTTTTTGGGTTCTTTCGGATTGTTTCGGATACAGATTTCGAAATAATTCGCATTTGATCAAAATGATATGCAACGCCGCACAGTGAGACAAAAAAAGTCCATAGACAAATTGATTTTCAGACTACAATTTTTATCCAATTTGAATATTTTTTTATATAATAAAACAAAAAAAATTGCGCTTGAAACGTCCGTTTCTTTAGAATAACTAAATGTTATTTTTTAAATTTGTAAAATTTGCAAATAAGTACTTGAAAATGTTTTCGTGGGGATTAACAGTGTTTGGTCATTTAGTTCTTTCCAACTATGAAAAATTTATAAGGAAAACGAGTTTTTCGATGAAACAGAAGAAAATCAATGAATAATTTGTTATGCTATAAATAAATTTTATAAAGAATTTCTCCCTGAAGTCATTTATAATGAGGATACGATTGTTTCTTCACTAAATCCACCAGTATCAGTAGGCAATGAACCTTATTTATCATATTTATTTATCACATTGAATTCAAAAATTTCTTGAATGAACCTAATTAACAAATTAACTGTTTGTCAATTTTGAGAATTACAAACCTCGTTCATTTAACATAATCATCTGTAAGTAATGAATTTTGAAACTTTGCTATGAAACTTGCACCATCATGTATAATTTTTCATGTTATAAACGAATTTTATAAACAATTACACCCTGAAGTCATTTATAATGAGAATACGGCTATTTCTTAACTGAATCCACCAGTGTCAGTAGGCAATAAACCTCATTTATCATATTTATTTATCACATTGAAGAGAAAATTTTTTTAAATGAACCTAATTAACAAATTCACTGTGTGTCTACTTTGCGACTTATAAGCCACGTTCTTTTAACATGATCGCCTGTGAGTAATGTATTTTTAAACTTTGCTAGGAAACTTAGATAATAATATATAATTTTTATTGTTGTCAAAAGTTGTTGTCCTGGAAAAAAAAATTTAAGTTATTTACTCATGACAATAACATTTATATAATATTGTTCAAGTTTCCTGGCAAAATTTGAAAATTCATTACTTACAGGCGATCATGTTGAAAAAACGAGGTTCGTAAGTTGTAAAATACACAAACAGTGAATTTGTTAATCAGGTTCGTTTAAACTATTTTTGGTTGTAATTTTATGAATAAATATGATAAATAAGGTTCATCGCCTCCTGAATTTGGTGCATTACGTGAAGAAACAGCCGCTTTCTCATGATAAATGACTTCAGGTAGAAAATGTTAATAAACTTTGTTTATAACATGACAAATTAATCACTTATTTTCATCTGTTTGATCGAAAAAATCGTTTTGCTCAGAAATTTCTTAAATTGGGTAAGAACTAAGTGACCAAATACTTTTAAACCCCACGAAAACATTTTCAAATACTTATTTGCTTTTAACAAATGCAATTATTTTTTGAAATTCTGAAATACAACTGGACAATGTTCTTAGATAGTTTGGTCACTCATGTAAGGCATTTTCGATTGAACACAAATATTTCATAAAAATCGATGCTCGTCTAAAGTAAAAATAAATTTTAAAAAATTTTGTTTAAGAAATTTGAAAAAGTAACAAGATTCAGTTTAAAAACGGACGTTCCATGCGCAATTTTATTTTTTTTTATTTAAAAAAAATAAAAATCAGATAAAAATTGTTGCCTAAAAATCAATTTGTCTACGGACGTTTTTTTGTCCCACTGTGCGCCATCTATACCTAAGCTAAGCGTTCGAAGAAAATTTCTATATTTTTTTTTTTGAATGAAGACTCATTAAGTCTCGACAAATACCTGAACTAGGCAAATCTAAAAAAATACTTTAGAAGGTAAAAAAATAATCTCCTGAGCCATAGAGATTTGTAGACCAATATAGGTAAATTGGAATTTTTCTCCCACCCTGAAATTAAAAAATTTCTAAAACATTCCTTGTTGTTCTAAGGAAGTTTTACGACTTCCAGAAGTATAGAGATACTTTAAGAAGGAAAAACAATTTCTATAGTTGAACATTCTTTTTTTTTGGTTGAGAACTCAACTCTTTTCTTGAAAATTCGTCCTCTTGGTTTTATTTTTCCATTTTTAAATATTTTTTTGTTGAAAATGAACTGTTTGGTTGAAAACTATTCTGTTTTTGTTGAGAATTCAACTATTTTGTTGATAACTCGTCCTTTTTGGTAGAATTAAACTATTTTTGACTTAAAATTAAAATCTTTTTTGGTTAAAATATCCACTAATACATTTTTCGTTGAAAATTTATCTTTTTTAGTTGAAAATTCGTTTCCTTTCTGGTTGAAGATTAGCTTTCTTGCCGGAAAACTTAACTATTCTATTTTTGGTTGCAAGTTGATATTATTGACTAAAAGTTGTTATATTTTCGATAAAAATTCATCTTCTCAGTTGAGAATTTAACTACTTTGTTGAGAATTTAACTACTATGGTGAAAATTTGTTTTTCATTTTGTTGAAAATGAATTTTTTTGACTGAAAAATTTGATTATTCTATTTTTAGTTGACAATTATTAAATTTTTTTGGTAGAAAAGTCTTCAGTTACATTTTTTGTTATGAAATCATCTTTCTTGAATGAAAATTTTATTAATATCTTAAAAATGGAATTAGTTTCTTACGAAATCATCCCTCTCGCTTGAAAATTAATCTGGTTTAGCTGAAAATTCTACAAATTGGTTTAAAATTCATGTATTTTGTTGAAAATTCGACTTTTAAGGCAGAAAATTAATCTTCTAAGTTTAAATTCATTTCTTTGCTTGAAACTATAACTTTTTGGTTAAAAAAATTTTATGTAGGTTTAAAATTTAGTTCCTTAACTGAAGCTTTAACTATTTTAGTTGAAGATTCAACATTTTAGTTAAAACATTCAATTCATTGGTTGAAAATTAACTGTTTTAACTGAAAATTTAACTATTCCATGTTTGGTTAAAAATGTATCTTTTTTCGTTGAAAATTCAACTGTTTGATTATAAGTTCATGTATTTTGTTGAAAATTTGTCTTTTATCCTAGAAACTTAATCTTCTTGGTTGAAAATTCATATTTTTGGCTGAAAATCCGACTATGTTTGTTAAAACATTATATTCTTTGGTTGAAAATTTAGTATCTTGTTAAAAATGATTTTTTTTGCTGAGAATTGAATTTTCATATTTTTTTTTTATAAATTCAACTACTTGGTTGAAAGTTGAACTACTTTGTTCAAAATTCATTATTTTTGGTTTGAGATTCATCTCTTTTGTTGAAAAATTTGTTTTATGTTTTTTTTTTTTTGGTTGAAAATTAACTGTTTTAACTGAAAATTTAACTATTCCATTTTTGGTTTAAAATGCATCTTTTTTCGTTGAAAACTTAACCATTTGGTTATGAATTCATGTATCTTGTTGGAAATTTGTCTTTTATCGTAGAAGCTTAATCTCCTTGGTTGAAAATTCATCTTTTTTGTATAAAAGTCTACTATTTTGTCGAAAAATCGTCTTTTTGGGTTTAAAATTAAACTATTTAGTAGAAACTTTAACTATGTCGTTGAGAATAAACTTTTTTGTCAAAAATTCCTATTTGCGGATTGAAAGTTCGTTTTCTTGCTTTAAAAAGTCAACAATTTGGTTCAAACTTTTTTTCTATTGGCTGAAAAATATTTCTTGGTCGATAATTCAACTCTTTGCTGAAAATTCCTTATCTTTCCGTAGAATTTTCAGATTTTTCGGTTAAAAATTCAAGTGTTCGGTTAAAAATTTATCTGTTTGATACTAATCTGGTTGAAAATTCATCTGCACTTCTTTGTTCAAAGTTTATTTTTTAGGTTGAAGATTCATCATTTTAACTGAAAATTCAACTCTTTAATTGAATATTTTACTATTTTGTTAAAATTAGTTTTTTTATGATATACCAGCTGTCACATTTTTCGTTGAGAATTCATATTTTTCGGTTGAAAATTATACTACTTGGTTGAAAAATGATATTTTTTAGATACAAATTCAACTATTTATTTTAAAATTCGTCTTTTTTGGTATAAAATTAATCTTTTCGGTTAATAGTTAATCTTTTTGGTTGAAAATTTAACTGCTTGGTTGAAACTTGCACTCCTTTGTTAGAAATTCATTTTTTCGGTTGAAGATTCATCATTTTAGTTTATCTCTTTAACTGATTAC
>JAUMHM010000078.1:25162456-25176614 GCA_032362435.1 Melikaiella ostensackeni
GAGCCAATTAGCGCATCCCTCCATCACACACTCATACGTCCACGTATGTCCGTGAGTGCGCGCACACTTGGAAACGGCAAATCGAACGAGAAGCGTTCGAATCACGTTTTGCGGCCATCCCCACTTGAGTGAGTGACTGAGAGCATGATAGACCAACTGCGAAAATTAGAAAGAGAGAAAAACTGGAAGAAGAAAGAGGACGAGAAATAGAAAAGGAGAGAGAAGAATAGAAGAAGAAAGAAGCAAGGAAAACAAAGGAAAGAAGAATGGAAAAGGAAGAAATAATAGAAAAAGATAGAAGAATATAGAAAGAGAAAGAGAGAAGCAACTCTCGAGTAGACTTTCAACTCTGCCCAACCCGCGCGTTCGGCAGATGGAGTTACATAAGTCTAAATCTGCCGGCCATTTTGCTAACTCATGTTAGTGACCCCCCTCCTCCCAAATCGTCAATCGTGAAGCACCCACCCAGATGTTCTGCCCCAGGCTAAGTATTTTGAATGTCACTGTAGTTAAATGCTGCATTATAATCATTTCCTCGTGCAATACACATGTGTGTGTAATTGTGTAATTGTGTATGTATGTGAATCACGCGTAAAGAATATACGCACGATTATAGGCTGACGAGTATCATAATGCACGCATGCGTTGGGAATGAGAAAAGCGTAATTGGCGATCTTCCTTTCGCTCTCTGTCGCTCAGTCTGTGAACCTCCTTCCACTTTTATCCCCCCCTAGACCACCTTTCCAGCGAGCTTATCATGCACGGTTAATAATGGTTAATAGCTCCTAGTGGACACACCTCGCTTTACTATTATACTGCAACTTCACGTTTTTTCATCATGTACTGGCAATTCTTTAAATTAAGATGGAGGAAGTGAGTCTAAAACTGCACATAAGAAACTAGAGTGTTAAATAGAATCAATTTTCGGATCCCAATGGAGATGTGACAAAACAGAATTACTGCGGTGTGAATTTCAGTCATTTTCGGAAATGTGTCCAAAAGACTCAAATTATGTCGTCCAAAAGAACCACTTTTGTTGACAGATTGGCACGAAAAGAAACAGGTTTCGGAGCAGTGACTTTCCACTTGACAGTTATTATAATCTAATGAAAAACTTTAAAAGTAATAATGTATTTGTAGTGGATAACGGAGAGATTGAGTGAATAAATTCAAGTTGTAGAGATTTTTATGTGATTTAAAATGATACAGGGACTTTTCTGTGAACATCTTTTTTTAGGTTAATTGTGTTTGTAAACATGAAAGCACATTCCCGAGTGTGAATTTTTGGCTTGGAAACATTCGACTAGACTAGATTATACAGGAGCGCTCGGCCGCCATGTTCGTACCACTGTGCTTGGCGCACAATTCAAGTTTTGATTTAAAAACAAATTGTGATTCTGATTGCATGCAACCGTTTTTAATTTATAAATATTTAATAATTATTATACTTGGCATATTAGTGGTAGATTAGAATTCAATCTAATTTAACCAGGGACCAGGAGCGAATCCTGAGCGAGCTGAAAGTAAGTTTTAAACCCCGATCTTTAGATCAGATACTGAAGAGTAAAACCATATAAATAGTCTATACTTTGACAGTTAAATTATTCAACTGTCAAAGTATATAGTTTGAATTTGGCGATAAATTAGAAGGTACGAAAATGGCGATTAAAATGGCGGTGGAGCACTCCTGTATAATATAGTACCTCAATTCGACCCAACCTACCATTTTCTAGACTATGCAAAAATCACAAAAGTGAATCCCACTTTGAACTTTATGAAAACAGTGTTACGAACATATATAAGATAGGAACTCGCATTCGTAAAATTGAAAACGTCGGCAACTGATTTTAAAAACATGCATCAGAGAGGGAGCTGCTATAGAAGATGTAAAAGATACACAAAATAGCTATGCTAATTTCGAGGTTATGATTGTATAGTATGGCGCACGGGTATGCATCAGCCCGTACTTCACGATTTTAACTTGACCGCCTTAGTGTCCGGAGTTGATTCTTAAGTTAGTTCCTACAGGCGCCTGCAGGGGCGCTAACTGTACCATCACTCCCTGTTTTTCTATTGTTGGCAATAGGAAAATTCAAAATTTTGTATTATTCTTTAATAAAACGAAGTGCAAAAAATGTGAAATATCAAAAAAGTGACTTAGTTATAAGTTTGAAAGCATCTGAAGTCATATTTTGCTTTTGCAAATAACTGGGACCCGGTGTATAGCTCCGAAGTGTGATGTGGGATTACGATAATCTGATATATTATTTGAATGATGATATAAAAATTATATTACTTCTTGTGCAGACTTTTGTTGCGTGGATTTTATTTAAATTCGCAAAATTTCAATGAAAAATCTATGTATTAAAAAAATTCAAGCTTGTTCTATAATTTTCTAATTGCATTTTCCCCTTCATATGCATATTAATCTTTTGTAAAAACCATTTCCAAATATTCAGTAAATCTTAGTATTTGAATTTTTATCACTTTTAATTGTTTATGAGATTGAAAAACAATTTATTTTTCATGTATACATTAAATTCTC
Organism: Melikaiella ostensackeni; assembly: GCA_032362435.1. NCBI lineage: Eukaryota > Metazoa > Arthropoda > Insecta > Hymenoptera > Cynipidae > Melikaiella > Melikaiella ostensackeni. The sequence goes on from JAUMHM010000078.1 coordinate 25,165,002, forward strand.
CATGTATCACTGTGTATTTTTCGGGAGTGATCGTACAGTTGGCGCCGCCTGCAGCCTCATTAGAGAACTAACTTAAGAATGCATAACCTAAAAATAATAGAACTTGTGAGGTTTGAAACGGACTTAGTAATATTTCTACAAGAGAATCCATTTCCTGCAGAAAACACCCAACATAACCTTAAAATGATTGAATTTTTAAGGCTTTAAACGGACTTAGTGATTTTTCTGTAAAACAATCCATTTCCCGTTGAAAACATCCAACATATGTTCAAAATGGTGGAACTCGTAAGTTTTCACAGAAATTCAGTGATTCTTTTATAAAATAATTAATTTCCTCCAGCAAACGCCTAAAATAACCTCAAAATAATAAAACTTGTGAGGTTTCAAAGGGACTTAGTGATTTTTCTATAAAATAATCTATTTCCCCCAGAAAACATCCAACATAATATCAAAATAATGGAACTTGTGATGTTTTAAAGGGACTTAGTGATTTTTCTATACAATAGTCCATTTCCTGCCAAAAACACCCAATATAACCTGAGAATGATGGAATTTGTGAGTTTCGAAAGGGACTTAGTGATTTTTCTATAAAAAAATTCACTTCCCGCTGAAAACAACCCGGGACTCTGACTCCAGTGGCACTTGCAGAAATATGAGGTGTGAAAGAGCCTTTACGCCTAATGTCTCTGTCAACCGTTTCCAAAAGAACCAATTCTGATTAACACCTGATTTTAACAGATTCCAAAGGAACCAGTTATTCAGTAGAGCTGCAACATTATAGAACCCCTAGTTTTTTCTGTGTGCCAGTGCGATAATATGGCCAATATATTTATTTATTAAATTCACATTTCGAGCAAGTAATTTCAAGTAACAAACATTTAAATTAAAATATTGAAACCCAATAATTCGTTCAGACCTACTTCAGTAAGCATTACTGAATGGACTTCAGGAATAATATATAATAATAATATAATAATAATATTATATAATATATATATAATATATAATAATAATATTCATTATTGAATTTACTATTTGATTTAATTATTATAATTGATTTTTATGTACAGAGCTATATGATTTGTACTTATGAAACTGTATCGTACAAATAAGTAAATACTATTTCAATATATTTCAAATATTCGCGCCACACCTCAAACTTATCGTCTGCTGTAGCAGACGGTAAGTTTAAAGTTATTATCTCAATTTCGTATGAGTCATAATGTTAAGTTTTTAACGCCATAGGGCGTCTATTTTATATTATTAGAAAAATTCTGATAGAAAAATTTTATATTTCCATGTAAAAAAATTTGATCAAGAATCATTTAACGACATGAGTATCAGAATTTAACGGAAAAGAGGGAGTTTCAAAATTTCAAATTTATTTGGCCATTTTAGCCATAAGTGTTACTAAAACTGCCAAAAACCAGGCCGTTTTTTTCGACATTTTATACTTATTTACCTGTTTTCTTTGTGACTGTCAATGTTTGCAATGTTTAGAATACATAAAAGTATTGCCTATAGCAAAATTTATTGTTAATTAATATTTAATAGTTAAGAGTGATATTCTATTCTATTCTAAGCTGGCCATTTTAGACGCACTTCCCCTAATTCTTAGATAAATAAATAACGGTGTAAAATAGATTTTTTAATGGAAAATAAACCATGGTTTTCATCAGGCTAGAAACATAACCAAAATTTGTTCAAAAATTGAAAATCTTCTTTGAAATCTATACCGATTTCCTGTGAAAGCACGAGTACGACCTAAAAGTGTTTCGAAATTTGTTATCTTCTTTGAAATCTAACGATTTTCTATTTAAAGTACCGATTCCCGGTATAAAACGCTAACAAAACCAAAAATTGTAGAAAAATGGTGAATTTAATTACTCTAAATGATGATTCTGGAAAACCTTATGATTATTTTTATTAAAAATACCATTTTTCGACAAAAAACCTAACCTAAAATATTTAAAAAGTTGTGAATTTCTTTGAAATATAATTTTTTTGTCAAGAATAACAATTTCTGACGAAAAACTCTAACATAATTCAAAATTGTTCAGAAATTTTAAATCTTGTTCAAATTATAATGATTCTTGTTTGAAAATACAAATTTCGGTGTAAAACGCCAACGTAACCTAAAATTGTTAAAAAATTATGAATATTCTTTGACATCTTATGATTTCTGAATACAAATTTCAAATTCCGACGAAAAGCACTAATGCAATCCAAAATTGTTCAAAAGCTTGTCAATTTTATATCTTTAAACAAAAATCAGTGGATTTAAATCTAATGATTTTTGTTTAAAAACACCAATTGCAGGTGAAATACGCCAACATAACCTAAAGTTGTTGAAAAATTGTAAATAATCTTTAAATTCTAATAATTTTTTATTGTACCTTTTGAGATAAGTTTTAAGACCATTAGGCATAAATTTTAAAATAGTTCATTATACATTTTCTACTATTGGGCTATGAACTGTGCCTCAGGCATGTTGTGGATATGTTTCAAAGGTATTCTTAGATTTTCAACCCGAAAATATGAATTTTCCAAAAAAAAAATTCACAACCAAATAGTTGATTTTTCAACTAAAATGATGAATCATTAACCAAAAAAAAAGAATGTTTTACAAAGTAGTTCAACTTTAAACCAAGTAGTTGATTTTTCAACCAAAAAAGATAAATTCTTAACGAAACATGTAATGGTGAATATTTCAACCAAACGAGATTTTAATTTAAAATCAAACACAGTTGAATTCTACCAGAAAGACGAATTTTCAACAAAATAGTTAAGTTCTCAACCAAAAATGAAATAGTTACATCTATAGTTAAAAAAATTAATTCTCAACCAAACAACAACGAATTTTCAAAAAAAATAGTTAAATTTTCAACAAAAGAGATGAAGCTTTCTCCAAAAAAAGTTAACTTAAAAAAAAAGAAGTTTAATTTTCAACTGAACAGTTCGAATTTTTCGAAAATTTAAGAAAATTGAAAATTCGATTTCCAACAGTTAGATTTTCAACAGTTGAAAATAAAAGAAATCAACATTCAGCTGTTGAAAATTCAATGTTTTATTTTCTTTGATTTTGAATAATTGAAAATTCAACTATTTGAAATTTCATTTTCTTCAATTTTTAAGTTGGAATTTCGATATTTGAAAATTTGAGAAAAACCCGAATTTCCATAATAAAAACAAATGTTAATAATGTTATACTTACATAATTTTACATGAAAATTAAATAAATTAACATTCCAATCAGCAATTTAAAAATTTGAAAAAAGTCGATTTTTTCAAAAACGGGTCGCCGTTTTTTCTCGAATTTTCAACAGTTAACTATTCATTTTTTGATTAAAGGTTCATCATTTTAGTTGAATTTCATCTTTTTGGTTTGAAAATTTATTTGTTGGTTGAAAATCTTATTATTTGGTTCAGAATTTAATTATTTTGTTGAAAATTTAACTATTGTGGTAGAAAATTGAATTATCTGGTTGAAAACCTTTTTTTGTTAGAAATACTTATATTTGGGTTGAAAATTCAACTGTTTTGTAGAGAATTCGTCTTTTTGGCTTGAAATTTTAACAATTTGGTTGCAATTATTTTTCATTCTTAGCTGAAAACGCTTTTTTGGTTGAAAATTCAACTCATTTGTTGAAAAATCGTCTCTTTTTGGCTGAATGAAACTAATTTTCATTTAAAATTAAAATCTTTTTTTTGTTGAAAATCCAATTATTTGTTTGAAAGTTGAACATTCATTTCTTTGGTTGAAAATTTATCTTTTTCAGTTGAAAATTGAACTCCTTTGTTAGAAATTCATTTTATTTTTGTTTAAAGATTCACAATTTTAGTTCAAAATTCATCTTTCAGTTTGGAAAACTATCTTGTTTAGTTGAAAATTTTTGTATTTTATTAAATATTTGTCTTTTCTGGTATAAAAATGTTATACCTACATAAATTTACATGAAAATTCAATAAATGCATGTTTCAATTCATGAATTTTTTTGTTGATAAAAGTCGATTTTTTCGAAAACGGTTCCCATTGAAAAATAATGGTTTGGTAAATTAATAATTATCCAATAGACTCTCAGTTTGTAATTTATGAGATTTAAGAAATAGTCCCAACTCTGATCATCTCCTTGTTAGATGCAATCTTCAGCGCAGTTATTTAAATACAGCGAATTATGAAAGGAATTTTCCTTTTAAATACGTTCTGCTTTCAGTTTAAAGTATTTTTACACTACTTTTTCATTTAAAGAACTAACGTTTGACCGATCTGAAAAGGCTAAATTTTTAGTACATTTTTATTTTTATTTTTAGGATACTTTTTTTTGTTCCATGAGCACCTCGAAGCCTGTACTAAAAACAATGTTAGCTAATATTTCCCATATAATCTCATAAAAATTTATTCATTTGTTAGTAATTAAATATAAAAATCAACTTTTTTCAAAATGCGCCCGACCGATTATTTTCATTTTCATCTTAAAATGTCCGTGGGGAGCCATATTACCATAAACAATAAAAAAATCCCATTTACTTGGAACTTTCATTCAAACCTGGTTCAGCCGCAACGTGTCACAGAGGAAAAATGTGCTTGAAAAAAAAATCGATAAATTGCAAGTGAATATAACAACATTTTGAAAAAAATTCTAATGGGTTTTTTTCTTGCCCTTTTTATGAACTCGTTCTTCGACCTTTCTCGAGATCTCGCGCTTGAGTTGAGCTTTTTAATTATTGCACTCTGGTTGCGAGATTCTGCAAAGAATTTCGTAATATGCACATATTTGTTGAAGAACAAAATGCATTATTCATTCTCAGCTGCACGGTGTCGTGAGTGCTAAAAAAAGCATGGAAAATATATCTGTCAAATTTCATATAAATTCGTGGTATTTCTTAATTTAATATTGTTCATTAATTGTTAATTCATATTGGAGTTTTGAGAGGGGAGAATTTCCTGTTCTTGGTTTCGAGTCTTAAATATATTTTGAGATCAAGAGAAATATTTTTCAGCAATTTCCACTGTCTAATTGAGGAGTGAGCGGCCGTAAATGCATGAGTCAATTTTTCGTCTTTCGAGAAACTTAGGCGAATTTTGCATCACACATACAACTTTATGAACTTTTAAAAACGATAATGTGCTCGAAAAAGTTAAGGTTATTTTCGAGCCTATTAATGTTTTTAAAATTTTGTAAAGTTGTTTCTAAGATGCAAAATTCGCCTAAATTTCTCGAAAAACGAAAAGTTGACTTATGCATTTACGGCCGATTACTCCTCAATTGTAGTCATTTTTAGGGTTTATTTCAACGAAATCATTTTAGATTTGTTAGAGTGAAATTTGAGTTCAAAACTGAAATAGAAGAATGAAAGGGGTGACAAGTCTAAAGCTTTATGCTTCTCAGTATTCGATATTCAGGCCACTTTCATTTAACAATTCGCACCACTGTCCTTGTTTCAGAACACATGCCTTCATTTCCACTTTGTTTTCTATGCTAAAATGAAGTTTGTAGAGTGCCTCTCAATAAAATAAATTATATGATTAGCTATCTGTAAAATGAAATTGTAATATATTTCAATTGAAACACAAAAAATTTTAGATGAGAATTTAAGAAATAGACCATTTAATCCATAACAAAAAGTTTCGGAAAAGCCTATTGATGATCTAAAATTGTTTGCTTAAAGCGTTTATTCCAAAATTATTTTTTTTTAATGAATGTGGAATCAAAAAATTTGAGTAAGACAGAATAAAACAAAATTATAGTTTATATTTATATGGTTATTTACCCTCAGGTTTAGTCCAAGTTCCAATGCAAATATCACTTGGAGAAATCACGGTATAGTTTACAATTAATGTGCAGAATAGTTTCATTTTAATTAAATACAAAAATTGAATTTTTCAAAAACCACCCCTTTGATTATTTTTATTTTCATCTTAAAATGTTCCTGGGGTGATAGACAACCACACTCAATTAAAAAGTCTACTTAAAAAATGTGAACTAATATTTACCTTATAATCTCATGAAAATTTCTTCTTTTCTTAGAAATTAAATATAAAAATAGACTTTTTTCTTAAAGCGCCCAACCGATTATTTTCATTTTCATCTTAAAATGTTCGTGGGATAGCATATTATATTAAACAATCAAAAAATCCCATTCACCTGGACATTTTAGGTTTAAAACAACTGATATCAGTCGTATCATCTATAGAAAATGTATTTGTAAGGCAATATTTCTGTCCAAGATATCAGCCGAGAGGAAATTCCATTTTTCGGTTAAAAAATTGATAAAAACCAGAAAAGCGAACTCATTTTAATGAAAATTGGGGGGTATGCAATAAAAATGTCTTAAAAATTAAATTTCGTCATTAAAACTCAGGGGCAGGTATTATTGGGGCCCCAGAGGAGGGCACAAAATTTAAAAAATTTGTTCAATTTCAATTTATTTTTCAGCATAAGTAAAAGTATGGAACAAAAAAAAATGCTCCACCCTGTACCCAGTCCTGATATTGATTGCAGAAGGAGTTTCTTCATTCCTTTTTATATTTAAACTTTTTTTGTACATGTCTTTTAAATTAATTTTATTACGGGTGATTGGTCGGGACCATCTGTCTATTAGACATTATTATTATTATTTGAGTGAAGTAAATAATTCTTTGAATCAATTAATATTTTATCAACTCTGTTACTTGTTTATTCTGGACCGAGTTATATTCACTTTCATTTAATAATTATTTTATTAAACTTAAGCCATACGTCTTTAAATGAAGGAACTCACCAATCATATCAAACATTCATTTCTTACAGTGAATAACAAATCTGTTTCGCTTATTGAATATTTTACAGTATTAAATACTAATATTTCAGAGTGTCTACTCAAATTCTGGAAAACAATTCCCTGACAATTCCAGGTTTTTCCCAGGTCTTCAAAGATTTTTCCAGTATAATTTTGTCTTAATATGGAGCCATTCAAGTTACATGATACTTGAATAACCTAAATTAATTATCCACTTGAGAAAGTTAAATTTTAAGAAATTAACATAAAAAATCGGAATACGTATACAATTTCACGAGTTTATTATAAACAGGTAGCGAATCAGCTCAGTCTGAAGTTGCGCACCAAGCCTAGGCTCGGCTCTCTCGTTGCGGAGAGCCGCTGTAATAAGAAGAAGTGGTAGGAGAGCGTGCGCTGGGCACATTTGACGCTCTATTTTTTTCTTCCTCCTACTCAGTGCTGTCCAATAATCACAGTCACTGACATTCAAATGATCGTGCGCGCTCTTCCACCACTTCCCCCCATGCGGCTGTTCTCCGCAACGAGGGAGCCGAGCCTAGGCTCGGTGCGCAACATCAAACCGGGCTCGTCCGCTCTCTCATTATAAATAAAGTTTTTCCAGTCCTTGTGAATATCTAAATAGGTAAACTAATTTACTTTTTTGTTGAAAACTCATATTTTCGGGTTTAAAATTCCACTGTTTTTAACAAAATTCGTATGTTTAGCTTGAAATTTTAACAGTTTGGTAGAGGATTCAACAATTTGATTAAAAATTCGTCTATCAAGGATGAAAGTTAGGTTCTTCATTAAAAAATCATATTTTCCGGTTGAAAAAGCAACTGCTTTGTACAAAACTCGTCTTTTTGGTTTAGAAATTCAACACTTTGGATGACATTTTTTTTCTTTAAAGACTGAAAAATCTTTCTTAACTGAAAATACATCTCTTTTGTCAAAAATTCGTCTTTTCGATTTGAAAATGATCTCTTTGTGTGAAAACTTAATCTTTTTCGTTTAGAAATGCAACTCTTTGGTTAAAAATTAATCTGTTTTAGTTCAGGATTCAACTATTTTGAAGAAAATTCAACAATTCAGTTGAAATATTTTTTCTTCCTTGTCTGAAAAATCTTTCCTGGTTGAAAATTTAACTCTTGTCGAAAATTCGTGTTTTGATTTAGAAACTTATCTCTTTTGGTATAAATTACATCTTTTTTAGTTAGAAATACAACTTTTGGTAAAAAATTAATCTGTTTTGGTTGAGGATTGAACTACTATGTTGAAAATTTAACTGTTCGATTGAAAATTACTTATTTTATTGGAAATTCGTCTCTCTAGGTTGAATTCAACTGTTTTTTTTATTTCAAATTTAAATCATTTTCAGTTGAAAATTCAACAACTTGGTTGAAAATGGAACCATTTCCTTAAAAATTCCTATTATTGGTTGAAGATTCATCATTTGAGTTGACAATTCATCTTTTTGGTTGAAAATTCAACCATTTTGTTGCGAATTCGTTTTTGTTATCAAATAATAATTTTTTCAACTGAAAATTCAACTATTCCATTTTTGGTTGAAAATGTACCTTTTTTATAGTTTAAGAGTCAACTATTTGGTTGAAAATTGATGTTTTTTGTTGAAAATTCGTCTTTTTTGGTAGAAAATTAATCGTTTTGGTTAAAAAGGCAACTGTTTGGATGGCAATTAATCTGTTTTAGCTGAGTATTCAACTATTTTGTTAAAAATTAATCTTTTTTGGTTTAGTTCAACTGTTTTTTATTTCAAATTTGAATCATTTTTGGTTGAAATATCATCTATTACATTTTTTGTTCAGAATTTATCTTTTTTGGTTGAGAATTCATCTTTTTGGTTAAAAACTCAAGTATTTGGTTGACAATTCATAATTTCGGATTGAAAATTCAACTTTTTTGTTGGAATTTCGTTTTTTTTTGTTGAAAATTTATCTTTTTTTATTGAAATTCAACTATTTGGTTGAAAATTAATGTATTTTGTTGAAAAATCGTACTTTTTAGCAAAAATTTATCGTTTTGCTTAAAAAGGCAACTGTTTGGTTGATAATTAATCTGTTATCGTTGATTCTTTAACTATTTTGTTGAAAATTCGTCTTTTTTGTTGAATTCAACTGCTTTTTAATTGGAATTTAAATCTTTTTTGTTGAATTCAACTGCTTTTTAATTGGAATTTAAATCTTTTTTGTTGAAAATTCAACTACTTGGTCGAAAGTGGAACTATTTATTTAAAAATTAAATTTTTTGATTGAAGACTCATCGTTTAAGTTGAAAATTCATCTTTTTGGTGGAAAATTTAACTATTTTGTTGAAAATAAATATTTTCGGGTTGAAAATTCAACTATTCTCTTGAAAATTCGTGTTTTTGGTTTGAAAATTCATTTACTTTAGTAGAAATTTAATCTTTCTTGTTTAAAAATACAACTCTTTGGTTGAAAAATAATCTTTTTTGGTTGAAGTACCAACTATTACATTTTTCGTTGAGAATTCGGGTTTTTTGGTAGATAATTAGTCTTATGTTTCATTTGATTAATTACTGTCTTCAGTTTAGGAAGTTCGGATAAATGATTACAGAATATTCTTGAATATATTAATTATCACTATCGAATAACTAAATAAATTAATAATACTGAGAACATAATGATTCATTTCTTGAATTTCTTCCTAAACTACATGAATTTGAATGATAATTTAAACGAATTTTTATTTTATCTTCATACTAAAAAGTCAGTGCATATTTAACATATTAATACTTTGAATAAAAGATATTTTCCTGAGAATAGTGAAAGTGATATAAAAAAGTTTGATTTAAATCACTATGAATCCAGTACCATAAAAGTTATTTTATGTATAAAAAATCATTGCCGTTCAATTTTATGCAACATTTTTTTTTAATTTAGCAAGCTCGAAAAAATTCCCTGACAGTTCCAGGTTTTCCAGGTTTTCCAGAAGAGTAGACACCCTGTATTTCTTTGCCGTAATCATTTCATTTCTCAAATACAAAAAAAAAATATTGCTTTGAACTGAAAAAATATTTTTTCAGCCACATTCTACTACACTATTTCTTTGAATCATAGAAATTTTATTTGATTCAAATACCTTTTTTCAGTGTAAAGTACATTAAAAATTTCAAAAACTTAAGATGTTAAATGTGTTTAAAATACTTCGTACTATTAGGTAAATGGTTAGCACAGTCATTTTCGAAAATAAAGGAAATGCCAAAATCGAATATTCGGCCCAAATTTCCAGATTTCTCTTACTGTCCTTGTTGAGTCTACAAATTCTATCGCGGTTTTTCAAAAAGCCTGAATTTGAAAAAGCCTCGCCATAAGGTTAAAACGCGAGGTAGTTTTTTTTGGTAAAGAACCAGCAGTCGTTTTTTTTTGGATCTGTAACAGCATACATGTATGTGTACTTATATATACGAGTGTGCGAATTCCCTTTACATAAATACATAAATCCATTCATCGGCGTTGAATGCATGCCGCGATGTCAGTTTCTGTCACACCTTCCTATTATATCCATTTCTCGCTGAAGTTTGAATGCGGCGTGAATTTAGGTCGCCATATTGTTAAGCTCTTTCAATCCGCCCCCTTAGATCTCGAGTTAATAAAAGAACGGTTCGAGACAAAAGTGGTGTAAATTTGCGAATGGATGCGAAGCCATTGGACGAGCCAATCGCAGCCTGATAACAGTGATAGATCTCCATCCCTTTGATCAGGATGAAGATTGAAAAAGTGCAATAGGATCCGGGCAATTCCTGTATTTCGGACGGGTTCAGATTCGAGCAGGTGAGAGGTTGGCAATCTCGAAATTGAACGTTGTTTGGATGCATTTCCGCAAATCATTTCCGCGCAGATGCGTGCTGGCTTTTCAGTGCAATTGAACCTCGGACCAACTACACTAGTCACGAAATAAAACCAAAAGATATTAATTTATTTTTAATTAAAAATGCACAGCAAAAAAAGGATCATTTTTTTGCAGAGCATTTTACTCCAGCGATCATTTGACTCTCGAGATCATAATGATCTGTTCAATCGAATCATTCTGATCTGCTTTCAGGGTCATCTGTCAGGATAAGCAAAATGGCCGCCAGTTTTTGGTGCGGATATAATAACCCAAATATTTTGTCCAAACGCGTGCTAGTGACAACTAAACTCAACAGAAGATATACTTTTTTATCAAGTTTCGCTATATTTTAACTTTTTAAGTACACTGCACGATCAGAAATCAAAAAAAGCTCGCATATGGGCTAAAGTACTCCAAGAACGTCGGCCATCTTGGCTTGACTTGATTATACATAAACCTGAATCAAATCATTATGACCTCAAAAATTGATCATTAATTTTGGCCAATCAAAATGCTCTTGATTTCGGTATCATTTTTGTTGCATATCAAAATGATATTGATTCCCGTATCACTTTTAAGATTATTTTTTACTTTGTGCTCCCAAGCTTAGATTTTTTTATCAGAATACCATGAAGAGGGGCTAAGCGGAGCATTTGTGGGGAAAGCGGCACACCCTCGAATCTGAATATAAAACGCGATATTGCTTTTTCTACCTTTTTCAATTGAAGTTTTATAATTGTTAGTTGCAAGCTTTTATATTTTTTTATCTAGAAGAAGCAAATATCGCATTCAGAAATGCAAAATCAAGGTTGCGCCGCTTTTCCCCACAAACACCACTTAGCCCACGTTTATGGTACTTCATCTTTATTTTAATTACCAATTTCATAACTAATAAGGGGCCGTTGAAACACTAAATCGAGATATTTAGAAAACTTTTTCACCCCTCCCCTTCTTCGTCATCGATCATTCCCCCCCAGGGGGGCG
>JAUMHM010000078.1:25193703-25205958 GCA_032362435.1 Melikaiella ostensackeni
CACGTCGGTTAAAATTCAACACCCATGAATTAATTAAATATCAAATGATGACGAAGTTAAAAATAAGTTTTGAGTAATATCATATGCCCACTAATAATGTGAGCTTCACTTTGAAAAATGCACACATCAAAGTCACGTTTCAATCATAATTTATACACTGTTAAAAATGTTTGGGATTTTACAACACTTTCACAATACGATCGTAAGAAAAAATTACAATACCGGTATTGGAAGATGAAATTGCAATACCTGTATTGTAACTTTGAAGTATACACGCCGATACCCTGCAAGTGTTACATGTATGGTAATGTTACAATACATGTATGGCAATATAACCATACAAGCACTTGAAAACTACAATATCATGTATTGGAACATCACCTTAAGGTAATGTTCCAACTCTCTCTTTTTTTGATTTCCCTCATGACACAAAATTTTTACATCATCTCAATTAAAGTCATGATCATGTGTACACATCTATGAAATTTATTTTTATGTTCCTCTTTTCTTGTTCCAAGTGACCTCCTTCTTTACCCTATATAAACAGAGTCACATTGTATACATTTAAATTTTGAAATTACACATTGTTTATCAAGTTTCTCATATTTATCTTTACCCAATTGCAATACCTGTATTGCAACTTCGAAGTATACGCGCCGATTACGCTACAAGTATTACATGTATGATAATATTACAATAAATGTATGGCAATATTACAATACAAGCACTTAAAAACTACCATATCATGTATTGGAACATTACCTCAAGGTAATGTTCCAACTCTCTCGTTTTTTCGTTTGTCTCATGATACAAAATTTTGACATCATCCCAATTGATGTTATAGTTATCCTACATAAACAGCGTCACATTGTCTACATTTAAATTTTGAAATCATACGTTGCTTATCAAGTTTCTCATATTTATCTTAATCCAATTTTACAATCAAATTAATTTTGAATGGAACTCTGTACATAGTATATAAGCCCAATTTAACATTGATTTCAAGATACTTGAGATTCTTCCAAAATAAAGTAAGACAACCGTATTGAATCTATTGTAATCCTACAAATTGTTTTTGTTCTCATTATTGCTTTTACTCTTAATTTGAACAATTCTGTTATGCATATGTATGTTAATAAAGGCTATCAAATAATGGTTGAGAAAAAGAATCTGCATAATTCAATATTCTTTTCATGGAATTTCGGATGTGATAATTTAAGAGCTGTATCAATCACATTCTTTACCACTCCTATTTTGTTTTGAATGGAATGATTAGAATTAAAATTTAGTATCCTTCCTGAAAAAATTGTTTTTTTGTGCCAATCAGTGATAATATAATTTTCATCAGTTTACATTATAGTCAAATCAAGAAGATTCAATCTACCTTCCGTTTCATTTTCAACAGTGAACTGTAATCTTGGATGAACATATACCATTAAAAACATGAAGTAGGGTATCCACATTTTATGCATGTAAAGAAAGTACCGAATCATCAACATATCTTCCATGAAAGTCCAACTCGAAATTAATTTGATCAAAAACTTAATTTTGCAAATCTTCCATCACAATTTCAACAAGAATTGGAGACAAGACTGAGCCTATCGGAGTTCCAAATTTTTGTATGTGAAGAGTGCCTTTGAATTTAAAATAAACGGAATTGAAAACATATTCAGTAGCATCAAGAAATTGTTTTCTCGAAATCTAAGTATGGAATTTGATCATATCTCATCTTTTTTCTATGGCAAGCTTAACTCTTTCATATGGAATGTTAGAAAACATGGCTATTACGTCAAAAGAAACAAATATTTGATTTATTGGGAATTTAACGTTCTCAATTAATTACAGAAAGGCAGCAATATTTTTCATTAATCTTCTTGAAAGGGTTACTGATTCTTTGACAATTTTGCTTAGGAGTTCTTCTAATTTTCTCGTGGGTGAACCTGTTGTCGAAATAACTGGTCATAATGGTAAATCTGCTTTTATCAGCTTTAACCAGGCTATAGGCCAAAGATAGATCTATATGAATTGCATCAATTTCGCACATTTCAATATTAATTTCCGAACATTTTTGAATCCTCAATCTCTCTAGAATTTTAAATGTACTTTTCTGAAGCATTCTTGTAGGACCATTTGGCATAACTGTAAAACTATCTTTATCATTCAAAATATGCATCATTTTTTGATTATGAACATCAAAATTGGGATTTTTCGGATTCGTAAAGTGTCCAAGAGCCAACGCCGTTCATCAAGAAAAGTTTATATGCGGTTATAGAAAAAAAAAACATTTTTGTTGCAGAGCATTTTGCTCCAGCGATCACTTGACTCTCGAGATCATAATGATTTGTCCATTCGAATCATTTTGACCTAGTTTCAGGGTCATCGGTCAGACTAAACAAAATAGCCGCCAGTTTTTGGCGCGGATGTCATAACTTAGATATTTTGTCTAACCGTGCACAAGTGATAACTACACTTAACAGGAGATATATTTTGTTATCAAGTTTCGTTTTTTTTTAAATTTTCAAGTATACTGCACGATGAAGAATCATAAATGCTCTCATATGAGCTGAAGTACTCCAAGAACGTCGGCAATCTTGCCTTGAATTGACACATGACCCTGAATCAGATCATTATGATCTCAAAAATCGATCATTCATTCCAGGCGATCGAAATGCTCTTGATTTTTGTATCATTTTTGTTGTATATCAATATGATATTGATATCAGTATAATTACCAACATTATTTTTTACTGTGTACACATATGGCGCTCCGGCGTGATTAGTCTTTAAATTTAAAATCGCAACGGCAACTGCATTAAATTGTCTTCTATTAAAAGTGTCATGGCCACTTTGTAGCGCGAAAAGTCGGATCAGGGAGAGTGGGTGTGTACACGAGCTGATGCGGATACGCGTTTTATACACATTACACATGTTTGTGTGCAACCTTGGTGTATGCAACCAAAGTTAAGCCGAATGTATGAGAAGTGCGATTGGAAAATCGCTGACCCTGTGACTCAATTATAATCGCTGTTTCTGGAAAGCACGAATTTTATTCTCTTACTTTTTGCTGTTCCTAAGACCAGCTTTTCAATATCCAGAAAAAAAATCACCAAAGAGATAAATCGACTAGAAAACAGAAACAAAACTGCAAGGTCGTGTGACTTATGTGATAAGTGTACTAAATCTGGAAAATTATCTATTGAGCGGGGACTTGAACCCCTGATGTCGGTAAATGCTGGTAATACGAGTAGGAATATTGGGGTACTAGAAATAGACGAATTATTGATAGAAAAAAGTACACTTCTTGGGGTGTGGCCGAATTTTTTTTTGAAATATAGTTCCATGTGGTGGGAAAACTATTGAATAATTCTGTGACGGATCGGCAGAATTGCTTATCTGCACCTGTCATGATTTCGTGATAAATGAGGTTGTATATTCTTTTAATTCTGTCAAATTGAGAACATAACAGATTATTTTCATATTAAGCACTCAGATCATATTCGCCCATTTGCTTGATAGTTAAGTTATTATGCCAATCCAATCGAATTTCGAAAATTTCGAACAATTTCAGTTTGCTCAAAGTCAAAATGAAATGTAGAATAAAATAGTGAGTTCTGAGGTTACTCCATAAATACGGTATCTGAGGTTATTCGAATGAATACAAATTTATTATTGAATGAAATGGATTTAATTAAAGGATACGAATCTGACTTGTTGGATATTGAAACACAATATTGCAATTAGACAGAATAATTTTTATAATTACACTTCTAGTTATAAACTTGACGGCGTGCAATAAATTATTCCAGAACTTTTAAATTATGCCATAAATTTAAACTACGCATAATCAAAAAATATAAATATAACCTCGAATATAAATACATTATTATATATTATTAATAGATCTTTTGGAGACTCAAACAGACAATTTGAATTTATCAATCTTCTGATGCAAAAGTTCGACGTAAAACACTTATAAATGGCGTAAAATGATATCCTTAATCTAAGTGCAGTTTCGCGATTATGCCATTCTTTCATTGACAAGATAGCAAATAGGCGATTATGTTATTTTACTTTTATGGCAAAACTAAGTTATAAAATAACTTTTAACTTTCGAGATGTTAAAGAAGACTATTGAAAGCACCGTCAACTGAACTTAACTCAATTTGTATAAAAATGTCAGTTAATCGCTTATGCTTATGCCCCACAGAATTAAAGCCTCGCATTTATCAGAAATTTTGAGATTTCAAATTACTAAAAAAATTTTAAAATGGTCCAGTTTATAAATCAGTTCTCCCAATTCTGTATTCAAGATATTGGGAAAGTTGAAGAAAATATGTTAGGATATTGTTAAACTAGGAAGGGTATAATTGAATTTCATTCTCAAATAGTGGTTTCAAATCTGCTTTCCAATAGGAGTTAACAAATTTAAGTTTCGCTGAACAGATTTTAAATTATTCAAAAATTAAGCTTCATGAGCAAAAGAAAAAATAGATTAGAAATTACGTTTGATTATGAATAGATATCTCAAATTTAATTGAGATCTTTTCATCCTGCAAGAGATTTTTAGTCTCGAAAATGAAATTGCGAGTTTTTGAAACAAACATTGGACAATTGTGCATTACGTCTTTCTTTGCCACCCTGAAAAAAGAAGAAATATAAATGATTGTATCAGAATATGAATATGACCCGATTAAAAATTGCCAGTGCTTCTGATTGTAATTTCTTGACTGAAGAACGGGGTGGCAGCTGGTCCGGGAAACCGGGAAAACCGGAAAATGACCAGGAATATTCTGATACCGGGAAAACCTGGAAAATGACAGTAAATTTATTTTCTGACAAGGAGTTTCACAAATATTTAGAGGAAAAATCTATCCAGTCGCTTCAAATATCCCATAAATATCATATTACATGATATATAGTAATGCAATTTAAAATAAGTTCGATTTCATTTTTTTTTAAATGTTACGCTCAATTGTTAACTTTTTCAATTAGGAAAACATTCAGTTTACAATGCGTGTTCCTAAAACTTTAAAAACTTTCTTTAAAAACCACTTTAAAAATTTTCTATTTTAGGTCTTCATTTTTAAGCGTACATTTTCAATTAAATGAATTTTAAAATGCACTTTTGAAGACTTAAACCATAAAAAATTAAAAGCGTTTGAAATTGAAAATTTTTGTTGTTAAACAAATGTAAACGTCTGATTGAAACCTAATAAACTATTTTCAATTTCAAAATAATTTCAAATTAATAGATTCATAAATGAACGCTTTTATTCAATTTAAATCCTATTGAAATGTTGTTTCAGTCCAAAATATTTCATTTTCAACCCATTCAATTTGAAATTTTTTAATTAGAAAAAAAAACAATTTTTCCATATTTATCAATATTTGATTGTGCATTTAAAATAAGTTATTATAAATCGATTATTCAAATTGAACAATTTAAATCTGAATTGTTTGAAATAGAAATTCTTTGATCGTTAAAATTTCAGATTGTTGAATTTTGATTTAAAAATAACAATTCAACAGTTATCAACTTGAAACGACTTAAAAAAATTTAACTTCTAATTTAAAAAGTGTTGAGTTGAAAAAAAATAAAATCAATCAATTTTTAATGTTTCTAACCTAAAATTACTTAAGATGATATAACTTTGAAAATTTACAACTTTATTGATTCATTCTTCATTTTAGAGCAATGAAAGTGATAGCGTGGATTTATATTTTTTAACTAGAAACCTTTGAACTGCTCAATTTATAAAAGTTTAAAAATTTAAATTTTGCAACTAAATGGTATTTAATTTGAAGAAAAAATTTAAATCTTTGACATCTTTGTGGCATGTTTTGAAATTTTTGAAAATCTTTTGAATATTTATTTTGAAATCTTTGAATTTTTGTGCAATTTTTGTGAGATCTTTTGAATCTTTGTGAGATGTTTTGGAATCTTCTGAAATCTTGTGAAATCTTGTGAAATCTTTGTGTAACCTTAAAAATTTTTTCAAATATTTGAAATCTCTTGCAATCATTGAAATCTTTGAAATCTTCTGAAATATTTTGAAATCTAATGGTATCATTGAAATCTTCCTAAGATATTGAAAACCATTGTTAAATCTTTTGAAACTTATTGGAATATTTCTGAAATCTTTAAAACCTTTGTGAAATCTTTGAAATCTTCTGAAATATTTTGAATTCTTTGAAGTCTCTGTAAACTTTTTGAAATCTTTGAAATCTTTCTGAAATGCTTAAAATCATTGGAATGTTTTGAAATATTTTGAAATCTTTAAAATCTTTGAAATCATTGACGTCTTTGAACACTTCTAAAATATTTTGAAATCTTTTGGTATTATTGAAATCTTTGTGAAATATTGAAAACCATTGCTAAATCTTCTGAAAGTTATTGTAATACCATATTTCTGAAATCTTTGAATCTTTGTGAAATATTTAGAAACTTTGTTAACTCTCTTAAAATCTTTGACGTCTTTCTGAAATCTTTTAAATCATTGCAAAATCTTTGCCTTGTGAATTTTTAAAAATCTTCATGAAATATTTTGAAATCTTTGAAATCTTTTGAAATCATTAAAATCTTTGCGGAATATTCAAAAACTTTGTAAACTCTTTTGAAATCTTCAAAATATTTGCGAAATCTTTAAAATCTTCAGAAGTATTTTGAAATTTTTGAAACTCGTTTGGAATTTTTGAAACTCGTTTGGAATTTTTGAAACTCGTTTGGAATTTTTGAGATCTTTAACATTTTTAAAGTCTTTGCAAAATTATTGAAATCTTCTGAATTTTTTTGGAATCTTTGTGATTGTTTTGAAATTTAAAATTGTTCAATTGAAAAGTATTGAAAGCTTCCATTTAATACGTATGAATTATCAAGCATTTGAGTTAATAATTTCTAAATTAAAAATTTTGTTAGTTCCAATTTAGAAACTTTAAAATTCAAGAGAGTTCCACTTTGAGTGCTTCAACTTGCAGTTCAGTTTTAATTACTTCAAAAAAATATTTTCAGCTTCAAGAGTTCGAATTTTTCAAATTTCAATTACCACGAAAAATTTTTGCGAACCGGGAAAAAACCGGGAATTGACCATAAATTTTTTTCCTCGATTAAAATGGCCACCCTAAAGGAATAAAAAATAGGGTTAGAAAAAGACAGAAGTTGATCTTTTTAGAAGTGCCATATTTTTTGGTTTACTTGTTTTTAAAGGCATAAAGAAAAATCCTATTTTTACGTCTGGGGAACTTATGGTTCATAAATTTAAGTTTAAATATCCTCCAAACGACATCTTCCAGACAACTTATGTTGTCTGGAACTACCTTTACTTGTTTTTCATTTACTTCAAATCAGTAATGGGAAGTAACTTGTTCCTTTCAACTAGTTACTGTAACTAGTTATTTTTTTTGGTAATGATAGTGGTAACGAAATTACTTTTGTAAGTAAGTAACAAATTGGTAACTAGTTACACTTATCTTAGTAACAGTACCTATAAAAATCGTTACTTTTTTAGTTACTTTCGAAATGTAGTTCACTAGTCTTTTTTATGACAATCAGTATTATTGCTTGTCCAAAAATTTTTTCATTTTCACTATTCAAATTGTGGCAGCAGATAGCCATAGAGATTTATAGCTCAATATAGGAAAATTGTAACTATTATCCCACCCTGGGATTCAAAATTTTCTAAAATCTATAAAAACACTTAGAAAGGAATACAAAATTTATTTCGGAGCTAAATATTCTTTTTTCTCAGGTTGATAATGAATTTTTTTGACCCGAAATTTAACTATTGCAGTTATTTTATTTATTATTTCAGTTACAAATTCATCTTCTTCGGTTAAAAATTTTATTATTTGGTTGAAAATTTTATTATTCTGTTCGAAATTGAAAGATTTTGAAAGAAAATCATTTCATTCGGTTGAAAATTCAACTATTTGTTGAAAATTAGTTTTTTGTTTGAATTAAATTGTATTTGATTAAATTTGTTGTTGTTGAAATATATGAACTATTACACTTTCAGTTGAGAATTCATCTTTTTTCGTTGAAAATTATTTTTCAAACTGAAAATTTAATTATGACATTTTTGGTTGAAAATTGATCTTTTTTAGTCGAAAGTTCATATATTTTGTTTGAAATTCGTCTTTTTTTGGTGAAAAATTAATTTTCTTGAAAATTCATCTGCTTGGTTTCAAATTGCCTATTTTGTTGAAAATTGATCTTTTGTACTTGAAAATTCATGTATTTTGTTAGAAATTCATCTCTTTGGCTTCAAATTAAACGATCTTGTTGAAAATGCGTCTTTTTTTCTTGAAATTTCATCTATTACATTTTTCATTGAGAATTTATCTTTTTGGATAAAAATTTTATTATTTGGTTGAAATATCAACTATTACATTTTTCGTCAAGGATTCATCTTTTTCCGTTAAAAATTAATTTTTTCAATTAAAAATTTAACTATCCCATTTTTGGTTGAAAATTCATCTTTTTTTAATTGAAAATTCATATCAATAAAAACAATATCTTTTTGGATAAAAATTTTATTATTTGGTTGAAATATCAACTATTACATTCTTTGTCAAGGATTCATCTTTTTCCGTTAAAAATTAATTTTTTCAATTAAAAATTTAACTATCCCATTTTTGGTTAAAAATTCATCTTTTTTTAATTGAAAATTCATTTTTTAAATTGAAAATTTAACTATGGCATTTTTGGATGAAAAATGATCTTTTTTAGTTGCAAATTCATATATTTTGTTTGATATTCGTCTTTTTTTGGTAAAAATTGATGTTCTAGGTTGAAACTTTATGTCTTTGGTTTCAAATTGCACTATTTTATTGAAAAATGATGTTTTGTACCTGAAAATTTATGTATTTTGTGAGAAATTCATCTTTTTGGCTTCAAATTAAACTATCTTATTGAAAATGCGTCTTTTTTGGTTGAAATTTTATCTATTACATTTTTCATTAAGAATTTATATTTTCGGATAAAAATTTAATTATTTGGTTGAAAATCAACTTTTTTGTTAAAAACTCGCCTTTAAGGCTTGAAATTTTAACAAAATAATTTTGATGCAAATTCTTCCTTTGGTTGAATATAACTATATTTGATTTAAAATTCAACTGCTGTTTGGTTTAAATATCAACTATTACATTTTTTATCAAGGATTCATCTTTTTCCGTAAAAAATCAATTTCTTCACTTAAAAATTCAACTGTCCCATTTTCGGTTAAGAATTGATCTTTTTTATTTGAAAATTAATTTTTTCAATTGAGAATTTAGCTATGACATTTTTGGTTGAAAATTTATCCTTTTTAGTAGAAATTTCATTTATTTTGTTTCAAATTCGTCTTTTTCTGATGAAAATTAATCTTCTTGGTCGAAAATTCATCTCTTTGGTTTTAAATTGCACTATTTTGTTGAAAATTCATGTATTTTGTTAGAAATTCTTTTCTTTGGCTTCAAATTAAACAAACTTGTTGAAAATGCGTTTTTTTTGGTTGAAATTTCATCTATTACATTTTTCATTGAAAATTTATCTTTTTGGATAAAAATTTAATTATTTGGTTGAAAATCAACTTTTTTGTTGAAAACTCGCCTTTTAGGCTTGAAATTTTAACAATCTGATTGATTTTATTTCTCTCTTGGCTGAAAATTCAACTATTTTGATGAAAATTCTTTTTTTGGTTGAATATAACTGTATTTGATTTAAAATTCAACTGTTCTTTGATTAAAATATCAACTATTACATTTTTTGTCAAGGATTCATCTCTTCCCGTAAAAAATTAATTTTTTCAAACAAAAATTTAACCATCAAATTTTTGGATACAAATTGATCCTTTTTAGTTGAACATTTTCAGTTGAGTCCAACTGTATTTGATTTAAAATGAAAATCTTTTTTGGTTGAAATTTCAACTATTAACTTTTTCATTGAGGATTCACCTTTTTTCGTTGAAAGTTGAAGTACTTTGTTAAAAATGTTTTTTTTTGTTGAAGATTCATCATTTTAAATGAAAATTCATCTCCTTTGTTGGAAAATTGACTATTTTGTTAACATTGTTTCTGGTCAAACATTCATTTTTGTAAATGAAAATTCAACCATTCTATTTTGGGTTTAAAATTTATATGGTTTACTTAAAGATTCAACTATTTGATTGGATATCTCTCTTTTCTATTTTAAAGTTCATGTATTTTGTTGATGATATGTCTATTTTGGTTACAAATTCATCCTTTTTTTGGTAAAAATTCAATGTCTTCTAAACATTTTCTGTTAATCTAAGAATATTGTAAATCTTCTGGAAGTGGAAGTCATAACTAGGTAAATCTAAAGAAACACTTTAGAAAGAAATACATAATTAATTTTCAACGCCAAAGAGATTCATAGCCCAAAACAGGAAAGCTGACATTTTTCTTTCATACTGAAATTCGAAATTTTCTAAAACATTCTTTGTTTTATAAATATTATGTGGGTCATAACTAACCTACGACTTTCATTAGAAAGTGTAACAACTATCACTCGAAAGTTATGAATTGAGTTTTGTAAAAATTAAATTTGGATATTTATTTCTAAAATAAAAAAGTAAAAAAAAAGTAACGATACTTACTGTTTTTTGAGAAATGCTACTAAGAAAATGTTATATTTTGAATCGGTAACCATAACGATAACTAGTGCCTTTTGAAAAGTAACTTCCTCATCACTGCTTTAAATATCTGGATATTTAAATGTTTTTCAGTTTTTATAATAATATAAATTATAGAAAAGTTTTTGTTATTTTTCCTGAAAAGGAAAATGACTCTGTAAAGAGAAGCTAGTGAAAGAAGGCCAAAGTGCTTATTTCTCTTTGAGGGAGGTAGACATCAGTGAACAAGCTTGCTTGTGAAAAGAAGATGGAGATTCGAGCATCTTGGGTGTGCGTTAGAAACCGAAAGGAGAAAAAGAGGCGAGAGGGAATCCGTTCGAAGCCCAAGACTCTTTCGTACTCTGCTCGGTTTCGTCATTCAGTCCGAAATCTTGAGTTCATTCACGCTCCCAAGGACCCTTCCTTAGTCCCTGAGATTTTCTCGATCCGCTCTTGAAAATTTTTTTAAGAGTTTATTTCAACATTATCTCTTTCTTAAGCACGGACGGGCGCGGTTACTTGCAGTTTTCCACTCCTCTGACCAAATGTTCATCCGAAGAGATTGAAAAAACCTACAAGATTGAGTAGGTCAGGCATTGCTCAGGGGCTTATTATGAGAGTTGGGGTAATTAGTGGTTTCGGGAGGGGACAGTTTTAGTCATTACGAATTAGGATCATTATTAATGATGTATATTCGGAAGGTTGATTTAGAACGAATCAAGCAAAGAAAACTTTTCTAGTTAGAGGCAACTTTAATTTTATATTAATTCTACTTGGAGGAGAAGAATGAGTCACTTGTTGCCTACAATAGTTTATTTTATGCATTTCTTAGAATACAATTTTTAACTTTGCGGTTTGAAACCTCTTCGTGCGAACTTTATCCAACCAAAGCCGGTAATTAATTATGGCCTTGGAAATCCGAACGATAAATCATCGTCTCTTTCGACCGTCTGTGGGAGACGATTCAATCGGTTGTGTAACGATCCTTTTCCTAGGAGCAACGAACCACCTAGATTCAAAAAATTCACTGAATAAATGAAAATTTCAAAAATGTATTTCTGTGTGTAATGAATTGGTAATGATAAAGTGCATTGTCTTACGCGTATTCTATTCCTTTAATATTTAAGTAGCACAGATGACAATATGCATACAACATTATTCTGACTAATTCATTTTTTACTATAAATCAAAATCAAACAACTGAATCAGAGAAAATCTAAACACTCAAAGCCTATTTAATTCATCCATGTTCCAAAACGAGTAACATACAGAAACATCTCCAAAACATACTCCCAGAGAACTATTAGTAACTTTACTAACTTTAGAGTAGGTATGTAAATTAGATTTACATCTTCTCTGTCTCAAAGCTTTTATCTCTGAACTATTGAGTCCCGGATTTCTGTCTAAAATCTTTCTCTTATCAAAAGAATTTCGTTTTTATTTTCAATGGGTATACATTTTTTCCAGAAATGAATTTCATTGACAATTAAATAAAATCTTAACACCTAAAAATGATTCTGTATTCATTTTACAAAACCACAGTGTATGAAAACCTGTTAATATGCATATATATATATATATATATATATATATATATATATATATATATAGTCTCTAAAAAAACTGACATACAGAAACCACTCACACA
>JAUMHM010000078.1:25206058-25216402 GCA_032362435.1 Melikaiella ostensackeni
ACGGGCTGGGTTGCAGCCAAGTGCATAATGGGGGGACCTACAGCTTAAGGTGGAATCCGAACCACCAGAACCTCGGTTTGTTCGAGATTCAACTATTTTTTTGGTACTTTTTTTGTTGTTGAAAATTAATTCTTCTAAGTGAAAATTCAATGAATCTATTTTTTGTTGAAAATGAATCTTTTTAGTTGAAAATTCAACAATTTTGTTAAAAAGTCATCCTTTTTGGTTGAAATTTCCTTTCCTCTGTCGAAAATTCACTTATTTTAGTAGAAAATTCATCTATTTTATTGAAAATTATTATTATTATTTTTTTTGAAAATTCATATTTTTGAGTTAAAAATTCTACTGTTTTGTAGAAAATTGGCCTTTTTGGGTTGAAAAATTCATCACTTCGTTTGAAAATTTAACTATTTTGTTGAAACCTCGGTTTTTTTTTCGTTGATAATTAATTTTTTTAACTGAGATATCAATTATTCCAATTTCTAGTTAAAAATTGATTTTATTTAGTTAAAAATTCAATAAACTTGTTGAAAAGTCATCCATTTTGGTTGAAAATTTAACTATCTTGTTCAAACTTTGTCCTTTTTGGTTGAAGATTTATCTCTTTGGCTAGAAGTTTGAATACTTTTTTTGGAAATTCAACTATGTTATTGAGAATTCGTTTTTTTTTTAATTTAACTATTTTTGCTATGAAATTAAAGACTTTTTTGGTTGAAATATTTATTATTAATTTCTTTGTTGAGAATTTATCTCGTTTGGTTGAAAATTCAACTACTTGGTTAAAACTTGAACCAATTTGTTGGAAATTCATCTTTTTATTTGATGTATTATCATTTTATTTGAAAATTGCTCTCTTTGGTTGAAAATTCATCTATTATGGTATAAAATTAATCGTATTGGTTGAAAATTCATCTTTATGGTTTAAAATTTAACTATTTGTTTAAAAATTCATCTACTTTGTTGGGAGGGGGCGTGGGGGTTGACATACAAAAGATGTGGAGTCCAAAATTTGAAACATTTTAAGCCCTATACAATATACATTTTAAAGCTTTAAAATCTATGTGAGGATGGTTTTTATATTTTTCTTCTTAATCTTACCTCCCAATTTATTAAATTTATTTTCACCCTTACTTTCACCTTGAACGTTGAAATTTAATGTTTTTTAGAAAAGTAGGATTAACTTTTTTGTCCTACTTTTTCCCTCTTTTTTCAAGACTTATGTCCTACTTTGTCCTCTCTTTTGAGAACCGGTTGTCCTACATTCCAAAAATCAGCTTTGGTCACTAGGGTGGTCCAAAAATCGCCAAATTTGAAAAATGCAATGGGCCTGTGGAAATTCTTGTGCCTTTTTGAAAAAAAAACAAAATCCCTAAAAAAATTTAATCCAATCGGATGACCTTTTACTCTCCCTCATCGAGGTCAAAGGTTAATCTCTAAATATCTTTATTGCTTTCGTGGTCGCAAGAAAATTTTCACGACAATATTAGCCTATTTTTTTATGATAAATTTGATCGTGTTGTGTAATTTCAAAGAAACAAATTTATAGATACATGTTTTTTACATAATTTACTTTTTATTTGAATAATTAAGACTTTAGTGTACCTAGGCTTGTAGATATTTTCGATATTATTCATTGGTACTATATAAATTGTTTCCATGTTTATTAAGTCCTTTTTTATTTATCTTTGAAGTCTAGGTACACTAAAAGTATTAATTATCAGAAAAAATTTAATTATGTAAAAAAATCTACCTAGACATTTTTTTCTACAGAAAATTACCCAAAACCATCAAATTTGCTGTAAAAAATTAGGATCGAACGAAATTGAGAACTTTTTCGGATTGCTTCTGATCGATTCGGATTGACCTTAGACCTTAGACCTTCTGGACCGAACTTAGAATTTTTTGTTCTTGACTAGCTGATCAGTGCCAAACCTGGCCCAGACGAGAATGTGAAGGTGACAAGAAACAAAATCTCCTTTTGATAATGCGAATTTCTCATTTTGTATCATTATAGACCCCCTGTAACTGTTTCTGAATATTTCAAGGAAAAATTTGCTGATCGAACTTGGAACTTTTTTCGTTCTTAGATAACTGATCAGCGCCAGTCCTGGGCCGAGCTAGACCTCCCAGACCTTCCAGTCCGAGCTTAGAACTATTTTGTCCTTGGATAGCTGAGCAGCGTTCCTCCTGGGTCAAAACAGACCTTCCAGGCTAGTCGGTCTCGATAAAGTCAGATCTGGACAAGACTAGCACCAGACCTGGGCCAAATCAGACCTTCCAGACTAGACAGTCTAGATAAAGCCAGACCTGGGCCAGACCTGACAGCAGGCTGCAAATGAAATTTTTCCGCACGGGAGACCGTAACTCGTCTATGACTCGAGGCTCGGCACGAAATCCAGCACGCACGAGAGCGTGGTAGGCGTAGATTTTTCGGTTGCGTGGCTCGAGCATTGGTTGAGAAGAGAAAGGCTATGTGGCTGCCTACAAGCGGACTACTACCACGGACAGCTCCTAGAAGGCCGACAGAATTTAATGTCAAGTATAGAATCGGATAGGAGAGCTCGAGGCGCATTGGAGCGAACCAATGGCGCAAAACCGTCCCGCGCGTCCCGTTTCTGGAAAATACATTAATTTCGCAATTACGTAACCGCAGCTCCGATCGCCGCCGGAGAGGCGTCACAAGGCGCTCCCCGCGGCTCCACTCAATTCTGTGCTATCTAATCTCTGCACTTTTGACTGCCATCTTGAAACGCGACCCGCATTCGACGAATTTTCACAGATCGAGCCATTCAGACGCCACGTGATCATTTATTTTTATTTATTTATTATTATTATTATTATTATTTTGATATTGCGGTTCTTGATTCCCCCACTTTTTAGGATGAGCGTCATAATAAATTAGATATTCGTGCGAGGCGAGATAAAAATCAAGGAGCATTAAGGTCGGGAAAAAAATGGATCGAGCATGTTAATGCAGTTTGGACAAATTTTGCTCTCGCATGCATAATGCATTTTCCGCGATATGTACGGCAATTAAGAAACAACAATTTCTGTTTTTAAGTCGCGTCTCGCTGATCAGATATTTGTAGTGGTGAGGAAGATTGAGTGGAATCGACCTTGTGAGATCATAACGGGAAGTAAAAAACGATATAGGAAGGTAAACAACATGAAAATTGTGGAAATAGGATTTTCAGTAATGAGTGTTTTTCAACCGAGGTAAAGATGCAACATTTTATATTTTTTATTTAAATCTAAGGTATTCAGTCTCTGCTGAGCGGGGTTTTGTTTGAGTGGTTATGTAGCTAAAAGAAACACTTTTAGAGAGTTATACCAATTTTAGGATTTTAGGGACTTCAATTCTTTTGAATTTACCTTCATTCCAGATCAGTTTATCTCGACTACAATCAATTCAGTTGTATTTCAATGACTAAATCATAAAAAAAAGAAACTAAAACAAGGCATATGTTTAAGGCAGGATTTTGTTTTTCACTCTTATTGCATAAGATTGTTTTAAAAAACTCAAAATTATGTACAAAAAAATGCTTCAAAAAATCTTAAACAGTTCTAATTTACAAAACAGTAAATTAGGAATCATATGTAATATGTATATGTTGACTTTGAAACTCAAAATCTAATGTAATTTTGAAAGTAATTTTAAAAAGTAAATTCTACTTTTTTTGTTTGTTTCGTTTTTTTAGGACCTAAAATGAGGATGGAAACCAACAAAAATGTTTTTCCTCTACAGGAAAATGCTCAGCCTTTAAAGGTTTAAACACTTTGTTTTAACTTAACTTATTAAATTCTCTTGAAGCATTTCGAATTAATTTGATGTTTTTTCTTTAATTGACCTTCAATTCTTTTAAATTTATCTTTACTTCCCTTGAATCCTTTTGAATTCTTCTGAATTTCCTTGTATCCTCTCGAATTCTCTTTAAGTGTTTTGAATTTGCTTGAATCCTTCCGAATTCTCTCGACTAATTTAGAATTTTTTCGTGGCTTTTTAAAATCTTTTGACTTTCTTATTCTTTGGTACTAGGTTTTGGAAAAATATTTCCATTCTTCCTCAATAAATTTTTTTAATCTTTTAAGCTGATTTTAAGACAAAATACTCTTTTAGTTCTCGTATATGTTTAAAATAGATAAGATATCATTTTCTTATGATACATTATTTTTTATTATTAGTGTTGATTTATCTATTCATTGCATTCATTGACATCGACTACTTTGCTACCGACAAATATGAAAAAAGTACATTGATAATTGATAGATTCTACATGAAAAAATTAAAAATGGGCATGAATCTTAGGCAGAATTCTGTTGTTTACTTTTATTGCATAAGATTGTTTAAAATAGCTCAAAATTATGTACAAAAAAGGTTTGATAAAAATGTTTGACTGTTCTAATTTTCCAAAAGCCAAACAATTATTTTTCGCATATAACTTTTTTGATGCTTGGAATTTAATTAAGAAGAATTTTTCAGATTCACCAGTTTATTAACAATCATACGTAATATGTATATGAGTTTTCATGTTACGCTGTTGACTAGGGAAGTGAAAAAAAATTAATCGATAAAGATCTGTAATATATGTATATATGTTGATTTTAAGACTCAAAATCTAATGTAGATTTTGAGGAATATTAAGAAAATTAAACACGTGTCGAATTCTTGAATTTGTTGTTTGTTTTGCTTTTCAAGGACCTACAATAATTATTTAAAGCAATAAAAGTGTTTTTCCTCCTCAGACAAACACTTATATTTGAAAGGGTTGAACAATTTCGCATGAAATTGAATTCAGTTGGACATTTTTAAATTTTCTTGAATTCTATTGAACCCCCTTTTGAGGTATTTTTAATTTGTTTGATGTTTCTTGAATTCGTCTTGAATCATTTTGAATTCTCTTGAATAATTTAGAATCTTATATGCGGCCTTTCAAAATCTTTTGACTTTATTATTTCTTAGTTCTAGATTTAGTGAAACTATTTCTATTCTTCCTCCGTAAATTTTCCATCTTTTAAGCTGTTTTTAATACTAAATGTGTTTTCATTTCCCATATACTTCAAAGGCCCAAGACATGATTTTCTTATGATATATTACTTTTTATTATTAGTATTAATTCATCGATTTATTACCACCAAAAAATGTGGCACCTCCCTTTGTAGTTCCAAACATGCGACTTCAAGAATCATGTTGGAACCACAGTTGGGACATGCCACAGACAAAAATGAAAAAAAGTACATAATTAATATGTTTGACATCATCCAATTGCTCCTTGCAATACACAACATATTATCAAATGTACTAGACTTGAGCAAGTTTTCTCCGAGATAAAAATCCTGTATCTCTCGTATCTATTTTAAACTATCGTCGATTGATTTTTGATTGGCTGGTGACCTTGCGGAAACTCGCAATCACCCAATACCGGTTGGAACTTTTTGTTTACGTCCTTCTTGATCACAGTCATAACGTTTACGTAACTCTTTTTTTCTCTCGACATATTTTTGTAATTTCTCGTCTAACCTGCGCTCTAAAACCGATGCATTCCATTGCACAAGCTTCCTTTTAGCATATAATAAGAGCGGCAACAAGGACAAGTCCCACGTTTCTTTCACGTTTGCTCTTAGATGAAGAATTTTTGTTCTTTTTCTTACGTAGCCGAAATTCAAGATTCGTAATCGCATAATCTCTGTTTCGTATTCGAGTGCGTTCCCCGAAACGGGCCGAGTTTCAATTATGCGCGGCCGAAAAGTGGCAAAGTGAGGGGCCGAATTCCATAACCGCCTATAAATTTTCCTCGTTGAACGGCTTTGGCCCCTGGACACTTTTCAAACAAGTTTCCAATTTTAATTCTGAAAGTGCACATTCTTATATGAAATTGATTTGCGCGTTTCTTCCCCTGAACCGATAATTTTTATCTTTTGCCGTTTAAAAAGTAAACCTGCAAACCATGTTTTTCAAAAAACAAATTTTTTTCTCTTTTTTGACTCCAACTCGCCGTAATTCACCCAATTCTTGAAATTTCTTGATGAAATTTACAGCACATATTCTCTATGATATTCCACGACCGGTAAAGTAAATAATATATGAACATTTATGTTTGAACAAAAGTTATGAAGTTTTACCGAAGATATTACATAAATCATGTATTCATATCTTTAAGCTCCTAGTGAGTTGAGCGAGTTTTGAGCAACAAAAAATTTTCAGCGGAAAAGATGTCCCGAAAGGTATAAGTATGTTTTCTACAGAAAAAAAAGTTTAAAATAGATCATCATTAAGAAGTTATGAAGATTTTATTTTGGCCGCGGGGCCCGTTTCTTCGCGCATACCATATGTATCAACTCGACGAGATCACGTGGAAATGTAACTCGCTCGAGTGTTATTTATTGGTTAGAATTGAAGGCATGAAAAGTATATGAAATGATTTTTGAAAAACAAATTTTAATTGCTCTGTAACTCCACAAAAACCTAAGATGCATCAGTAAGTTTACAAACATCAAGGTCAAACAAAACAAAACGATACAATGCAATACATAGTATCATACATATAGTTTCTTTTCTCTACTCTTTCTTCTAACCCTATATGTATGCCTTATCAGTCAAAGACAATTTAAAAGAAATATAATTTACAATAAACAATGGAGTTCATCAAATTCCATCTCATAATTAAAACCCAAAAAGGCGTACTTTTAACCAAAAAAATTAACTTTTGATGAAACAGTTGCATTAACAACCAAAGAGTTAAATTTTGAAGCCAAGAAGACGAATTTTTTCGAAGGCAGTTGAATTTCCGACGAAAAAGTTAATTTTCAACCAAAAAATATGACTTTTCTACCATGAAACATGAGTTTCCAATCCAAAAGGACGAATTTTCAACAAAACAGTTGAATTTTCAATCAAAAAAGATGACTAACAACATAGTTAAACTTTTAACAAAATAAGTGAATTTTTAATAAAATAGTTGAAGATTTAATTGAATAGTTGAATTTTCAGCCTACAAAGATGCATTTTCAATCAAATGGTCGAATTTTCAAACAAAAAATAATGAAATTGAACCAACAACAGTTGTATTTTCGAACAAATAGTTGAATTTTCAAGCGAAAAAGACGAATTTTCAGAAGACAGTTGAATTTTCACCCCTTGAGTTGAATTTTCGATAGAGAAGTTCATTTTCAGCCAAGAAAGATGACTTCTTTACCAAAAAAGGTGGATTTTCAATCCGAAAGGACAAATTATCAACAACACAGTTAGATTTTCGACGAAAAAAGATGACTTTAACAAAAGAATTGAATTTTCAACAAAATCAGTCAACTTTCAACAAATTGAATTTTTAACCAAATAGCTGAATTCTCAGCCTACAAAAAATGAATTTTTAACCAAGAAAATTAATTTTCTACCAAAAGACAAATTTTCAAAAAAATACATGAATTTTTTACCAAATAGTTGAATCTTCACCTTAAAAAAATAAGTTTCAAACACAAATGGAAGAATTAAAATTTCCGTCAAAAAATTACTTTTCAATAAAAAAAAACGAATTTTAACCAGTTGAAGTCAACGAAAAAGGCGATTTTTAAATAAAATAGTTGAATCTTCAACTAAATAGATAAATTTTCAACAAAATACATGAATTTTCTACCAAATAGTTGAATTCTACACCTATAAAGGATATATTTTCAACCAAAGAGGTGAATCTTTAAAAGAAGGCATTTTTAACAAAGCAGTTCAACTCTCAACCAAAAAAATTAATTTTCTACTAAGAAGTTCAATATTCCACCAGAATAGACGAATTTTAAACAAGATACATTAATTTTTGACAAAATTGTTGAATTTGAGAGGCAACAAGACAAATTGTCTACAAAGCAGTTGAATTTTCAACCCAAAAATATGATTTTTCAACGAAAAAGTCAACTTTCAACTAACTAGTTCAATATTCGAATAAATAGTTTAATTTTTAACCAAATAGTTAAATTTTCTACTCAAAATAGTTGAATTTTCAACCAAAAATATTAATTTTTAAGAAAAAGTTAATTTTCAACTAAATAGTTTAATTTTCCAATAAATTGTTAAATTTTCAAGCCAAAAGGACGAATTTCTACAAAACAGTTCAATTTTCAACCCGAAAATATGATTTTTTAACAAAAAAGTTGATTTACATCCATATAGTTGAATTTTTAAATAAAATGATGAATCTTCAACAACAAAAAAATGGATTTTTGACAGATTAGTTCAGCTTTAAACCAAGTAGTTGGTTATTCAAACGAAAAAGGTGAATTCTTAACGAAATATGTAATAATTAATATTTCAACCGGACAAGATTCTAATTTAAAAGCAAACACAGTTGAATTCAACCAAAAAAGATGAATTTTCAACAAAATGATTAAATGCTTAACCAAAAAAGATTAATTTTCAAACATACTGTTGCATTTTTGACCAAGAAGAATGAATTTTCAACCAAGAAGATTAACTTTCTACCAGAAAGACGGTTTTCAACAAAATACATGAATTTTTGATATAATAGATGAATTCTCAACTAGAAAAGATCAATTTTCAATTTAAAATAGCAATTTCCAACAAAAAATGGAACAATTACATTTCCAGTAAAAAAAAAAAAATTTTGAACAAAAAAAAGAATTTTCAACAAAAGAGTTAAAACATTCAACCGAATAGATTATTTTTATACCAAGAATATAAGTCGTCTACCAAAAAAGACGAATTATCAACAAAAGACATGCATTTTCAACCAAATAGTTAAATTTTCGGCTGAAAAAGATAAATTTTTAACCAGACCCCTTGAATTAGTAACGTAGTTTGTGGACAGCCTCTTAACTTGAAAATATAAATGCATTATTTATTTAAAGTCACAAGTTCAAAAGACGCGCGCGCGCGTGTGTGTGTGTGTATGTGTCAACAATACTCTTTTTATGATAACTCTAGAACAAGTGGAGCTAGAGTCAGAGTGGCAAAAAATGAATGTGAAAAATACGAAATTTTAAGAATTTTTATCACAGCATTGGTAGCAATACCAGGCTCGGTAACCCGAATTTTTTCAAACGCGGGGTGGTACTGAGTTGATATAATTCAACAGAATGTTTATAGCTATCTCCATATAAAGGTTTTCATCTTCAAGGGTTTTTGAAGTTTTTAATTTTTCGTTTATCAGTACAATTTTTTTTTAATCAGGAACATAGCAACATAATAAGTAACAAATTTGTTCAGCCTGACAATATGAATCGATTAATGTATTTAGAAGCACTCTATGACCAAATGAAGTTATGGTATGTACAGATTTGTGAATTCTTCTAACGTTTGTAAGAGAAAAACTTTCTCAATTTTGGATTTATACCAATATTGTATTACTAAATTTATTCGTTATGATAAAACATATTGTTTGATGTATTTAACAAGCCTGTATGATAAAATAAAATTATGATAAATACAGATTTGTCAATTTGTTTCATGTTCAAAGGATAAAAAATTATTAATTTTTAAGATACACCAATATCTCAAGTATGAAGTGTATTCATGTTGATAAAATGAATCTATTGAACTATATAAAAATCCTCTAGTACTTATCAAAAATGAACAACAAACAATAAATAATAAATGCAGGCGAAATCGCCATTTCCATCCCCTTAGACTCCTTTTATAGTCCAAAATACTCTCATCATAACAGTCTTTTATCATGATCATAGATAATGTATCAGCCTGATTCTTATCGAAGAATTATTTCTTTATAACAAAACAATCCTCTATGAGGAAGCACAGTGTTCATGAAATTATAACAATTAAAGATACGTTATATATGAATATGCCCTTCAAACTACTTTGCAGCGATTTTTTACATGAAGTGGCTTTCTTTGTTTAAAAAAAAGTACTGTAATGCAATTTCTATTTTAAAATATGTGTCAGAAAAGTAATTATGAAAAAACAGTTTTGGCGGAAACGGATGGAAAAGTTTGCGGCAAAAATTAAGTATACTTACAGCATATTTTGAAAGACTTGAAGTATGAAAGTGTTCTATTTTAATAGATTAAGTATTTTCTAAACTTCTGATATCATAAATTAGTTCTATAAACATTCTAAGTATATCAAAATTAATTACATCTTGCAACATCACATACGGGGCATGACGGCGCCCTATGTATTTCAGGGAGGTGATAACTCAGGTTATAACTCAGTTTTGCCACATACTTTACTTTGATTGATAAGAAAACATTAATTTAGTGTTGAAAATGAAGTGATTTTTCTTAGTTACATTACACTCTCAAGAATTATTATATTATATACATTTTATTCTACAATGTTCATATTGTTTAAATAAACGAACAGTAATTTGACGTCCGCCGTAC
>JAUMHM010000078.1:25229752-25253512 GCA_032362435.1 Melikaiella ostensackeni
CAAAAACACTTACTTGAATCAACTAAAATATTCCCTTCGACCAACCAAAATATTTCCTTGGATCAGCCAAAAGATATTGTATAATCAAGCAGATTTCTCTTACCATAAAATTTTCTTCGGTCAACCAAATATTTTGTCGTCCATATAATAAAGATCTTCTAGGGTTGAATCAACCAAAATTTTGTTAATTCAACCTAATTTTTTTCTGGGTGTATGAATATTAAGGATTTCTTTCAATTGAGGTTTTAATGATTGGTTTGATTTACTAAAAGATATCTATTTTACTTAAACATAAACATATTTTAAAAATTTGATGAAGCTAGCAATTTTTTTAGAAATGTGTTATTGGTTTCGATTATTACCTTTTTCTTTTTGAAAAATGGAATATTCTGAATAGATTGGTTCTGAATCAACCCACAAAATTTGATCTTGGCACTTTGACCTATTTCCTTCATTTCCCATGTTCTGTGTACATAAATCTTGTAATACTTTCTTCAGGTTTTTCAAAAGCAGGTAGTCTCAAAGTCTCTTTTT
This sequence comes from Melikaiella ostensackeni, assembly GCA_032362435.1. NCBI lineage: Eukaryota > Metazoa > Arthropoda > Insecta > Hymenoptera > Cynipidae > Melikaiella > Melikaiella ostensackeni. The sequence goes on from JAUMHM010000078.1 coordinate 25,230,287, forward strand.
AAGTTGTGAACTTTTTGGGTATTCTTCTTTAGTACACAAAAAATTTTCATAAGTTAATAGAATTTATTTCGATCTTTAAGAAAATTTAGAAGAGAGACTTTAAGCAAAGATTGGCACCAATCTGCAGGGTTCCCTATGAATAATTAAGATTTCTTTTAATTAAGGTTTTGATGATTAGTTCACTTTGCTAAAAGATATCTATTTTACTTAAATATATTCGAAAAATTTGATGAAGTTAGAAATTTTAAAAAAATGTGCTATTGGTTTGGATTATTACCTTTTTCTTTTTGAAAAATGGAATATTCTGAATAGATTGGTTCTAAATCAACCCACAAAACTTAATCTTAGCACTATGATCTATTTCCCATGTTCCGTGTGCATAAATCTTGTAATGATTTTTTCAGTTTTTTTCGAAAGCAGGTAGTCTCAAAGTATATTTCCAAATTGTGAACATTTTGGGTGTTCCTCTTCAGTAGACAAAAAATTTGCATAAGTAAGTAGATTTTATTTCGATCTTTAAGAAATTTTGAAAGAAAGGCTTTGAGCAAAGATTGGCTCCAATCTGCAAGGTTGCCTATGAATAATTAAGATTTCTTTTAATTGAGGTTTTGGTGATTAGCTCAATTCAGTAAAAGATATCTACTTTACTTAAATATATTCAAAAAATTTGGCGAAGTTAGAAATTTTTTAAAAATGTGTTACTGGTTTGGATTGTTACCTTTTTCTTTTTGGAAAATGGAACAAACTGAATAGATTGGTTCTTAATCAATCCCCAAAACTTGATCTTGGCACTATGATCTATTTCCTTCATTTCCTATGTTCTGTGTACATAAATCTTGCAATAATTTTGTTTGGTTTTTCGAAAGCAGGTAGTCACATAGTCTATTTTCAAATTTTGAACTTTTTGGGTGTTCTTCTTCAGTACACAACAAACTTTCAAAAGTAAGTAGATTTTATTCCTACCTTTGAGAAATTTTAAAAGAGAGACTTCGAGCAAAGATTGGTTCCAATCTGCAGGGTTGCTTATGAATAATAAGGATTTCTTTTAATTGAGGTTTTAATGATTAGTTCGATTTACTAAAACATATCTATTTTACTTAAATATATTTTTAAAAAATGAAGAAGTCAGCAATTTTAAAAAAATGTATTATTGATTTAGATTATTACCTTTTTCTTTTTGAAAAATGGAATATTCTGAATAGAATGGTTTTAAATCAACCCACAAAATTTGATCTTGGCACTATGATCTATTTCCTTCATCTCCCATGTTCTGTGTACATAAATATTGTAATAATTTTTTCAGGTTTCTCAAAAGCAGGTAGTCTCAAAGACTATTTTTTAATTGTGAACTTCTTGGGTGATCTCCTTCAATACAAAAAAAAAATCGTAAGTAAATAGATTTTATTTCGATCTTTAAGAAATTTGAAAAGAGAGATATTAGGCAAAGATTGGTTCCAATCTGCAGGGTTGCCTATGAATAATTAAGATTTCTTTTAATTGAGATTTTAATTATTAGCTCAATTTATTAAATGATATCTATTTTACTTAGATGTGTTCAAAAAATTTGATGAAGCTAGAAATTTTTTTAAATGTGTTATTGGTTTGGATGATTACCTTTTTCTTTTTGAAAAATGGAATAAACTGAATACATTGGTTCTAAATCAACCCAGAAAATGTGATCTTGACACTATGATTCATTTTCTTTATTTTCCATGTTTCTGTATACATAAATATTGTAATAATTCTTTTCAGGTTTTTTCAATTTTTTACAACTCATTAAAATGCTAACCTGGTACTTATCATAAAACAAGGTTGCCAGAAAGTTTCACATACAATTTTTATTTTTATTACAAATTAGAATGTTAACCTGGTACTTATTAAGAAATAAGGTTACCAATAGGTTTTTACATACATTCGGGGAAAAGAAACGATACCCTCGTTGCTTACAAAGGGGTATTCTGAGGAAGATACCATATTAACAATATGTGCATATCTTATCATGTATCATTGTGTACTGTATTTTAACTAAAATTTATGTTCTAATTTTTAATTTTTTTATAATTTTTCAGATGCTTATGTGTTTTTTTGTATCTATTTTAGATTTTCTTATATCTACTTGACTTTATTGAACATTCCGTAAGTATAATCATAATGTCACATTGGTACTCATAAAAACTAAATAATTTTGTTAGAAGTAGGTACTCTCTAAATCTTGATTTTAAAGACTAAAACGATCTGAATAAATTCCATGAAGTCTTTTGAAAATTTTCTAACATGTGTCTTTTACAAGAGGTTAGGGTTTGGACGATACTGCCGAAAAAACCGACAGTTTCGCCCAAACGAGAGTTTCAAGTCGTTGGTCGTAAAATTTTGACAAGTGTCTCTAAAATGCTTTTCTTTAAAATATGAGAATTCCTCTGGATTTAGACTTTTCGTAGTTGGTATATGTCGCTCCTTCAGACAGTGTAGATATTGCTTTAGTCTCCGTATTCCGGATAAAAATTCATTGCTGTTAAGCATTTGTGTTTTTTGTGAACTTTTTCCCTACCATAAAAAAAGTTTTGGTTGACTCTTTCTTTTTTCTCCCTCTTTTTTCCTCCTGTCGTGTACATTTATTGTATATCTGTCTCTAATGAGCCGAAAAAACAGGTAATCTCAAAGTCTATTTTCAAATTTTGAACTTTTTGGGTGTTCTGCAGTACACAAAAAATTTTCATAAGTAAATAGATTTTATTTCGATCTTCAAGAAATTATACAACTAATTTAAATGTTAACCTCGTACTTATAAAAAAATAAGGTTGCCATAGGTTTTACATATATCCAGGTAAAAAAATCATCCCCTCGTTGCCTACAAAAAACGGTATTCTGAGAAAGATGCCACATTAACAATATGTGCATATTATATACCACTGAGTACTTTATTTACATTTTTTATAATCTTATGATTTTTTACAGATGTTTTTGATTTCAAGTATATTTAATAAACTTTCAGTCTACTATACGCTTGATTTTTTCTTAGTGTACTGTTAATATTATTAAAATGTCATCCTGGTACTTACTATAACTATAATAAGGTTGCCAGATGGATGTACATAATTTGAGATACAGTATTTGAATTCAATTAATATTAAATTTCATATTTGAATGTTAAAATATTTTACTATCTTATTATTATCTCTTTGGAATAAATTCTGAATCTTGATATTTCAGGCTAAGACTTTCTGTATATTTACCTAAAACCTATTAGCATTCTTAGAACAGATGATTTTTACGAGGGTTTAGGACTGCTTATTCTCTCTCAAAAAAAAAAAAATGGTAAAACTTTTTGTTTGCCTAAGTCGCTATATAGACGAGTTGAATTCAACGAAAAAAACGAATTTTTAACAAAATAGTTTAATGCGCAATTGAGTAGATGAATTTTCAACAAAGAAGATTAATTTTCTACTCAAAAAGATGAATTTTCAACAAAAGAGGAAAGTTTTTAAGCTTAAAACTCAAATGTTTTAGAAAATAGTTGATTCTAAAGCCGGAAAAGATGAATTTGCAACAAGATAGTTAATTTTCAACCAAGAAAGATAAATTTTCAACTAAATAGTTGAATTTTCAATCAAAAAAGATGAACCTTTATGCGAGTAGTTAAATTTTTAACGAAGAAAAAAAATTTTTAACAAAATACATTAATTTTTAACAAGAGTGTTTAATTTTGGAGCCAAAACGTCAGATAATTTTTTTAATTTTTATCATATAGTTGACTGTCTACCAAAATATTTCAATTTTCAACCAAACAGTTTAATTTTCTACCAAATATTTGAATTTTCAAGCCAAAAAGAAGAATATTCTCCAACCAAATAGTTGCATTTTCAACTAAAATGACAAATCTCTACCCAGAAAAAATAATTTTCTACAAAGTAGTTTTTTTCAATAAAAAAAGGTGAATTCTCAGCGAAAATTGTTAGTTATGAGCAAACAGTTAAATTTTCGGAACAATGAATTTCCTACCAATAAGATTAATTTTCTACCAAAAAGGATTAATTTTTAACAAAATACATCAATTTTCAACAAAATTCTTCAACCTTTATACCAAAAAGACGAATTACCTACAAAACAGTTGAATTTATATGATTTTTCAACAAAAAAGTTCATTTTCTACCAAATAGTTAAATTTTAAAATAAATAGTTAAATTTTTGAACAAATGATTGAATTTTCAAACAAAAGTATGAATTTTCAACCAAATAGCTTAATTTTCTACTGAACTGTTGAACTTTCAAGCCAAAATGACGAATCTTCGACCAAAAAGAATTTGAATTTGAAATTAAAAATAGTTGAATTCAACCGAAAAAGATAAATTTTGAAGAAAATACATGAATTTTCAACCACATAGATGAATTTTCAACGAGGAAAGATGACTTTTCAATTTGAAAAATTAATTTTTAACCAATAATGAAATGAATTTCCAACACAATTATTAAATTTTTAACCAAATAGATGAATCTTCAAGCGAAAAAATTAATTTTTAACAAAGTAGTTCAACATTCAACCAAGTAGTTGAATTTTTTACCAAATTAGATGACCTTTTAACAAACTCTGACTCTTTAACAAAATAGTTGAATTTTTAACCAAAAAAGAAACGAATTTTCATTGAAATAGTTGCATTTTCAACTAGACGAGTCAGTCGTCGAAATTCTTTCATTCACTGCACTTCGTGTTTTTCTAAATTTTCTTCCCGGTTAAGAATTTTTTATCATAATCAGAGAAATTTTTATTTAAAAAGTGAATTTATGCTTCTATCTTCAAAAAGGAAAAGAAAATCTACAATATTTACAAACATTTTTGAAAAATAATTGAAATTGTTCAACTAGTGTTTTGGTGAAGTGTTTGCCGAACTTTGGAAGACAAATTTTTGGATTTTATACGCAGGAAGTTCTATAAAAAATTATTTTATCTTTTCTTATTTTCATGTTTTTGTTAATGTAATTTTCAGTGTAATTGATAAAGATTTGGTGGAATGTGATTTTATGATAGATATTAGTGAAAGTCCGGTATATTAGTATTAAATGAAATTATTTAGTTAGTAAAAACTTAGATTGAATGCATTACAGAAGGAATTATTGATAGAATGCAAGTTTCATAGTTTTTCCAAAAAAAGTTTTCATATTAACAAGAAAATATGTTTTGACTTCAACAAAAAAAGTTGCTTTTGGTTGACTCTTTCCTTTTTCTCTCTCTTTTCTCTCTTTCGTTTGGACATTTATTATACATTTGTCTCTAATGAGTCGGAGAAGCGGATAGATGATGACAATCAGGTTGAATTTTAAACTAAATATCTATGTTCCTTGAGTGTAACAGCACTCATTATGATGAACAATGAGTTAATTTAACCTAAGTAATAAATATTTGTTAGTTAGTTATTTTTTTGTTTGTTTATATCATAGGAAAGAGGTTATAAAGCGTCAAAGTAAAGTCTTGAGTTTGACAAATGTAATATTAAAAATTTGTTACTGTTCATAAACAATTTAAAAAAATGTCGGGGTCGGATCTGCACTTTCAAAAAAAATGTGTTGATGATTGTGTGAAGTTCTCCTATTAAAAAATGGTGCCCTTCATTAACTTTTTTGTCATTCCACAAGTTTTCAATTTGAGGTTTTCGACATTTTTTAAACGTTCATATTGTAATTTAATTTTATTCGATTTCGAAGTTGAACTTTTAAATATTTATTTTTTCAATTTTCAATTTCCCATCTTTTCAACTCGTATTTTATTATACATATTTCATTTTTTCAAGACTCTGGCATTAAATAAGTTCGAGTTGATTAATTTCCTTTTAAAATCCGAAACCTTTCAGTTTTAATTATTTTTAAAGAAACTATTTCTAATTTTAACCACTGGCATAGGAGTTTCTTCGTATTTTATCACTCTTATAATTTGTTTTATTTTCAAAGTGAAAGTTTTAAAGTTCAAACTTAATTCGAACAAACTGGACATTTTTCACTTTAAAAAAAGTACGATACGTAATAGATGGAAAGCCTTTAAAGTATTGTTTTTAAAGAACTTTAAGGAACCCAAAAAAGTAAAAATAACAAATATTGAAAAATACAATTGAAAATGGCAAAATCCATTGTAATTAGGAAGGTTTATTATCGAAGTAATCTCTAAAAATTTAGCACAGGAATGATAAAGAGATTAATCACTTCTTCGATTAACGCCTTAAGTGAGTGGAGTACTTGTTGTGGAATCATTATTACGAAGAAACATTTTCTTCATTCATAAGCGTTGCAGTTATTGCAACATGCCTTGTCTTGTAGTAAATGCAACAACAGGTTGCCCTTACTTTCACGAGTCTATTTACAACGATCTTGTAACTTTTATAATAACACGCTGCAAATGCGCTCTGAGCATATCGCATTTCAATTAAAAATTACAAATTACGAATCGCTGTCCACTAAATGATTTGCGAGTTACAATTAAATAACGTTCTCATGAAGTAGAAATATACATGGCAATCTACAAATCTCTATATCTCTCAGTATTGTGCAATTTTTATTCCAAGGAAAACAAAGTTTTATGGTTATTTTAATACTAAAATCGGTGTTAAGCTTGAAAAACCTAGTAAATCTGGTCAAAAAATATCCTTCCAATCTGATTTCTAATCAAGAAGCAGAATTTTTGCCAGAAGGAATTGATGTTTGCGTAATAGAAGACGTGATAAGTAATCAAAACGTACTTGATCCTTTTTTTACTGAAATTTCGATATCGCCGATAATTTTCTCTTCCGCCTGGCGATTCAGTTATTATCTGCAAGCAAAGTGTAAAATTTTCCTCGGGCTCAAAGTGGATTCGTCGATTTCAATTGTGCAGATTACATCTATAAAAAAAAGTCTAAGACTCTGATATTTTCACATTTGCCACGAACATCGCGTCACTATAATTAGAATTAAACTCACACAAGTGCATTACTTGAATCTCGAATTGTAAAAATGTGTGCACGTGTGGGCATCTTGCACTCAACGACCAATCATCGACTTTCTCCATGTTAGCCGAATGCATATACGATATTTTCCTGTGTTGAATTTGACCTTGTATTAAGAACGGTTCGCTCACTGCGCATTTAAATTTCCATTAGAAACTGTATTTGTCCAAAATATCCTTTTTGCAAGAAACTTTGCACATTGCATTTTTTTACAATCATACTCTTTTGGAAATATATCGAAAGAGTCTAGGAATTTGTGGAGTTTTCGTAATCTGTCTGGAAAACATGTTGAGAAAAAAAGTAGCAATCGAAACTGATAACGAGGGTCGATAAGTGAATTAGCAAATTTATCGGAGCGCTATTTCGCGAAAATCTATTCCTATGCAATCGTATACGACTAGCAGCGACCATAAGTATGATTAGATATTTCTCTCGTTGATTAGATTGTGAGTCCGGAAAAGAAGGCAGATTCTTCTTTGTCCTTCTAGTACAAATTTGACGTATGTAAATTATATAAAATTGTGTCTTCTACTTTTTATTTTAATTCTCTTTACTTTTTTTTTCATCAAACTGTAAGCATGTCCCCACTTTTTTAGATTTAGAAGCGAGTGCACTGCCCCTTACGGTGGCGTCCTCAACTACTTCCTATAATTTGTTAATCTTTCTCAACATCTATTGAAAATGGCTAAGTATCTAGGTTGTATCAGAAGCCTATCTTGTTTGATTTGCGTTATGCCTACTAAAACGGATAACATGCATAAAGAAAAGTTACCATAAAATCTGCATAGCCTTTTTTTAGCGCAAGAATAAGTGCAGAACGATTGCTAAAAATATCTGAATCGTTTTCTGAATTGCACAGATAAAATTGGGGTCCGTTTATAAACTACATCACCAATTTTTGTCTATTTTTGACCCCCCCCCCCCTCCGTCGATGATGATCGCAGTTTTGTCTTAACACCCCTGCCCCTCGGAAGTAACGTTGCTTAAACGCTGCTTTAACGTTGTTAAATTCTAAATATATTGCATTTTCAATAAAATAGTTGAATCTTGAACCTAAAAAGATTAATTTTGTACCAAAAAAAAAAATTTTCAACCCGAGAAGAGAAATTTTAAGAAAAAAATTAATTTTTAAGCAAACAGTTGCATCAACAATCTAATAGTTGAAGTTCCAAGCAAAAGAGACGAATTTTCAACAAAAAAGTTCATTTTCAACCAAGAAAGATAACTTTTTTTTATCAGAAACAGTTGAATTCAACAATAAAAGATAAATTTTTTAAAAAAGTTGTTGAATCTATAACGAAAACAGATTAATTGTCAACTAAAAAGTTGCATTTTTAACCAAAAAAGATTAGATTTTAACCAAGAAGATTAACTTTGTAATAAAAAAGACGAATTTTTAACAGAATATATGAATTTTTAACAAAAAAGCTTATTTTGAACCAAGAAAGATAACTTTTTTATCAAAAACAGTTGAATTCAACGAAAAAACACTAATTTTCAAAAAAGTTGTTGAATCTATAACGAAAGCAGATAAATTGTCAACTAAAAAGTTGCATTTTCAATAAAAAAGATGAGATTTTAATCGAGAAGATTAAGTTTGTAATGAAAAAGACGAATTTTTAACAAAATACTTGAATTTTCAACCAAAAATTGAATGTTAATTCTTTAATTATTTTTCGTGGAAAAGTCTACTATTACGTTTTTGGTCAAGAACTCACCCTTCTCGTTAAAATTTTTATTCTTTTGTTAAAAATTTAATTATTTTGTTAAAAGGTCATTCTTTTTGGTTGAAAGTTATTCTTTTTTTGTTGAAAATTCAACTATTTGGTTGAAAATTAATGTATTTTGTGGAAAATTCATCTTTATTGGTAGAAAATTAATCTTCTTGACTTAAATTCATCTCTTTGATTGAAACTTTGACAATTTTGTTGAAATTTAATTTTTTTTCTATTAAAAATTAATTTTTTTACCCGAAACTTTGAATTTTCAACAAAAAAGTTCATTTTCAACCAAGAAAGATAACTTTTTGTTATCAAAAACAGTTGAATTCAACGATAAAAGACTAATTTTCGAAAAAGTTGTTGAATCTATAATGAAAACAGATTAATTGTCAACTAAAAAGCTGAATTTATAACCAAAAAAGATGAGATTTTAACCAAGAATAACTTTGTAATAAAAAAGACGAATTTTTGAAAAAATACATGAATTTTCAAACAAATATCAAAAGTTAATTCTATAATTATTTTTGGTTGAAGAGTCTACTATTACGTTTTTGGTTAAGAATTCACCCTTCTCGTTAAAAATTCTATCATTTTGTTAAAAATTGAATTATTTTATTAAAGTCATCCTTTTTGGTTAAAAATTGATCTGTTTTAGTTGAAAATTCAACTACTTAGTTGAAAATTAATGTATTTTGTTAAAAATTCATCTTTATTGGTAGAAAATTAATCTTCTTGGCTTAAATTCATCTCTTTGAATAAAACATTAACAATTTTGTTTAAATTTAATTTTTTTCCTGTTAAAAATTAATTTTTTACCCGTAAATTTAAATCTTCAGTTGAAAATCAACATTTCAGTTGAAAATTCATCTCAATTTTCAACAAAATACATGGATTGTAACGCTTTTGCAAATGATAAGCCTACTTAAGATAAACTTGTCAGGGCTATCCCAGATTTTCCAAATATTGCCCTAGCTTCGAAAATTATAATAATTGTACAAAATAAAGATTATTTTCTAATGAAAAAGTGCTTTAATTACTTTTTAACCAAAAACACACTTTTCTTAGAGTCTTTTGAAGACTGAAGATTTGGGAAAAGCTTGTTGCCATCCGATACATGTTGATCGTTGATCGATGAAGAAGCCGATCATTTCTGAGCACGTTATGGCACTCATTTCCTCGCCAACAAATCGAAATAATATAACTCATTCATTTTCAACTTGAACAATGATATTTTCTCACATAAGCCAGATAAACAAGCAAAATCGCGTCGGAATGCATAATTATTCTTACTTCGTTTAGGCATTTCCTTACGTCTTTACACTGTGCAACGCCATTTAAAGAGCTGAATTTTGTTTACATCACGGTGGCGCTGTTGTCACACGGCGCATTTTTTCAAAATGCAAAAAATGATTACATGAATAATATCCAATATAATTACGATTTTAGTAACCGAATTAGTGAATTGAATAAATAATATGGTTATATAAATTAATGTCAACTTTATTCGCAACTTTCTTCTAAGTAAGTTTTGTAATGCTATTTCTTAAATTATATAGTAATTTCTTAAACTTAAATATTAATTGAATAGGGATATTAGTTTAGTGTCAATGAACAAAGCCCCCTTAATGCCCGATTATAATTTACCATCTTTTATTTAAAATAGAAATACTGATCAGGGCCTTGTTAGCGCCCCTTTTTAAGGAGGCAATTTCTGCACGGGCTGCATTCGAATCGTTTGTTGAATCCCGCAGATAAGATTACAGGAGCAGTGCGATAGTGTGGCCATATTTTGGGGACATCTACTTGTTGCGCCTGCAGAATCAGATATAGAACCCACACCGGAGCAACGGGTTGTAAATAGATAAGGTACATAAAGGCGTGTGTATATATCGGGATACGCTTATCCGTGTATAGCTAAGCGCATGCAGACTACATGTTTTCGGCATAGCACACACAAATCTACACATGTACATACACTCATACCAATTCTCACACATGCATGCACAAAATTGAATTCACCACCACGTATTTGCAATCCTAGGTTCAATCGTATGTGCACAGATTCGCACACACAGATTAGCCCACACGAATTGGCACATGCATACATCTACCCTAGCAGCTTACCACTCCGCATGACTCCACTCGGAAAATTTTGGGGTTGTCTACACCATATATGCAATTGCCGATTCGGGCGAGCTGGTGTTGCTTTCCGAGTCCGACCTACATATATAGTTATATTCTCCCAGGTGTCTGTGTGAACTTATACTAATACTGATAGTAATACGCATACCAATGCGGGTTTACCACATCGCCAAAGGCCGACGCTATAAATGCCATTACTACTTGTTGCTCCGCTTCCGAAAACCCACTATGTAATTCGTGAACGAGGTCGGTGTTAGCTGGACCACTTTTCAACAAGTTTGCCTTGCTAAACATGTGTTAGAGCATCGAAAAGTTGATTTCGAATTTGGAATACAAATGCGTTAGCGAGATTAAAATTCGGTTGAAAATTGGATTTTAGATTTTCGATCAGTATCGATGATTCCGAATTTGAAATTCGAATGCGTTCGTGAGATTAAAATGCAGTTTAAAACTGGATTTTACATTTTTTATTGATTTCGGCGATTGCAAAGTAATAAAGTTTATCACGGATGGGACTCTTAAATGAGATCAAGTGTTTAATTATTATTTTAAATTAATGGGAGATAATAAAGACTTACTACTTTGAAGAAGCAGCTTGGTGATCCACTAGGAAATATTCTTGGCTCAGATTTTGAAGACCTCAGGTTATACTTGATACTTTTCTTTTGTTCTGTAACGAAAAGATTTACGTTTGAATGAATTAAGAAAAATGTGCCTCACAGTAAATGCTAGTTTATCAATTTTATCCCATAACTGCGTCAAAGTGAGATGCAACGCTTTTGTACATACACTCGAACTCCGATATAAGGACACTTTCGGGAGTTGCTTCGCACTGACCTTGTCCCTAAACCAGATCTCTCGAAAGGCAAACAGTCAGGGCCGTGTGAATTCGCTAAACACTTAAAACGGACTGACACATGTGCTGACAGCTGATGGAATTATTCACTGCGGTACTTCCCCCTTTTATCGCTCCGCTACTGGTGGCGACGCACTTTTTACACTCCCCGCTGCTCCTTGCCCGCTGAGAAACTGCGGGGGCCAGCAGTTCTAGGAAGGCTTAAACTGGAGGGCACTATATCAGAGTTCGAGTGTATTTTGGATTTTTAATTTGATCAGCAAATTGCGTGTCAGAATCAGCCGACTCTCAAGACCAATTGCTTGTCATGAATTTTCATGAGATTTGGAGCAATAATTGTTATGTCACGATCAATTCATGACCGTCTACATGCACATTCAAATCTGAGCGTTCAAAGAAATTTCTTCTTTTTTTAAACGAAGAATCATTAAGTTTCGACAAGTAATTGAACTACGTAAATTTGAAGAAACATTTTTTGAAGGTAAAGAAAAGTAATTTCTCATAGACCAGTATAGAAAAATTAAAATTTTTCTCCCACACTGAGATTTAAAATTTTCTAAAACATTTCTTATTGGTCATACGAAGTTGCAAGTCTTCCATAAGTATAAAAAACACTTTCAGAAGGAAAACAAAATATTTTCATAGTTGGACATTCGTTTTCTCTTTGGTTGAAAATTAATTTTTTTAACTGAAAATTTGACCATTCTAGTTGAAAATTCACCATTTTAGTTGGGAACTCATCTTTTTTGGTTACAAATGTTATTATTTAGTTAAAAATTCAATTATTTTATCTTTTTTTTTTCAATCTTGACTGGGAAATCTTTCTTGGTTGAATATTCAACTCTTTCGTTGAAAACTTGGTCGTTTGCTTTCAAAATTCACCTCTTTTGCTAGAAGTCTCATCTTTTTTGTTAAAAATGCAACTTTTTGGTTGAAAATAATTCTATTTTGATTGAGAATTCAACTATTTTGTTGAAAATCATTCTTTTCTGGTTGATATATCAACCATTACATTTTTCGCTGAAAATTCACCTTTATTGGATGAAAATTCAACTACTTGGTTGAAAATTGAACTACTTTGCTAGAAATTCGTTTTCATTTTTGTTGAAAATTAATTTTTTTTAACTGAAAATTTAACCATTCCATTTTTGCTTAAAGATTTATCTTCTTAGTTGAAGATCCATCTATTTTGTCGACATTCTACTTATTCACGTTTTTTTCACTTACATTCGAACCGAGTTAATAGAACATAATAAAAAAATCCAACTATATTTGGCTGAAAGTTAAGAGTTTGATTTTTTTTGGTTGAAAAGTCTACTATTACGTTTTTGGTGAAGAATTCATCCTTTTCGTTGAAATTTTTATTATTTTGCTAAAAATTTAGTTATTTTGTTCGAGAATTATTCTTTCTGTTTGAAAATTAATCTATTTTAGTTGAAAATTCAACAATTTGGTTGAAAACTCATCTTTATTGGTAGAAAATTTATCTTCTTGGCTTAAATTCATCTCTTTGCTTGAAAGTTTAACAATTTTGTTAAAAATTCGTTTTTCCTTTGGCTGAAAATTAATTTTTTAACCAAAAATTCAATTATTTTATTTTTGGTCGTAAATTCAATTATTTGGTTGAAAATTCATGTTTTTCGTTGAAAATTCCTCTTTTTTGGTAAAAAATTATTCTTCTTGTTTGAAAATTCTCAAAAAATTCTTTAGGTGAAAATTCATCCGCTTTGGTTGAGCATTTAACTACTTTTTTGAATATTTGCCTTTTTTGGTTGAAAGTAACTGTTTTCGATTTAAAACTTAAATCTTTCTTGGTTGAAGTATTATAAATTTTTGGCTGAATTGTAATCATTTTTAGTTAAAAATTCAACTGCTTGGTTGAATATTGAACTGCTCCGCTAAAAATTCATTGTTTTAGTTGAAGTATCATAATTTTAGTTAAAAATTCATCTCTTTAGTTGAAAATTCAATTATTTGGTAGAAAATTCATGTCTTTTGTTGAAAATTCCTCTTTTTTTGTTAAAAATTTAACTACTTGGCTAAAAGTTGAATTTCTTAGCTCGAAATTCATTTTTTTTCTTTGAAAATGTATCTTTTTCAGTTGAATATTTAACTATTTGAAAAAGTTGTTGAAAATGAACTTTTTTGTCAAAAATTCATATTTGCGGATTGAAAATTTCACTGTTTTGTGGAAAATTCGTTTGTTATTTTTTGGCTTGAAAATTCAACAATTTTGTTGAAACTTTATTTCTTTGATTACTGAAAAATCTTTCTTGGTTAAAAATTCAACTCTATTTTGAAAATTCGTCTTTTTGGTAGAACTTTAATATTTTTTCATTAGAAATGCAACTTTTTGTTTGAAGATTAATCTGATTTGGTTGGAATATTCTCTATTACATTTTTCGTTGGGGCTTTATATTTTTTGGTTGAAAATTCAACTACTTGGTCAAGTGTCCTTTGTTAAATATTCTTTTTTTTTGGTTGAAGATTCATCGTTTTAGTTGAGAATTCATCTCTTTAAATGAACATCAAACTATTTTGATGAAAATTCGTTTTGTTCATTGAAAATAAATTTTTATTCGAGAATTCAACTATTCTACTTTTTGTGGAAAACTTATCTTTTTTAGATGAAAATTCAACTATTTGGTTGAAAATTCATCTTTTTGATTGAAAATTTAACTAGTTGGTTGAAAGCTAAACTAAATCGTCGGTCATGACTAACCTACATCTATTACTAAAAAGTATAACAATTGCTACTCGACAGAAATGCATGAAGTTATGTAAAAATTGATTTTGGACCCGAAAAGTGGATCATTTCGATCTGAAGTTGATAATCAGAATGATATATGCAACGGTTTGATATCCCGGGGTTTACTGTGTTTTTATGATAAAGTACACAAAATTTGATTAAAGCAACAATAATATTTTTTTCAATTTTATCGCAAACAAACGTTCCGTTTGTTCCGTTGGTTTGTGTACATCTTTGACAAAAAATAGTTAAAATTTGACTGACGATTTGAACTAATTGGTGAATCAAGAACTCACCCATGATTTGACTATTAGTTAAATTTAACTAACTCAGATTCAGATAGTATAATAAACAGTAGACTTATATTTTATCATTTATGGATGCAGCATACACATGAATATATGAATATTGGGTATGTGTGGAATTGTATAAATATATATATTGCATCGATGTTTGAATTAAGTACACGTGCGACGATGCACCGGTGTACGAGACTCTCACTTACCTCGCTGCATATCGTACACGCATAATACATATATTATACATATGTATGCATTATGTACCAAAGCCAGAGACTATCTCCCGCTCTGACCGGGTTTATTTCGAATGAACGTTGTTGAACTCCTGCGTGAGCGCGAGTTTTGCACTAAAAGTTTACAAGTGTGCGTGCATGCACATATTTTCATGCAAGCACATGCAATTGTGCGTGTGAGTGAGACTGAATGCATCGTCGATGCGACGAGACAGTGCTCTGCACGAGACCTTCTGTCGCGCGGTCATGTGGATCGCAAAAGTTCAACGATGCCAGAAATTATTGTTCTCCAGACTCGAGCTCAGTGGTTGCATCTCATTGACACCAAAAAACTTCAATTTTCTCCACCTCGAATTCATATAGTGTCGGGAGGCATTTGACTAATTGTGTCGAATGAACTATACAAAATGAAAATGCACTGTTGAAAATTTATGTTGGAACATTACATTAAATGTATTGGAAGTTTATTTCCGAGATGCAAGGTAACGTTCCAATACATACTGTAGCTTTCAAATACTGGTATTGTAAAATTTCTAAACATGTAATGTAATGGTGTGGAAGAAAATTTAAAAAAAATCGGAATTCGCAGGCGATTGCAATACTTGTATGGTAACCGGCGCGTATTCTTCGAAATCGCCGGTATTGTAATTTTGCCTCAAACTCGTATTGTGAAAGTGAATGTAAAATTTTATAATGTAGAATAACAAAAGTAATATATTTGATGACAAAGGTATAGAGTTAGAGATGAACATCCACATAGGAAGAGAGAAACGTATACATGTATTACACACACATATATGAATGCACATATACAAGGAGCGCGCATGGCTGAGCGCAAACGGGATGGTTGCACGTGCATGTGCATAAGAAGAAATGTTTGAGTGAAAATATGTGTGGCCCGCGCGTCCTAGTTTCGATGTGTTAGTGCGCAATGTGGAACACACTCACTCTCGATGGGTCACTCTCGCTCTCTCGAGCGAGAGGGAAATTTGGCAGCTGTTTAGACCCGGATAACTGGCGAAACTGGCAAACCACCCTACTAAAAGCAACCATTCCCCGAAGCTCTCTCATTTTCACCCTCTTCTTTCCCTCCACCAACCTTCCTTCTTAGTACGCACCTTTGTTCAAAACATTAATTATCCTCGAGTGAAATAAAAACCGTACTTTACTTCCGAAAATTGTGCTGAAAGTAACTACCACCAATTGCACCATGCAGGTGTCATTCAATTAGACTGAGTAAAAACTTTCAGAAGCAAGTACATATGTTTCCAATTACATTATACGGACGAATTTTAGAGTAGAGTATTGTACAAACGTCAAAAAGCGTGAAGATTCATATGAAGATAAAAAAAGTTCTTATACGCTACTGTTAAAAATATAGTCTCTACATTTCTTGGAGTGAATACTCTAGTTACTCCATAAGAGTCAAGCTCGAGTGAACATTCTCACTCTAAATTTTGGAGTGAATGTGCATTCCACCCATTAAGAGTGAACTCTACTCGAAAACATAGAGTGAACTTTTCACTCGAAAACATAGAGTGAAAACATAGACCTATAGAGCAAGCGCAGTAGCTCAGGTCACCAAAATTTGGAACAGTACTGCATGCTCCGATGATGGGTAGCATCATTTCTTGTGGGAATTGATCGACGCGACGCCATTTTCATTAGTGTTACATTGACATTACGTGCTCGTTACATATGAAAGTTTTATCGAAAATCCAGATAGTTCTTATTTGGAATTATATAAAATGAGGAACCGATGATTCACTAAAGCTGTTTTAGGCTAAAGAGGATTTACTGAACGCCACAAAGACTAAAACGAGCCATGTAATTGAATTTTCAATATCAAAATGACTGAATTATCATGAAAATGATTGAATATTGAAAGAACCCGCAAAAAATACGAGAAAAGTGGATTTCGGTGGATTTTACTGACATTCATTCATTATGTAGTTTATGAATTAGTATCGACGAAATATTCTGCAGAATTTATTTAACATTCGTGAAACAAAATTTTATTCGATATTCAAAATCACCTTATCTTTAAATTTAAAGAAAAATTTTAGTTATCTTAAATGGGAAGCTGTTTATAGACCTGAAGAAAAATTCATCAAAATTGAACAATTTTTATTTGGAGGTCTTCAGACAAAAAAATTCAAGTTGGACATTGTGAAACGAGCGATTGAAGTTTTTTTCATTTATATATTTTGAATCTAAAGTTAATGATTTTAAATGGTTTCACTTTAATTAAAATTAAGGCTTTCAATTGGAAATTTATAGTGATGTTTAAAATGACTTCGGTTTGGGTCGGGTTCGCAACTCGACCCAAAAACTCGGAAGCCCGAGCTATCCCGAAAATCCGAAAACCCGAAGCGGCCCAAAACTTCAAACCAAAAATTTTCAAAAATTTTCTGGAAATTTTCGGTAATTTATGGTAAGACCATTAATTACCGCTAAAGTTACCGGAAATTACCAGAAAATTTTTAATTGAACTATCGGGCCAATTCGGGTTTTCGGGTTTCTTGGGCCAGTTCGGCTTTTCGAGTTTTCGGGTCAAATCAGGTTTCCGGGTCGTGTTATGAACCCGAAACTCGACCAGACTTTACCCTGCAAAAATCTCTACTCATCGGGGTTTCTTTTTTTGATTTTGCACACACCTAGTAATTGTACAATTTTGAACAATTTAAATTTTTAAACGAACAGTTTTTAATGCTTCAGTTAAAAATGGTACAATTCAAAATGCTTTAATTTTTGAACAGCACAATTTTGAACAAGTTGAATTTGAACCGAAAAATGTTGTCATTTTTCAATCTAGAGGTTGTTCTATAATTTGAACGCTTTCTATGAACTTAAAAATTATTTCTTCTAATTTGAAAAAAAATTTATAAATTTAAATGCTTCAGTTCAAAATTATACAATTTTGCACGTTACTAGTATAAAATATTGTTAAAAAATAGTGATATTTGTAACAAAATTGTCCAGTTTTAAAAACTTTAATCTGAAATAATTCGGTTTACATCATTATGAAATGATAATAATAAAAATATCAAAAGGCATTTGGTTTCTTATTCTGGAATTTTGAATGATTTAAATCTAGGCCCAAACAATTTTGAATATTTCAACATAAAATTACACAACAATTTTATGTTCATTTATTTCTTATTGTTCATTTTTATTTTATATAAAAAACTGAACAATTTTAATGTTTTTTTTCTAATTATTCAATATTCAAAATTTGAAACTTAAAATGGCGCAGCTATTAAGCTTTCAATTGGAAATAAATTTACAGCATTTCAAAGGGTTCGATTTCAAAATTTTGAAAAATTCAATTTTTTCAATATTAATGGCTTTAGACTCAACATTTCTCAACTATTAAGATACTCAATTTGAAACTGTCCACTTTTTAATACTTGAATTTGAAATCACTGAATTTTCAAGGACTTATGGATTCATCTTTAATTAAATACAAAATAAGCCCTTCGACAGATTCAACTCTTGAATTTGTTAATAAATAAACAAAAATTAACGCCTTTTCCGATCCATCTCTTGAATTTGCAAATAAATAAGCAGAAAAAACTTTTTCCGATCCAACCCTCGAATTCCTTTTTAACTAAATACAAAATAAGCCCTTCCTCCGATCCAACTCTTGAAATTGTTAACAAATGAGCAGGAAAAACTTCTTTCCCGATCCAACCCTTGAATTTCTTCCTTATTAAACACAAAATAAGCCCTTTCCCAATTCAACTCTTGACTTTTTCATTAAATAAACATAAAAGTCGCCTTTCCTGACCCAACTCTTGAATTTGTTAATAAATAAAAAGAAAAAACAATTGTTTAATAATATGTATGAAAAGAACTGTAAATCTCCATCGAAACTTTATGATTTTACGTATAAAATATTTTCAATAATTATTAGATAATTTGACATTTTTTATTTAACCGCGCAACAGTATTAAAAAGCTTGAATGTTTCTGAATTCGCAAAAGGTTTTTTATAATTTTTCTTACTAAAAAGGAATATTTTCAGATTTTACATCTTTTCAAATTTTCATATTGATGTAAAACAGTTTCAACAATAATGCAAAGCCAATCAGGTTTTCAACAACAATGATTGCGAGATTTTCGAGACACATTGTTACACCACTTTTTTTTAGATACGAATAAAGTAAAATCTAGAACGGGTCGATAAAAAATTGTTTATTTTAAAACGCTCTATATTTGACATGATCTGCTTGATCAAATTTCAACTTAAAAATATTCAATTTTTAAAGTTATGAATTAAAAAATCTTTAACTATTGTGAGGTCTTAAATTCCAATAATTTATATGATTTTCAGTTAATTTTATATATTCTAATCTTTAAAAGTATTGAATTTAAAATTTTTCCAAAAGTGAAAAAGTGACTCGCTGACAAGCTTGAAGTAAACATTCGAAATTGTACATTTTCAAATTATAAACATTTCAAATCATACAATTTGAAATTTAGTCATATCAAAATTGAACTATTTTACAATTAGACCTAAAAATTGGATAATTTATAATCATTATCATTTCCGATAGTAATCGTTTCCTAAAAACTTTAAGACCAATAATTTAAAAAATTCACCGTCAATTCCCGGTTTCCCGGTTCAGCGATCACACCGAAAGTGAAATGTTTCTCTTGCAGGTAGATTTCAAGCATTGCACTTGATATCATTGCAATAAAATCACGAACAGATTCAAATTCCAATTAAAAAAAAAAGTGCACCCCAATTCTCAAGAAGCAAAATCGAAGTTTTCAATACAATTTCCCACGCAATAAGTGCACACGTGAAAATGCACGTGCAATGCGCACGTGACATTACTCGTTACGCGAGTCATTTGGAGTTTGGCAACGAGTTTGGTTGAGCACATTGGTGAATGCCCGAGTAAAAGCCTCGCATCTCTTCTTCACCTTTTTTCCTCTCTCTTTCACACACACACATCGGACCGGTGAGAGTCGCTTTTTTGCCATACTGACCTGGGTTAACTTGGCGTGCAGTGCCGAATATAAAACGGCTGGTTCCACTGACCCCCTCTCTACACGGCTTCCTCGCCCAAACGCACACCCACCCGCTTCCTCCAACCTTCCCCCACAACTGCTGCCCCCATTACTGCAGCTATATATAGTTATAGAGAGTGAGTTTACAAACACATGCAGAGTTGCACACAGGAAAGTGCACCGAGTGGCACACAAATGGCCCGAGGGCGAGAGGGAGAGAGGGCAGGGCCATGGCCACCCGAAAACAGCGCCGCTCCCTCTCTCACTCTCTCTTTCACGAACAACTCGCTGAGCCTCAATGGCTCAACGTTTCCTGCACGTGGCTACCCGCTTGTGCACTTTTATGTACAGATGTTCATTTTTAGGGGATATTTCTTTTTTACGCCCACTAGGACAGATGGGAGTTGTATTTTCAGTGAGAGGACTTCATTTTTAGTGGCTATGTTTTTCAATGCCGTATTTAGCGGCCATCCGTAAATTACGTAACACATTTTTGGCCATTTTTTTACCCCTTCCCTCCCATATGTAACAAGATGTAACAGAATGGTTTGACGACCACCCCCCTCCCGCGTAGGTTACTTATTTTTTCCAAATATTTTCAGTCACGTTAATTTTTTAAGCCAAAAAGACGAAGAAGAATTTTGAATCAGATAGTTGAATCCTCAACCAGAACAGATTATTTTCAACCAAACAGTTGCATTTTTAACCAAAAGAGATGAAATTTCTACAAAAAAGTTTCTTTTCAAACAAGAAAGATGAATTTTCTACCAAAAAAGCTGAATTTTCAATCCAAATGAAAGAATTTTCTATCCAAAAAGCCGAGTATTCTAAAAAAAACAGTTGAATTTTCGACAAAATGGTCGAACTTCCAATAGAAAAAGATTAAACTTGAACCAAATAGTTGAATTTTTAAACAAAGAGTTGAATCCTCAACCAGAACAGGTTATTTTCAACCAAACAGTTGCATTTTTAACCAAAAAGGATGAAATTTCTACCAAAAAAGATCAATTTAAAAAAAAAGACGAATTTTCAACAAAAGTTTTAAATTGTCAACTAAGATAAAAAAAAATTCTAGAATTTTTGGAAGACAGTTGAATCTTCAACTGAAAAGTTTAATTCTCTACAAAAAAGTTCCTTTTCAATCAAGAAATTCAAAAAGACGAGTCTTCAACAAAACAGTTAAATTTTCAATCAAAGGAGATGAATTTTTAACAGAATAGTTGCATTTTCGACAAAATGGTCGAATTTTCAAACAAAAACGATTAAACTTTAACCAAATAGTTGTATTTTTAACCAAAGAGTTGAATTTTCAACCAAATAGTTTATTTTTCAAGCGAAAAAGACTAATTTTGAAGCAGGCAGTTTAATATTTTATCGGAAAAGTTGAAATTTCAACAACAACAAAAAATAAAAAATTTCAAATTTCAACTAAAAAAGATGAATTCTCGATGAGGAATGTAATAGCTGATACGTTCAACCAAAAAAGATCAATTTTCAACCAAGTTGTTGAATATTTAAGCAAATAGTTGAATTTCTCTTCAAATAGTTGATTTTTCAATGAAAAGGGGAATTTCGGAGAAAACAGTTAACTTTCCTGTCCGAAAAGATTAATTTCCAACAAAAATGTTTATTTTTAACCAAGATAGGTGAATTTTATACCAAAAGGGATAAATTTTATACAAAAAATTATGAATCAATCATCTATCTGAAAAGATGAATATTTGACAAAACAGTGGAATTTTCGACCAAAAAGGATGACTTTTTGACAAAATAGTTAAATTTTTAACCAAATTGTTGAATTTTAACAAAATGGTCAAATTTTCAAACAAAAAAAAATAACTTAAACCAAACAGTTGAATTGGAGACCAAAGAGTTGAATTTTTAACGAAATAGTTGATTTTTCAAGTAAAAAATGACGAATTTTTAAGCAGGGAGTTAAACTTTTAACCCGAAAAGTTGAATTAAAAAAAAAAGAGTTTTTTTTCCACCAAGAAAGATGAATTTTCTACAAAAAAGTTCATTTTCAACCAATAAAGAAGAATTTTAGACGAAAAAGTTCATTTTCAACCAATAAAGATGCATTTTTAACCATATAGTTGAATTTCTAATCAAATGGTTGATTTTTCAATAAAAAGTTGAATTTTTTAGAAAACAGTTAAATTTTCAGTCCGAAAAGATTAATTTTCAACAGAAAAGTTTATTTTTAACCAAGATAGGTGAATTTTCTACCAAAAATTATGAATTTTAAAATCCAAAAGCAAGAATTATCAATTATCTGTCTAAAAAGACGAATGTTTAACGAAACAGCTGAATTTTTGACCAAAAAGGATGACTGTTTGACAAATAGGTTGAAATTTTAACCAAATAGTTGAAATTTCAACAAAATGGTCGTATTTTCAAATTCAAATTTTTAAGCAGACAGTTGAATTCCCAACTCGAAAAGTTAAATTTTCCAAGAAAGAGTTCATTTTTTACCAAAAAGATGAATTTTCTACAAAAAAGTTCATCTTCAACCAATAAGGATGAATTTTCTACAAAAACGTTCATTTTGAACCAATAAAGATGAATTTTCTACGAAAAAGTTCATTTTCAACCAATAAAGATGAATTTTAAACAAGATAGTTGAATTTTTAACCAAATAGTTAAATTTTCAACAAAATGGTCGAATTTTCAAACAAAAAAGATTAAACTACAACCAAATAGCTGATTTGTCAAGCAAAAAAGACGAATTTTTAAGCAGACAGTTGAAGTCTGAACCCGAAAAGTTAAATTTTCCAAAAAAGAGTTCATTTTCTATCAATAAAGATGAATTTTCTACAAAAACTTTCATTTTCAACCAATAAAGATGAACTTTCAACAAAAAAATTCATTCACAACCAAGAAAGATGAATTTTCAACCAAAAATATTTAACTTTCAACCAAAAATAGTTGGATTTTCTTATTGGCTTGTATAAATTGAGTTCACATATAGGCAAAAACCCTAGAAAAAGGTGAAAAATGGGATGTTTTTTAAAAACAGGAAGAAAAAAAGGAATTCTTTAAAAAATGGGTGAGTAGTAGAATAGGGGAAAGAGTGTAAAGTCTGCGTTATACTATGACTGTTGATACATGGATTTCTTGTAAGATTGATTTTTTTAAATACCACCTTGATCAAAAAGTTTTCGGACTTTATTTTTAAAATCAAAAATACAAGTTTATTCATCATAATCGATATTGTCCCCTTCAAAGTACTCCCTATCG
>JAUMHM010000078.1:25280066-25298994 GCA_032362435.1 Melikaiella ostensackeni
CAGATTTTCACCAAGATTTTTGAACTTTTGTGTAACTTTTTTTGTGTAATGAGGAAAAGTGCGTATTAAGTGTGTGAGATGACGGTTCGACGACCCAGTTAGGACTTTCTAATACACATTCGTATCGCCATTGAGCAGCTTCGCAGTGGCGATCGAGGAATCTCGACCTCTCGTTTTATGGGGGATCCTAATGAGTTTTCAGGGGGATTCTTCAAGAGGCCGTGATTGTCTCCAGATTAGAAACTCGCGAATCTCGATCGTTGGAAGCTACTGCATGCCAGATTGCCGGCTGTGTGCGCTTTCCTGAACTCATTATTACGAGTACAGTCACATGAGACATTTGTCGCATCAATTTCTTTCACGAATTAAATTACATTTTTTTATTCTTCAACATCTGCAATTTAACACCGAAATCGAAGAAGCAAACTAATGAAATATTATTTAAAAAGCATTGATTCAAATGTCATTTATTCGCCCATGATATACACGATATTTTGTGTCTATAACCTGCATCCTAAAGTTTTCCGTTAAGGGCACGTGAAGTGGGTGCAGAGTGAAGCGGGCGCACATTTTACATGCACGAAAAGTCATACTTTCGCTGCATATTGAACAAAAATAAACTTTTCAAATACAGGGTGAGGTCAGTTACACCAGCCCCCCCCCCCCAAGCATAATTTTAGAATTTCTTTAGCTCACTGAATTGCGCCGCAAATGCGCTCATATGCGCCACAAAAATATGGCAGTCATAACATTTTGGAAAGTGATAACAAGTGAATTTTTTTTTCAATTTGAGTAAATATATGCACCCTTTTCGATACAACTTTAAATGCGCTCAAATGCTTCATAAAAATTTTCTTCGTACCTAAAAAGCTGCCCAAGATATTGAGATCACAACACTTTTCAAAGTGATGACCACTGAAAATAAAATATTTTATAATCTGCGGCGATGACGGACTTTTCGTATAGGATTTCAAATGCGCTCATATGTTCCACGAAAATTTTGTGCATATCTTAAAAATTGCCAAAGATATAGCGGTCATAACATTCTGAGAAGTAAGAACAAGTTAATTTTTTTTCAATTCTCAAAGTATTTGCACCCCTTTCGATGCAATTTCAAATGCACTCATATGCGCCATAAAAATTTTCTGCATATCTAAAAAGTTGCCCAAGATATGGTGGTCATAACAATGCAAAGTGATGACTGCTGAAAATAATTTTTTTATAATCTGCGGCGATGACGGACTTTTCGTATAAAATTTCAAATGCACTCATATGCTCCACAGAAATTTTGTGCATATCTTAAAAATTGACAAAGATATGGCGGTCATAACATTTTGAAAAGTGATAACAAGTGAAAATTTTTTCATATTCTGAAAGTATTTGTACCCCTTTCGGTACAACTTCACATGCGCTTATATGCGCCAGTTAAATTTTCTGCATATCTAAAAAATTTCCCAAAATATGAAGGTTGTAATACCACGCGAAGTGATGACAACTAAAGAAATTTTATTTATAATCTGCAGCGATAACGGACTTTTCGTATAGGATTTTAAACGCGCTCATCTGCGCCATGAAAATTTTGTACATATCTCAAAAATTGCCAAAAATATGGCAGTCATAACATTTTGGGAAGTGATAACAAGTGAAATTATTTTCTTTCAAATTTAGAAATATCTGCTCCCATTTTTAAGATATGTAGAAAATTTTTGTGGCGCATATGAGCGCGTTTGAAGTTGTATCGAGAAGGGTGCAGATATTTATAAAATTGAAAAAAATTTCACTTTTTATCACTTTCCAAAATTTTATGAGTGCCATATCATGCGTAATTTTTGAGATATGCAGAAAATTTTTGTGGCGCATATGAGCGCATTGAAAGTTGTGTCGAAAGACTGCAGAAACTTTGAAGATTAAACCATTTTTTTGCTTTGGTCATCACTTCGCAAAGTGTTAAAATCTCAATATTGTGGACAATTTTCAGGATTTGCAAAATTTTATTGTGGCGTATATGAGAGTATTTGAAGAGGAATGCCTTCCTGTCAGTTATTTTCAATTTAATGTCACGGTAAATGATTTAACACCTATGTCACACTGGCCGCCCCCCAAAAAACGATACATTTATTAATTAGTTGGCGCGAAACTTTCTATTGGTGGCGCATTTGAGCGCATTTGAAGTTTTGATGGATGACTACGATGAATTAAAAAAAATGTTATTATTTTAGAAAAATAGCGCCAGCTCCCTCCACCCCATTTGTGTCACTGATAACTCGATTATCAATGTGGCGCAAAATTTTTGCTTGATGGCGCATACCGGCGCATTTGGATTTCTTCAAGGTCATATTATCTAAAATTTGATTTTTCAAATGAGTGGGAGCAAGCGTGCCTACACCTGTTAGGAAATATCGATTCCCTTGCTTGAATCGTTAAAGGATGTTAAAACAATCCTTAAAAGAAATTCAACGACTTCTCGTGTTAGGATATGTTTATCTTGTTTATTGTGAATTATTTTTCGATCCTACTAGTATAATTAAAGAATTCCCTGATTTTACTTTTTAGGAAAGGTCGATTTCCTTCCTTGAATCATTAAGGGATGTTAAAACAACCCTTGTAATAAATTCAACGACTTTTCGTTGTGAGATATGTTTATCTTGTTTATTGTGAATTAATTTTTGATCCTACTTCTATAATTAAAGAATCTCCTGTGATTTTGGTTTTTAGGAAATGTCGATTTCCTTGCTTGAATCTGTAAAAGATGTTAAGGAAACGCTTAAAATAAATTCAGCGACTTTTTCTGTTCGTAGATGTTTCTCACATTTATCGTAAGGTGATTTCCGACTCCAATAGTATGAGCCAAAAATCTTCTGTGATTTTGGTCGTTAGAAAATGTCGATTTCCTCGCTTGAATGTTTAGAGGATGTTCAAACAACCCCCGAACATTCTGTATACAGCAAATCTAAATCTGCCAAGTTCGTGGGTACAAAACTTTCATTTCAGTGGGTTCGATCTATGAAATCTGAGACATTTAGCCAAATCTGACAAAAAAATTTTGAGAAGGATAACATTTTGACAATCGACGAATTTTTCTATTAAAACACATATGAAAACAGAAAGTTTTGAATTGCTTGAGCAAAATCTGTCCATTTCCTTGATAAATTCATTTCAAATTATTGATCTGCAGGTTGGAAATTAAGAAAAAAATTATAATTTAGACATTTTGACAAGAAGCCATTTTCTGTACATTTGGTGTGGGCTCCTTTGTGATCTTTCTTTCTGTTTCTTATAACTTTTACGTAAAATGCACTAAAAACGTAGAATTTAAAAAACCTGATATCTTTGACATGTTTTCAAAAATCTGAAAGGGAGCGGAAAATCAATCAATTTTTGTCACATAGGATTATTTTTAATATTAATCGTTTTCAGCAGAGAAAACTTTGCTTTTTACTCTTTCCTTTGGAAAAAAATCACATATTACTGTCGGTTTATTTGAACAATATGGACATTGTATTTCGAAAAATATACAGTATAATAATTCTGGAGAGTGTAATGTGACGAATAAGAGTTACTCCAGACATTTTTAACGTTAAATAAATG
Organism: Melikaiella ostensackeni; assembly: GCA_032362435.1. Classification (NCBI taxonomy): domain Eukaryota; kingdom Metazoa; phylum Arthropoda; class Insecta; order Hymenoptera; family Cynipidae; genus Melikaiella; species Melikaiella ostensackeni. The sequence continues at coordinate 25,283,655 of JAUMHM010000078.1, forward strand.
TTTTCTTATTAATCAAAGTAAAGTATGTTGCAAAACCCATTTATAACCTCTCACTTCCTAAAAAACACAAGGGCACCGTTGTGCCCCGTATGTTATGTTGTAAGATTTAATTATTATTAATATATTTAGAAAGCTTATTAGGGTGATTCATAAATAATAGCAAAAGCCTAAAATTCAAAAAATGAAAGGTGATCTCAAAAATATTTGTTCCTTTTGAAGAAAAAATTATGTATAAATTTGAGCTAAAACCAACAGCAGATACCTAGTACTCTCTCATCGGCCTTAAAGCTTTCAAAGCTTAATATCTTCTTCATTTTCGAATTTACAAAAAATTATCAGGAGGATTATTTTCTTAAATTTTTACCACGAATTCAACGGTCAAAAGTGGATTTTTAGAAAGATTAATCTTAATGTGTGTTTCTGGCAATCATATGATTCTTTATACATTAATCAATGCATTTGAATCTTCTTTCAGATGGAGAATTTCTAGACGAATCCATTTATGACCTATAATAAAGTACCTTTTGGTCTTTTTCAAAGCAAGTTATTCATTTAAAAACCAAAAAGTGAGATTTTGTATCTAAAAACTAACTTTTTTAATTTTAAATATTATTTTGTTTTCGAAATAGAACAAAAAGCTAAGTTAACAACTATCAAGTACAAATTACGAGAAATGTCAATGTATTCTGTAAAGAATTTTCTATAAAACTTTTGAAGTGCCTGAATCAGTATTAATAATGAATTCAATTCGTCAACCGAAGAAAGAGTTTGATTGCAATTTGTTACCAACAACCGCGCAGTTTTTCCTGTATACTTTTATTATCATAGTATCGAACGCAACCCTGTCAAAAATATTGTAAAAAAGGTTATCCAGGATGTCTGCAATATTTGGAATAAAATTCGAATATCAACTATGGATGAAAGAAATATTGTAAGAAAACCGAAAACTCTATTAAATGAATATAAAAGTCTATGCCGTGATACAAACCGGGATGGACTAACGCAATTTGGCAAGAAGACTAAGTTTCAACAAGTATTAAATTGTGTTTTTGATATTGCTCACTGCGACGTTTTCAAAACAATAAAAATAGAAAGCGACAGACTATTTTTGACAGATCAAAGATTAGAGGGAAAGTTAGTTATTACTAACTTGAGTGATGATTTAGTAAGAAAAAATAAAAACCAAAAAATGCGAATATCTCAATATCAGGAAAAGAAATTGAAAGAAGAACAAAGAAGAAGTACTGAATGTCAAGAAGTTAACATACAAATATCAGATTTATCCAGCGATGAAGAAAATGTATCTTCTGATAGAGATGAAGATTTTAATGTGAAGAAAGTCGGTCCTTGCTCGTTAGTCTCCTCAACATCAGAATCTTCTAAAATGCGTAAGAAAATTGAATGTTTCGGACATAGTTACTAAAAATATGGCATCGACATTAGATCGCGCTAACATTAGTGATAGAAAAGCGACGTGTATTTCATCTACAGCCATAAAAAACTATAGTAACTGTGACTTATCTAAAGTAGCCTTGTCTCGAAGTAGTCTTAAGAGAGTAAGAGAATCTCAACGTGATCAATAAGCTGTAGAAATAAAAGAAACTACTGCATTTCCGGAACAACTTGTTGTTCATACAGATGGCAAATTGCTTCCAGAAATTTCTGGGGGCCCGCTAAAAGAGGAACGTTTAGCTATTTTGGTATCGGGGAAAGAAACAGAAAAGCTGTTAGGAGTTCCAAAAATAGATAAAGGTACAGGTGAAAAAATTGCCGAAGCAACATTTACTACTATACGTAATTGGAAACTTGTTGAGAAGACCGTAGGAGTTTGCTTCGATACTACAGCAGCAAATATAGGATCTACAAATGGCGCTTGTGTTTTATTGCAAAACAAACTGTATAAGCTTCTGCTGTGGTTCGCATGTCGACATCATGCATTTGAAATTGTCCGTAAGGATGGATTTAAAGCTGCATTTGGAGCAGCTGATGATGGTCCAAATATTGCCTTATTTAAACGTTTTCGTGAAGCTTGGTCTCAAATAGATAAAAAAAACCTTTACGCCTTGCAATGATGATCGCCTATCCGGAAGTTTAAAAAACGTAAAGATTGCAATCATTACATTTGCTTCAAAAGTATTAAAAGATTCCAACAAATCATTTATTTTGAGAGATGATTATAAGGAACTTCTGGAATTAACACTGATATTCTTAGGCAAACATCCATCTAATATACCGGATGGTCCAAGGTTTCGAATTCCAGGTGCCTTTCATCATGCAAGATGGATGAGCAAAGTGATATATGTCCTGAAAATCAATCTTTTTGGAAATCAATTTCATCTCACTCAACGCGAGAGAAGGCAATATGCGGAATTTGGATTATTTGTAGCGGTATCATACGTTAAGCCATGGATCCAATGTCCTAATATTTGCAATGCTCCTGTGAATGATCTCTCATTTATCAAAATATTGACTTCCTATAAGAATACTTTTACACCTATTCCCGAGGCCGCATTAAAGGCAATTAAACGTCACTTGTGGTACTTAGGTCAAGAAATGGTAACTCTCAGTCTTTTTTCGGACCTATTGCCTACTGAGACAAAGCGTGACATGGTTTTACAGCTGGAGAGATACTCTGATCAAGAATACGGTCGCTCTATCAAATATGAAGGAAAAGACGATGTCAGCAAAAAATCATTGCAGTCATTCATTGGGCCTGCTTCTCATTTCATATTAAATGTATTAAAAATCAACACCTCTTTCTTAGAAGAAGACGTTCAGGATTGGGAGAACCTCATTTCTTATCAGGAAGCTAAGAAAGTTATTCAAACTCCAAAATTCATAAAGGATCGTACGGAAAGAGGGTTGCTCTGGCAAAAACTTTCAACACTTCCATGACAAAGAAAGAAGAACAGAAATAATTCCTTCTGCAAGCGGTGGAAAATCATAGGAAGCGTTTTCCAAATGCTGACAAGAATACACTCATAGCTGCATTCAAGAAAAGGCAATTAGTGGAAGAGGCAGAATCATAATGTTCATTTAACGACGTTTATTATGCGATAATTCCTTTTAAATTTTAATTTGTACTTCAAATTATCTTTAACATAACAAAAGAAGACTACTATTTTTTAAAGCCATATGTTAAGATATTAAATATAACATTACATATTTAAAATTCATATCTTACATTTTGGAACACTAAAGATACATTATTATAGGTCAACGAATTCGTCTAGAAATTCTCCATCTGAAGAAAGACTCAAATACATTAAAATTATATTATTGCGAAAAACACCCACTAAAATTAATTTTTCTCAAATCCAATTTCACCGTTGAATTCGCGGTCAAAATTCAAGAAAATAATGATTTCGATGTTTTTTTGTAAATTCTAAAATGAGGAAGATATTAAGCTCTAAAAGCTTTGAGGCCGGTGAGGGATTACTAGGTATTTTTTTGTTTTTGCTCAGATTTATACTACATAATTTTTTCTTAAAAGGAACAAATATTTTCGAAAGCACCTTTAATTTTTTTTAATTTTAATTTTTTAGACCACCCTAATAAATATTGATATAAAAGATATATTATTGTAATAACATTTTTTTGTAAGGCTTATTTATATGCGCCCGAAGGATAATACATTTTTCCAATTACCATATAAGAGAAGAAGGCGAGTTTCCTTATTACTGTCCGGAAGAGGAAAATTCTTCCAAACTGCCTTCGGATTGAAAAAATTGTTTATGGATTCTTATCCTGCCCTTAAAGACTTAATTGGCATAAATAACATTTCCAACAAGTAAACTGAATCATGTAAATTTACAATTAAGCTATTGACCCCGTAATTGCCTCGGCTGTTAGGTATAATTTAAAAAAAAAAAAAAATTTGCAAAATTTTTTTTTTATATTGATATCATTTCGATCTTAATAACAATTTTTAAATAGGGACACAAGCTCAAGGTTTGTTCCAATCTGTAGGATTGCCTATAAATACTATTAGGATTTTTTTTAATTAAGTCATAAATGTTTACCTCAATTTATCAAAGATATCTGTTTTTGTTTGAATATTGCTCGAAGAATGTTTATGAAATGAGCAATTTTTATAAATGTGTAATTGTTTGAATTATTACCTTTTTCTATTTAAGAAATATGGAATAATCTGAATAGATTGAAAGAAAAACTTTTAAAAAACGTAAACTCTAATGAAGTCATCTGGTGTAACAGAAAATCGCACAAAAAGTCTTTGAAACGAGAAAAGTATACTTACAAAAATCTGTCTGAGAGGCTCATTAGAGACATTTATGTAAACAAATGAAAAAAAGGGGAAAAAAGGAAAGAGACAACTAAATCAACCTCGCTCTCTTTGCCTTATTCTTTCTCCGTCTTTTTCATACTACTGGGAACTAACATGTTTCGAGGTCATTTACACCTCCTCATCAGGGAAATAATTTTTATAGTAAACTACGGTAATATATTTTGGTCTGATTTTTTATTTTTATTTCAAATAGAAACGAATCTCAGATATAGGATTTTAGATTTACTTTTCTAGAAAGTACTATCGTTTTAAAACTTTTTTGGAAAAATTTGTACTTGCTTTTTATCTTAGTTGAATAATTTTAAAAACGGAGATTCTGGGATATAAACAACAGAATTGGTTTTAAACTTCATAAATATAAAAAACAGTAGAAAATTTGATGAAACCATAACAAATGGAGATGTTGTTCATAAGGAGAGAGGGTAACAATGCAATTCATTTAATAACAAATCTTTCCAGATAAAATAATGCCTTTGATAGTTTCATTAGAACTTTATGAATAAAAGGGGCGTGTTTTAGATTTTTATAAACAAAAAGAAATGCATTCCAGATTCTCTTTTTTTTTTAATTATTCAACTAAGATAAAAAGCATATACAAATATTTCCAAAAATGTTTTTAAAAGATAGCTTCCAGAAAAGTAAATCTAAGATCCTATCCAAGATTCGTATTAATTTAAAATAAAAACAAAAAATCAGACCATAATATATTACCGTAGTTTACTATAACGGACAAACAATAAGGCAAAGAGAATGAGGTTGATTTAGTTGTCTCCTTCCTTCTTCTCCTTCTTTTTTTATTTGTTTACATAATTGTCTTTAATGAGCCTCTCACACAGATTTTTGGAAACATGCACTGGAACCTCGATTTATTTGCCCTCGATTTATTGTCTTCCTAGAAAGTCTGCCGGCTCACATTCAGTGATGAGGGGTTGAAAACGCCGAGAGAGAGAATTGCCGCCGGCCTCGCATTCTTTGGTGGGGAGGTCCGAGGAGCCGAGAGAGAGGCGAGGGAGCTCAGCGGAATTACGCAGATCCCCTTGACTTTTTACATCGTAGAAATTCTTGGAATGGAGTCACGGTCATCGAGGCGATACCCGAGACTCAAACTAAATCTAGGTTCCAGTGTACTTTTGTCGTTTTAAAAACTTTTTGTGAGATTTTCTGTTACACAAGATGACTTTATTAGAGTTTATGTTTTTTTAAAAGTTTTTCTTTCAAATTTAAGAAACAGAGACTTCGACAGAGACATTAAGCCATAGACTTCGTTCCGCTCCGTTAAGGTTCAGCTCTTAGTCGACTCTATGAATAGATTTGTTCTAAATCAACTTACAAAAAAGTTAGGTAATTTCAAACGTATTACACTCAATTACATTTCAATATAATAAATTAAGATGAAAAAATATTGTTGCAATAAATATAGTTGCTTTGCATAAGGATAGAAGATGAATTGACGAATGAACGTACTCAAAACTAAGTTAGATAAATAAGCGATAGTTTTATTTTTGAGAAATACACTAATAGCTTTTATTTGATTATTAAAAAAGAAATCAGATTAAAAATTTTTTTTCTCATCCCTTGAAATCCAGCAAGTCTTTTTCAAACTGATGGAGCAACACCATCTATCTCATCGCGGAGAAGACAAATCCCGACTACAAGAGATGATCCGCATCCCGATGCTGCGCGTCTGAACCGTGTCTCGAGATGATTTTCAGCATCTGCTTATCAGGCTCCCATAAGGAAGAAGCTGGTTCATTTTCATCTATGGACCAGTTTCTGCACTACCTGTTCAGCGGCGCAACTCAAATTTTCGAACCCTTTTCGTATAAAGGAATACAAAATACAAAATTTAATCGATATTTAAAAAAAAAAGAAGAATGTAAAAACGAGACACTTCTGAAAACTAACGGCACTTCTACATAGATTATAGGTGTCCCAAATATCCAATTATCCCCAAATATATTATGAGATCTGGAATTTATTTCACTTATTATAGTAATTATTATATAAAACGTATATAGGATTTCTTTCTTTTGTGCTCTATACTTTGGGTTTTACTATAGTAATTATTATTATCAGTGCCGGTTTAAGGAAAAATGCACCCCTGGCATTTCTAGTTGCCCTTCGCCCCTTTCTTTCAACCTTTTCATATATATTATTCTATTAAATATCCTCAAATTATGTTACTAAATAGGTTTAGTAATTACAATTTTTCATTTGATATTACTTTTTTATTTTATGAGTACATATTACTCTCTGAATTAGAATCATTGCGAGATTTCACTGATTTTCAGTGAAAATCCTTTTTGATTTCAATCAGTGACTACAAAGAAAGATTCGGACTCACACCACTATTGACACATTTTGACACTTTTTTTTTAACGATGCATCTATTTTTTCAGTTTGCCTTTAAACATATTTACAGACTTCTTCGCTAGATTGACTAAAATAACATATCCGCCAATTGAAAAATTGAAATTTTGAAAGATTTTGAAGATTTCAAAAGATTTCAAATTTTAAAAAAATATTTTAAGGGTATTCTAAAAATTTCATGAGTTTTCGACAGATTTAAATAGATTCCAAGGAGTTTTAAAGAATTTTGACTGATTCCGAGGAATTTCAGAGAATTTCTAGGGATCTTAAGAGATTTCAAGAAGTTTCATCTGATTTCAAAGTTTAAAAAATTTTTGAAGAATTTTCAAGGGATACCTATTTTAAACCTTAAAAAATTAATGAAGGAATTTTAGAAAATATTGAAGATTTCAAGATACGGGCTTGCAAAAGATTTCTAGGGATTTCACAAGATTAAAGAAATTTTAAAAATTTCAAAGAAATGCATACAGTTTAGAATATTTCAAAAGATTCTCAGGAATTTCATGAGATTTCAAAGTATTTCATAGGATTTTTGAAAATTTCAAGAGATTAAAAAATTTCTGAGGAATTTCAAATGATCTGGTAAAATTTAAGAAGATTTGAACATTTTTAAGGCTTTTTTACGGTATTTATAAAGTTTCAAGATATTTCTAGGAATTTTACAATATTTGAGGGATTCATAGGATTTCAAAAGAAATTAAAAGGTTCCATAAGATTATAAAAAATATCTATAGATTTCAAGGGGTTAAAAATATTTGAGAGTTTTCCAGCGATTTAAGAGTACTTCGACAGAATCCAAGAGTTTTTTATAGATTTCGGTAAATTTTAACGGATTTTATAGATTTTATGGGACTTCAAAACTTTTAGGGTGTTTTAAAAGATTTTAAGAGATTTCACATGGCTTTATCAGATTTTAAGGGATTTTACGGGATCTCGGAGGATTTCAAAGATTTTATCATTTTTGAAGCAATTTTGAAAAATATCACAGATTTCAAGATGTCTTACGAGATATTTAAAAGATTTCAATGAATTCCAACGGGTTTTGTAGAGAACTTTAGGGATTAAAATAAAATGAATGGGACTTCTGGGAATTTCTAACAACTTCTACGATTTTTAGGGATTTCAGAGATTTCAAGGGATTTCAGGGTTCTTAAATGATTTTAACAGACTTCAAAGCTTTTAGAGGATTTTAAAATATTCGAAAAGATTTAACGCAATTTTATGCAAGATGCATATTGTATACCAGATTTTGAAAATAAGCATTGCATAAGTTCATTGCATGACACTATTTTGCGACTATTTTTCAAAACCTATGCTACTATTGACACTATTTTGAATTTCCCAAATTAATCCGATGTCTGCAATGATCATTTGTTTATATAATTTGATTACAAAATCAACGAATAATATCTAATGACACATTTTGATTTTCGATTACACTATAAATCATTGGCAACATAATTTAAAAACAATTTAGAGAACAAATTATTTTCATTTGCCTTTAAATGTCCACATCGGTAATTTGTTCACATAATTTTGATAAGATCATCAATTAATATCTAATGACAAATTTGTATTACTAAACATCTTTTGCAACATAACTTGGGTAGAATTAATAGAAAGAACTACTTCTATCTGCCTTCAAATCTCCACACTGGACTTCTGTATATATAATTTGTTTATAAAATTAAGATAAAATATCGAACGAAAAATTTTCATTAAAAGACGCAACTAGCAATATAATTTGAGAAGCATTAGGAGAAAAAACATTTTTTTTCTGCCTATAAATGCCTATTGTATGTATTTTTAAAATAAAATTTATATATAAAATTAACAAGAAATGTCGGATGACAAATTTCCGAGATGAAACATTGTAAAAATCCTCAGTATTGATTATTTCTTAATGTAATTTGTGTATAATAATTAACTTCACAACTGACAAGTCTGTTTTGTTACAAATATTCCCGCACATTAAATCCAAGCGATACTGAGCTTAGTGAGCATATAAAAAATTGTTGCTAGATGATTTTAAAAAATATATAAAAATCGACTTTTTCGCCACTTGCAATAACACAAAAGTTAAAACATACAAAAATTCAAAACTTTGCTCACACAGACCTCCTTAAAATTGAATGAAGAATTTTTCTAAAACAAAAATTCAAAATCGGTTAAGAGTTGTCTTCTGCAAGTTATTTTTAACATTTTTTTTATTTCGCCCCCCTGTGGGGCGCCCCTAGGCATTTGCCTATCTCTGTCTAATGGGTAATTCGGCACTGATTATTATTTATAGTTTTTTTTCTTTTGTGGCTCTCGAATCTATGATATACGATGATCAAAAGCAAAAACATTCGAAATATTTTTTATTTTTTATGGATGTAAAGGGTAGAGCAAAAAAGAGAATGTAATTGTTATGTAATTTTAAAAAATTCATCATTATTTAGAATTGAATATCAATAAATTAGAAAAAAATAAACCAATTTTGAAAAAGAAACAATTTAAATTCTTGCACCTTGGTTATATTAATTTATTTCTTCATACAAATAGCAGCTGATTCTGAGCGTCCATGTGGCCTTCCATTCACACAATTCGAAGCATTAATTAATTGAATTAAACGGTTCGATCATCGAAGCACGTCTTCCAGAAAGAGACAGATTCATTTTACTTTCGGTCGAATGAAAAGGAAATGTATTTGAATTCCCTTTCTATTCTATTGAAAACGAAACGAGGGTTTTTGGCATCGAAGCAGCCTTGATTTGGGTTGTTTCGAGGCTCTTTAGAACAGGAGAACATCTTAACTAGGGTGAATTGAAGGTACGGGGTAGTTTCACCAATTTTCCCTTTTCTCTCGAAAGTCTGAATTTTCTATTATTATTTAAAGGTTCTCATTTCAAATTTTTAGGGATCAAAAGTTTCAACTTTCTTCGGATTTTTAAACGATTTATAACTTATACTCATATAAGTATACTTTTACCACAGTATATGAAAAAGTTTTCTGAAGAAGAGATTCATGATAAAAAAATTTTGATTTGAAAATTACGTGAATTTATATGTTAATATTTTGAGATTTCAAAAATGATTTTTATATGAAAATAGCCTATTGTTTGAGATAATAATTTCAAGTTACATATTTTAAATACTTTGTATCTATAAGATTAATGTGAATGTACTTTAATGAAACTAATCGATTTAATTGGAAAAATTTAGAAGAAAAAAATGAATACAGGGTTGCAAACTTGCAATGAAGAGCATCGAGTACGCTGCACGATGGTTGCGGAATGGATGTTGGCAACCAGGGTGAAACACCGGGAGAGCACGAATACAAGAGGGTAGATCGAGGGTAGCTTGTGAAACATTTCCGCCATGAAAAGGGTACATAAAGTTTAATATTTAATTTAATTAATTTAATATTAAATCAATATTAATATAATATTTAAAATTCAAATGAATAAGTGCGAAGAATTATATGATCAGTGTTCGTGGTGAATTACGTAAGCATATTTGGGGTGGGAAGGGGCTAGACTAGTTAGGACCAAGTCTGTTCATATAGTTAGCTAGACCAACCAACGATTTTTTTCAGTATCAACCCCTTAATTTACGTTATTTGTTGTTACAAAATTTGCATAGTTTGTTCAGATTTACAAACAAGAGTAGATAGCTCTCAACCCATAAACAATCCCCAAAGGTGACATTTTAATTTTCGTTGAAACGCGATTAAATAAAACTGATATAGAAATACCCTCTTCCAAAGAAATATTTCGATCAACCACTTTCGAAAATGTCCAGTTGAGAGGCATTATAGTGTTTGCGAAGGAGGAATTAAAAGTTGAAGTTTTAAAGCATATTGTACAAATTGAAAAAGATAATAATAAAAGCAGTTATATCAGTCAAGTTGATTAGATATGCTTAAAACTCGAAAACATCGTCATAATTGGTGCTTACAAGTCTCAAAATTTCAGTTATCAAAGTTTCGCTAAAAATTTAACAACTGCTCTAGACTTCATTTGAAAACATACTCGTAATCCTCAGGTACCTATACTTGTTATTGGTGTTTCAATATTGACTTAAATGATGATACACGATTATCAGTCTTAACAGCAGTTATGTTGCAAAATAAATTAACATCACGTTTGCCTAAAGGTACTGCAATAACAGATTTCAATACTCAAATTGATGTAATTTTTTCAAACATTGAAAAGTATTCTTGTGGAACATATGAAACCTATTTCTCTGATCATGAACCAATGTTTATTCAAATATGTTGCGATTCCATTAAATGAGATAGTGAAAACCCTTTGAATATGGCCAACAATAGTATACAAATTATTGGCGATGATAAATTTTTGCATTCATTTGATAATTTAGGCATATATGAAAATACAGTCCTGTGTGATGTAACTGAAGAGTTATCTCAAAAAATTGAATGAATGCGCATTTCTCAAGAATCTTGTGACAAAGAAAAAACAAAAAATCAATCGGAAATAGTTAATGCTAAGGATAATAAGGAAAATTTGAGCTATCTTTTAAGAATTGCAGAACCTCAATTAAATATAGAGGTTATTGAGACTACTGAATTTTGAAGTGTGCTTAACATCTGGATATATTAATTCATTTGGAGACTTGATCAATTCACAATTCAGTTATTATCAGGACCAAGATACTAAGTTTTTGCAATTTCCTCACCGAATAAAAGAAATTTCGAAAGAAAAAAAAAGTGCGAATTTTATGTAGTGGTGCCACAGATAAGGACAGTATAGGTCACTGGATATGTACGTATTAGGATGGAACAAAAGTTAACATATAGATAGCATAAACAGTAGTATATTCAACACTCAGCAAACGTTATTTTTGAATAAATTCTATTGATGGAGACCAAAACTTAAATTTCATTCAGTCCAACAGCAACCTAAATCTACAAATTGTGGTTTATATGCTATTGCATTTGCTACTTCTATATGTTTTGAGGATAATCCTGAAAATGTATCTTGTGATGAAAGTCAATTAGGAACATGGGTTATACAAAAATGCTTAAAGAAAGTAAAATAGATTGTTTCCCATAAAAAATTTTTAAATTATATTAAGACACTAAAAGTGCATAAATCATTTGAAAAAGGCTTTTAAGCCACGTAACTTTTCATGGGATTCAAGTTATTTTAGATAAAATGTAATTGTTACTTTGATTAGTATTAATCAGTATTTAATAATGATTAATACTATACGAATTTTCTAAACTAACTTGTGTTTTCAACTTAATTTTTCTAATTTTGATATTTGCGGTAAACTATGGTTTTCATATTTAATTTTGAAACTCGCTTAAAGTGTAAATCGGACCCTACATATAAAGTCTCTTAAGCCACGTATTTTTAAATGCGATTTGAAGTATTCTAACGTATAATTGCAACTAATTATTAAATATACGATCACATAAATACCGTGTTTGTATATAAACTTTATTCCTTTCATTTTTATTACTAAAATATGATTAATAATTTTACTTCGAATCACCTTTAAAATGTAAACCGGACCCATATTGAAAAAATGCATTCACTCAAAAAATTAAATTAAATTGAAAAATACCTATAACCTTAATTCAAGTTTAAAGCACAAAACAAATTTTTCCCAGGGCGAACCACAGCTATTGAGTGGGTCGCAGGTGGTGGGGTAGCGAATGCCCTGAGTAAAGTATCGTTTCACTAAAACTGTATTTTTATATAATTTTTTAATTATAAAAACAGGACAATGAAATTACGTCTGTTTCAATATCATCGCATATTATGAATTGTAATGTGTAATATACATTTATTGAAATGATACATTTCTCAGGGTAGCTGCGAATAAAGACTAATGCAAAATAAAGAACAAATATTTAAAAAATGCTGAATAATAAAAGTTGTACTTTATTTTGCAATATCTGAATAAGCAGTCCCGGACCGAGATACAGAAATTAATATAATATACAATTAATATAATAGAGTTGAACATACTATAGAAAATTTTGCATTTTGGACATATGTCAATCGCGTGCGAAGCACGAGACACGTGATGAGAATGTATTAGTTAAAGTCGAAGAAGCTTTAACAAAAGAGAATTCACAATCACTAAATTACAGTAGTCTATGGTATAACCTTTAATTTTGAAAGATCTGTGCACAAATTTGAGGAAAGTACAAAGACCGAGCGCGTAGCGCGAGGTAAATACGTTATCGAGCGCGAAGCGCGAGATTCGACAGACGCGCGCCCTAGGCGCGCTCAAATCTCTGTTACATTTTGTAGTTAACAGTGAAACTTCCGACAAAGATTATAAAATTATTATTCAGAAGAAATAATTTAGGTAATGAAAATTTAATCATTTATGAATTATTAAGGGTGAAAAGTGAAAAAAACGTTTAATTTAATGGCATTTTTCACATTTTTGTTTAATCCGCGCTCTTGAGCGGAGGCGCTCAATTGGTGCAACAGAAGTAAATATATATATATATATATATATATATATATATATCAAATTTAATTAAAGAAAAAGACCGCCATTTGTGGTCGCCCATCTCACGGTTGTGAGGCGTGGCCATGGGTGTGATTTACCGCGGTTCTACTGGGAGCCGGTGTCATTTTCATGGATGGCAGTCGCTCCCAGGGGAACCCTGCGATGGTTCTTTGACCAATTTTCTTAAATAAATGAATAAATAAATATATATATGCTTTCAAAAACAATGTGAGATTATAAAAAAAATACTTTGTAAATGGTTTTTTACACGCTTTTATGCTTAGCTTTCTTTGTATGTTTAATGCTTAGCTCAATTTACATATGGATATGACAGCTTTATTATGTACCTTAATCTAATTATAGTAACTAGTAAATAGGAAATGCCGTATTATATCAGTTTTAATATGATTAATTGGATCATCTTATATAAAATTCAAGATACATGCTCAAATTCCATATTATTAAAAGGTCCGCCAATACGAGTATACCGCAGATGAAGCTGCCTTGAGGAAGCAGCTTTCTGCATCTCCTACAGAGTGCCATCTTCGAAAACTTTCAGGAGCCTTAGGGGTAAAAATGTGCAGAATGTATCATCCAGCTCAACGACGATTCTGGCACCATACTTGGTTTGAACCTTCAGGCTCTTCGTCACAGAATATTTACGTCTAGGAGTAAACTCGGACAGCAGCTTCATCGGCCGGAATCCCTTCACGCGGCCAACGGTGTTGATCTCCTTAAGGGCCATACTCTTGGTAAAGCGTCAGAGGATTTGCTCGAGCTGTAGCTTCAGTCAACCTCGGAGACGTTGGAATGAATAAAATAGCACAGCAACCCTGCTTATATAGAAAGATACCCCCACTCTTTACTATCCTACCCCTATTCAAAGTCTGCGCAAAGAAAGTGTATTCTACTGCTCATTCGCCAAAGACAAGAAAAGAAAAAACTTATATTTATGAAAAAAATTCGAATTGAAAATGACTTAACTATTTTAATTGAAACTGATAAAAATAATTGATGTAAGATATTAAAGTGTTGAAGAGCTCGGATGAAAAGATCTTGGAAGTACTAAAAATCTACAAAACCAGATGTCATCTTTTGGAAGAGAAGAATGAAAAATTCGAAGAAAAAATTAACTTTCTTGCGAAAAAGATAAAATTTGTAGATATAAAAGAAAGATCTAGGAATATTTTTCTCTACAACGTGGCGGATGATTCGGCTAATAACGAGAACCTTTTTCAAACGGTGAACTAAATTTTCAAGAAAGCTAAGATAATTATACCTATTAATTGCTTTGGAAAGACCATTAGAATTGGAAGAAAAGAGGGAACAAGACCTGTTCTACTTTTTTATTCACGAACTCGAGATTAAAAGGTGAGATATTTAAGAAGACTAAAAATCTGCGCTCTTTGAATGTATTTTTCGCAAATGACTTTACTCATGAACAAAGAAAGATACGCATGAAGCTTCGAGATTATCAAAAAAAGCTGGAGAGTCTTGGGAAGTCCTCAATGATTAAAGGTATCCGACTGTTGATGGATAATCAGTATTTCGATGTATCCTTAACGGCGAAAATTGTGGCAGAGATAAGTGAGGATATTTATCAGTCTGATGGGGGAATCTCAACATCTTCTTCGAGCTCTACTGCTAGCGGAAAAGGGCAAGAGGACGCCCCTCAGAATCAGATTCTTCCAGCACAGATGTCAATAAAAAAATCAAACATACCCAAAAAGGAAATTCAACTAAGGCTGTTGTAAAGGAAACTTTAGGAGAAGAAAACTCAAAGTCGATCACAAGTTCATAAACGGTTCACCAACAGTACCAGCAACTCGAATTATATTCTGGAATGCAAGGGGATTTAATAATCTGGATGATATCTATTACCATACTACTACAGATGACATTATATGTGTGTGTGCGACATGGCTTACTTTCTCACCTCGAATTACGTATCCTCAACGTCACATCGACTGTCAAGTTGTACACAGTGCGGCTACGAGAGAATCCTCAAAAGGAAGAGCAAAGTTAGGTTTACTAATGATTAACAACCCAAATAAATATAAAATGGAAACGATAGGTGTGGCTGAGGATTACATTTTTGTTAAACTCAAAAGTAATAGTTTTAATATAGTTATTGGATCAATATACTCTAGCCCTAAATCTAATTTTGAAAATTTTCTGTACAATATA
>JAUMHM010000078.1:25327615-25351242 GCA_032362435.1 Melikaiella ostensackeni
TGAATTTTGAACCCGAAATTATGAATCTTCAACAAAAAAGTTAATTTTCAACCAAATAGTTGATTTTTCAACAAAATCGTTGAATCCTGAACTAAAACAGAAATTTTCAACCAAACAGTTGCATTTTTAAACAAAAAAGGTTAAGTTCCTACTAAAAGAAATGAATTTTCAGACCGAATGAACGATTTTTCTACAAAAAAAGTTGAATTTTCAACCCGAAAATATGAATTTTTATCGAAAAATTTAATTGTCAACCTTAAGAGATAAATTTTCAACCAAATCGTTGAATTTTCTACCAAACTGTTAAAAGTTCAAGCCAAAAATACGAATTTTGTACAAAAAAGTAGAATTTTTGACCCGAAAATATGAATTTTCAACAAAAAAGTTAATTGTTTTATCCATTTAGGTATTTACAATGACTGAAAAATATTAATTATAATAAACTCGCAAAATCGTGCATATTCCGATTTTTTATGTTAATTACTCAACGCTTAAGCATTCACAAGTGGATAATAAATTTAGGTTATTCAAGTATTATGTAACTTGAATGACTCCATATTGAGAAAAATTATACCTGGAAATATCTACACTGAAAAAAATTCCTGCGAAATATTCACCTAAGTCATGTAGTTGACTGGAAATTAGTAAATCCATCTACTTTCTCAATTGAATTAATCATTATTGCTTAATAGATAATACCATTGTTGCTGTAGTCGAACTGACTATGCATAGTAATAGCCGTAACAGAACATGTAGTTCCACTTTACTACAAAAATTACATTGGAGCCGCAGGGAAATAAAAGTATAGTTGGATTTATTACTTAATCTTACTTTTTCCAATTCCTATTGAATTCAGTCAAATCAACCTCAAACATTTGCTACAACGAATGCGTTTCATACTTCACGTAACTATATACCCCATAATTAATTTGACTAAAAAAGTGACATTGAGGCCCTAGGGAACTAAGCACCTTAGTTGAAAAGTAGTCAAATCTACTAAGAATTTTTTCAGTGTAGAAATACCTGGAAAAAACCTGGTATTGTCAGGGAATTTTTTCCAGGATTTGAGTAGACACTCTGTACAATTCTCATCTTACTTAAATGGAGGGTCACTCATCCGATAGACAACTTAAAGTGAGTGTAAGGCAAAATGACAATACCGGTTTTGTAGCGTGAAATTGTAATACTTGTATGGTAATCAGCGCGCATTATTCGAAATTACAATACACGTATTGCAATTTCTCCTTCCACTACCGGTATTGTAGTTTTGCCTTACATTCGTATTCTGAAAGTGTTGTGAAATCCCAAACATTTTTAACAGTGCAGGTTTGAATTCGCACTAGAAAGAAAAAAATATTCAAATTCCAAAGAAACGTCAAATTTGACCTATGAAAGATTTGCAACAAAAAAAAGTATGGAGCTCACAGTAAACCCCGGGATGTCAAACTGTTGCGTATCATTCTGATTGTCAACATCAGATCAAAATGATCCACTTGTACGGATCCAAAATCAATTTTTTTACAACTTCGTGCATATCTGTCGAGTGGCAGTTGTTATACCTCTTATTGAAAGTCATAGGTTAGTCATTAGCGACATAATATTTATAAAACATTAAAACCAAAGCAGGGATGTCACGACCAATTCATTGCCAAATACATGTAGAGTACACAGTAAAAAAAAGGAATATTTTTCTTGCAGAGCATTTTGCTCCAGCGATCATTTAACTCTCGAAATCATAATTCAATCGCATCATTTGATCTGCTTTCAGGGTCATCTGTCAGCATAAGCAAAATGGCCGTCAGTTTTTGTTGCGGATGTGATACCCTAAATATTTTGTCTAAACGCGTGCAAGTGACAACTAAACAACAGAAGATATATTCTGTTATCAAGTTTCGTCATTTTTTAATTTTTCAAGTACAGTGCGCGATCAGAAGTCATAAAAAGCTCGCATATGAGCTAAAGTACTCCAAGAATGTCGGCCATCTTGGCTTGACTTGAGTATACATGAACCTGAATCAAATCATTATGACCTCAAAAATCGATCATTAATTCCGGCCGATCAAAATGCTCTTGATTTCGTTATCATTTTTGTTGCATATCAAAATTATATTGATTCCCGTATCATTTGAACATCATTTTTTAGTATGTTCTTAATCTCACTTATCACTATTTTCACCATAAGTAGAGTTAGGACTAATGGAAAAAAAATCTTTTGCCCGAATACGAAATACCTTTTCCAAAAAAGGTTTCGAATTGTGTTGATTTTTTTATTTTCACCCATATGCAATAAATTGAACACGTGGAGGTGCAGTTTGTGCCACTGACTGGCCAGTTCGTTTCTAGGACAGCCAGTTTTTCACGCATTTTCGCGATACTCGACTCGGCCGGCCTAGCCTAACCTATCTGCGCCTAACCTTCTTTCTTGCACTCGATGAAATTGCAATTGGAATGATCGATGACGAACAAACCCGCACGCTCGGCCGACGTTATTTTGCTCTTAAGTATACTCCTGCAAGGCTTTTACATGCACTCTCCAACTTTTTGTTTGCGTAACCCAAAGTCCCTATAGCGTCGAGTACGAAAAAACCAAAGACCGACAGTCGCCTTTCGCAATCATCCGCTTGCAGCGAGAGAAAAGATTTATTAGGCGCATTTGAATGTCTACCTAATCCTCGATTTGCGCCTAGTTTACTCCCTCGTTAACCTACAATTGCGATTTATTCCTTCCTAAGCCAAATTATTATAATCCAGATCAGAGTCTAATTGATTTTTCCAGGTTGATTCAAGTCTTGGATGTATGTTTATCACATTTGAAAAATGCAGTTGATATTTGCATTCAATGAGAAACTGCAACGAGAGGCAAATTAATTGGACCTACGAAATCAAGCTGGTTCAATTAAACGACCCACAGGCTTTAATCAGAAATTCATGGATTTATCCATTGGTGTTTCGTTCATTTTTCCATTTGCTAATGAACCTTTTAGATCTTTCATTAATATTTTTAGGAAATTCAACATTAAAGTAGTTCTTACATATCGAAAGGATATTTTCGGATGCTATTCTGATAAGAAAGATATCATTCCTTTCGATTTGAAAACACATGTGATATACATATGTTTATGTCGGGCAGACAAAAAGGTGCATTAAAACTAGAATCAAAAGACACGAAAACGACTGAAAAAAAATGCAAGAGGCACTGAATTGGTTATGCACTTGCATGTTAATGATCATAAGTTTTTATTCTCAAATACAATAATTTTAAATCATGAAAGCAACCATAGAAGAAGAAATTTTAAAGAGATGTTTTTTATTGTCAAGAATACCGTTTTTGTAAATAAGAGATCTGATGTTGAATTGTTTAGTAATATCTATCATAGTCTTATTTTATCCACTGACAATTTTTAAAAAATTACGCTAAACGTCTTAGCGTTTCTTGAAAATTCGCGCCAAGCGTCCATCTTGTCTTAGAGGTTTACATATAGTCTCACGTCACTTTACATTCTCTCTCCAGCATTAGCGTCTAACGGAGTGTGTTAGTCCACAATAAATGTTTATATAAATTTCAAAATGTTGAAGGACGCTGGATAAAGGGAACTTAGAAATTTTTTGGTTGACCCCAATTATAAACACGGCACCGACCCCATATTTATTTTCAGAAGTAGATTGTAGGATAAATAGACAAAACTCATCAAGTATTCGGGGTTTGATGAAATCCTGGAATCCATTTAACGTAAAATACATCGCGTTTTCATGAGAAAATGAATATTTTGATAGAAAATATTCATTTTCTGAAACGTTGAAATAAACATCGAGCAGATAAATTCTGAAAAAGAGATGGCGAGTGTCAAACACACTTAACTTCAGTCATATTTTTCAGACACAACACCAACACTAAATGAAAAAAACGCTCTGAATAGCATCCTTAAACAAACTAAACTTTACAACTATAAAGCAAATTTCGAGATTTAATGCGAAACAAAAGTGAAAAGTACTTCCAAATTTTTTTAGAACTACGCGACGGAAAATGATAGATGAAGGAGCAAGAGAAACCGATCTAGCAGCGCGTTCACAAGGCGGTAGCGGCAACTTTTTGTACTAAAATGGTAAAATCGCAGATTACCCAGAGAATCGCGGTCGGTAATTTCTCTTTTTCCTCAAAACTAATTATTGGAATATATGAATAAAAACCAACAATTTTCATTATAAACATGAATCCTCAAATTATTTTTTGCAGAAATACAAAGATAAAATACTATTTATAAAGTTATTCACCAAGTTCACAAGTCATTTATAAATACATAAATTCACTAAGCTTAGACAATAATTTATTGCTAACTACAAGTCACTTTCCTTTATAAATAAATGAATTTACCAACTTTGCGAAACTATTCATTATTTTCTAAATTCACAAGTCCATTTCTTATAAACAAATGAATTTCCTAAGTTGTCAAATTATTTATTACTAATTCCACTAGTCACATTCCCTTTATAAATAAATAAATTGATAAATTTACCAGCTTTGCGAAATTATTTATTCCCAAACTCACAAGTCTCTTTCTTGTAAATAAATAAAAAAATTCTCCAAGTTATCAAGTTATTTATTTATAGATTCACAAGCCTATTTTCTTCATAAATAAACTATTTTGCCAACCTTGTGAAATTATTTATTTATAAATTCACAAGTCTCTGTCCTTTATGAATAAATAAAAAAAAGTTTTACCAACTTTGCGAAATTATTTATTTGTGGATTTATAAGTGTCTGTCCTCTATGAATAAATAAATTTAAAAATTCTCTAAGTTTTCAAATGATTTATTTATAGATTCATAAGCCTATTTCCTGTATGAATTAATTAATTTACGAACATTGTGAAATGATTTAGTATTTCGAGATTTACAAGTGCATTTCTTATAAAGAAATAAATTTTCTAAGTTGTCAAATTATTTATTGGTAACTTCAAAATTCACTTTCCTTGATAAATAAATAAATTTACCAACCTTGTGAATTTATTTATTTATAAATACACAAGTCTTTGTATTTTATCAATGAATAAATAAACTTACCAACTTTGCGAAATAATTTATTTATAAATTCACAAGTCTCTGTCTTTTATGAATAAATAAATAAGAAAATTCTCCAAGTGTTTAGATTATTTATTTATAGATTCACAAGCCTATTTCCTTCATAAATAAGTTTATTTACAAACCTTGTGAAATTATTTATTTATAAATTCACAAGTCTCTGCCCTTTATGAATAAATAAAAAAATAATCGTACCAACTTTGCGAAATTATTTATTTGTAAATTCACAAGTCTCTGTCCTCTATGAATAAATGAATAAGAAAACTCTCTAAGTTTTCAAATTATTTATTTATAGATTTATAAGTCAATTTCCCATATGAATTAATTAATTTACGAACCTTGTGAAATTATTTATTTATAAATTCACAAGTCTCTGTCCTTTACGAATAAAAAAAAAATAAATTTACCAACTTTGCGAAATTAATTATTTCCAAATTCACAAGTCCATTTATTTATTTATAAAGGAAATAAGCTTGTGAATCTATAAATAAATAATTTAAAAACTTGGAGATGTTTTTATTTATTTATTCATAAGGGACGGAGACTTGTGAATTTACAAATAAATAATTTCGTAAAGTTGGTAAGTTTATTTATTTATAAAGGAAATAGGCTTGTGAATTTGAAAATGAATAATTTCGCAAAGTTGGTAAATATATTCATTTATTTATTTATCCATAAAGGACACAGATTTACGACTTTGAAAATGAATAATTTTGCAAAGCTGGTAAGTTTATTTATTCATAAAAGACAGAGACCTGTGTATTTATAAATAAATAATTTCGCAAAGTTGGTACATTTATTAATTAATTTATTTATAAGGGACAGAGACTTTTGAATTCATCAATAAATAATTTGACAAGGTTGGTAAATTTACTTATTTATAAA
The DNA here is from genome assembly GCA_032362435.1 of Melikaiella ostensackeni. Classification (NCBI taxonomy): domain Eukaryota; kingdom Metazoa; phylum Arthropoda; class Insecta; order Hymenoptera; family Cynipidae; genus Melikaiella; species Melikaiella ostensackeni. The sequence goes on from JAUMHM010000078.1 coordinate 25,333,580, forward strand.
GGAAAGTGAATTGTGAAGTTAGCAATAAATAATTTGACAACTTAGGGAATGTATTTATTTATAAGAAATGGACGTGAAAATTTGGAAATAAATAATTTTGCAAATTTGGGAATTTCATTAATTTATTTATTTCTAAAGGACATCGACTTGTGTATTTATGAATAAATAGTTTCACAAGGTTGGTAAATTTATTTATTTTAGAAGGAAAGTGACTTGTGAAGTTAGCAATAAATAATTGTCTAAACTTAGTAAATTTATGCATCAATAAATGACTTGTGAATTTGGTAAATAGCTCTATAAATAGTATTTTATCTTCGCATTTCTGCCAAAAATAATTTCAGGATGCATGTTTATAACGAAAATGGTTAGTTTTCATTTATATATTCCGATAATTAGTTTTGAGGAAAAAGATAAATTACCGCTCGCTTTTCTCTGAGCTATCTGCGATTTCATCATTTTAGTACAAAAAGTCGCCGCTACCGCCTTGTGAACGTGCTGCTAGATCGGTTTCTCTTGCTTCTTCATCTGTCATCTTCCGTCGCGTAGTTCTAAAAGAATTTGGAAGTATTTTTCACATTTATTCCGCATTGAATCGCGAAATTCGCTTCATAATTTTGAAGTTTAGTTTGAGCAAGGATGCTATACAAAGCGTTTTGTTTTATTTAGTGTCGGTGTTGTGTCATTAAAATATGACTGAAGCCAAGTGTGTTTGACACTCGCCATCTCTTGCTCGAGATTTGTTTGCTCGCTGTTGATTTCAAAGTTTCGGAAAATGAATATTTTCTATCAAAATATTCATTTTCTCTAATAATTTTTCTCTAATAATTTTCTCATAAGAAACGCGATGTGTTTTACGTTATATGGATTCCAGGATTTCATTAGACCCCAAATACTTGGTCAGTGCCGTGCTCATAATTGGGGGCAACCAAAAAAATTTGCAAGTCCCCTTTATCCAACGTCCTTGAAGCGAAACCTGGAAAAGAATATCTTCTCAAAAAATAAGATTTCAAGCTTTAAACTACTAATCATCAATTAGAAATGTGAATTTTCACGTTTTATTACAATGTGAGCGTCTAATCGGTAAATTTACAGGTTATGTTTTACATTTTCCAATATGTTATATTTTCTGTAAAAAACTTTTACTGTATGAAAAACTTCGTTGTTTGTTCTTAAGCTAATAAAGGAGATGATAATGTTTTAACCTGAAGAGGCTTCACGTCGTGGAGCGAAAGCTCGTACAAATAAATTTGAAAAAATCAGTAGATGAACAACGAAACACCACTGGATATTTTATTTCACTGATCAACAACCTAACACCAAACAATATATTCATGGATTTAAATAAATTTATGGAGCCCTCGATTATCCCGCCCAGAAATTTCAAGAGAGTTCTAGAGGGGTTCTGACGCGTTTTCCCTATTTATGATCGGGCTCTAGTGGGGAAAATTAGTCGAGGCCCCATCGGTAATGTAACGCTTTTGTCGATGTAAGCACTATTAGACTTTCTAGTAGTGTTCTAGTGGGGGTCGCCTTTTCACAACCCAATTGAAAAGAAGAGCCCCGACGGGGCTCCTATGTGGTATTTGTTCACTTGAAGTAGATTCGATTATAACATTTTAATAAACAAATACAAAATTAAGGCATTTTTAATTAAATAGCTTTAGCTTTTTCAGCAAAATCAGCTATAAATATTTCACCAATGACCTTCTACTGTGATAGTTTGCACTGAAACAACAATCACGTATTATTTAATGAAATTTGATAAACCACTGCATTATTTGGCCATTTTCGAGAAGATACGTTTCGTTTTTTTCTGCAGAATCAATAACTAGTAGGTTGTCAATTCAACTTGCTGTTATACTTTACACCTTGGCGAAAATTGTTCATTGTTTAAACAAATTCAATTAACAAATTAATTATTTGAGCATTTTTCAATGAAGAAATTTCGCGTAATTAACAGTATAAACCACAAACATCTCAGAAATGGTAATTTGCTTTAGGAATTTGCAGTTAGATAATTATTACGTATTGTTTAAACAAATGCATTAATTGGCTGGTTTTCAATAAATTAGTTTCGCTTTTTTAGTAGAATCTGCTATAAATATTTCACCAATGACCTTTTGCTATGATAATCTGCAGCTGGATAATATTGTACATTGTTTAAACAACTTTAATAAACAAAGGTATTGTTTTGCAATTTTTCAATAGATAAGCTTCGTTTTGCAACAGAATCAATAATTAGTATGTTGCTAATACGTTTCTTTATTAAATTTATTTAAACAATATACATGTATTGTCTAACTGCAAATTGTCATTGCGAAAGGCCATTGGTGACATATTTATAGTGGATTCTGCTAAAAAAAAAACGAAAATAATTTATTGAAAACAGCCAAGCAATGCATTTGTTTATTAAATTTGTTTGAACAATACATAATAATTATCTCATTACAAATTTTCAAAGCAAAGGACCATTTCTGAGATGTTTGTAGTTGATTCGGTTGAAAAAACAAAATTTCTCTATTGTAAAATGCTCAAATAATTAATTTGTAAACTAAAATTGTTCGAATAATGAACAATTGAAGCCTGAGTGTAAATTAAAACAGCAAGACACATTGGCAACTCACTAATTATTTATTCTGCTGAAGAAGCGAAGCTTATCTATTGAAAAATTCCCAAACAATACTTTTGTTCATTAAATTTTGTTTAAAAAATATACAATGTTGTACAACTGAAAATTATCATAGCAGGAGATTATTGGTGAAATATTTGTAAGTGATTCTGTTTAAGAAAACAAAACTATTTTATTGAAAAACAGCCAAGCAATGCATTTGTTTATTAAATTTGTTTGAACAATATATAATAATTATCTCACTGCAATTTCTCGAAGCAAAAACCATTTCTGAGATGTTTGTAGTTGATTCTGTTGAAAAAACGAAATTTCTTCATTGAAAAATACTCAAATAATTAATTTGTTAACTAAATTTGTTCAAACAATGAACTATTGTTGTCAAAGTGTGAATTTTAACAGCAAGAAACATTGGCAACCTACTAGTTTATGATTCTGCTGAAAAAACGAAATGTATCTACTCAAAAGTGGCCAAATACTGCATTTGTTTATTAAATTTCTTTAAATAATACACGATTGTTGTTCCAGTGCAAACTATCACAGCAGAAGGTCATTGGTGAAATATTCATAGCTAACATTGCTTGAAAGTCTGAATCTATCTAACTAAAAATGCCCTAATTTCGTATTTGCTTAGTAAATTGTTATAAACAATTTGGAATTAATGTTGAACGTCTTCTGATTTTGAGTTAACATTTTTTTCCATTTTCTCCTGAAAATATTGGTTTAGTGCATTTAAATGTTGTAAATAAAGAAGATATAACTTTTGTTCATTAATTTGTTTATAACAATTTCAATTTTTGTTTCATTAAATTAATATTGCCGGATATAATTTTTGATGAGCTTTGCCTCGACATGGATCATTTTCGGTAGAATAAAATTTTTCTTGACCAAATGACAGTCTTGAAAATTCAAAATAAAATTCATTTTCTTTATTCAATGAGAAAATTTTTTGGAAATTTTTTCAAAATGTCCTCTGTTGTAACGATGCAATTCAAAATACGAGTGTAGGTTAGTTTTCAAATACTCGACGCTCTAGGGAAAAGAAAATCTCGAATTTGTTACTAAGCCTTGCATTTTTTCGTAAAAAAAATTCTAGAGCATAAAATTCGAAAATTGAATTTAAAAAATCATATATTTATTAAAGCATTTTAAATTATTTTCTTGAATTTGAACATTTGAAAAACATCACAAGGTTAATTCAAATAAATAAGGCATTCTTCTACAAACAATAAATTTCAGCTTGATTTTCAACTCTCAAACATTGCAAGAATTTAACAAAAAAATTAAACGAATTTAGTGATTGATTTCTTAATATATCAGAAATATAAATACTTATTTTTAATAAGAGTGCATTCTATTTCAGTTCAACATGGATCTGGGTAGATTTTCCTTGCTTATGCAAAGCAAGAAATTATTCCCTAGAGCCTGATAAGGCCCCCGCCAGTTTTTTCTAGACTAAAAATTCTGGTTGGAACTCCATTAGATACAGCTAGATTCGCCATACCTATACGAAGCATGGAACTCCTTACTCGAACCAGACAGGGGCCCCATCAGTTCTTTCTGAATTGGAAATTCTGATAGGGGAAAAAATTTTGCTTAGTAATTTATATATTTAAATGCTTTTGCATAATTTGCATAATAATAAATATTTTTCAACAAACAAAATGATGAGAAATCAATTTTGCATTCTTTTCTTCCCTTCTTGATTAATTTTAAAAGTTATTCATTTATTTTGCCTCTTGAAAGACATTGTCAAAATTTGGGAGTTTTCAACATTACTATTTACAAGGTTTTTTTTTAAATTGCTGTTTCTAAATTTTTACGAACACTAAAATCGGGAGATTTTTCAAATGATTTAATTTACGGTTTTTTACGCAGTCACTTTTGTTACGTAAATCAGTCGACGAAATGCACTTCTGAATCCTTGCCATGGGAAGCCACTCGCGATTCTGTCCGGACCTTGTCCCCGTTGTCTATCCAACCTATTCGTATCCGGGAGGATCTTCGTTTTCAGAAAATTCATTTTAATTTTAAACATTGTCTGTCACAGGTGGTACTAAAACTTGTAAATTCAAATAATTTTCACTGAGATTTTCCAACTGAGATGAAGAGACAATGAAATTTCTTATTAAGACGGTATAAAGAGATAGTGCAAGTTAACAAGTGTGATGAAATGCTGTTATGTTAACCAAATATGACATTTTTGTCACCCCGAATTTTTTTCTAAAATAAGGCCCGTCTTATTTAGGAATATTACGTCATTTAAAATATATAACTGAAATTCTTCAATATATTCTCGTTAATAAGATTATTAAATCTGATGTAATTTATCTGAGATTAATTTTCATTTAGCGATCTCTAAGAATTTGGTTTGTTTCCTTTTATGAGAACAATTCATTTACGTCGTTCCAAGGTCTTCAATTTTCCATTTAGTAACTACATAACTCCAATCGTATAATATTGCTGTCGAACTTCTTTGAAAAGATCCATAAATGCAAGAGTCCTTGCCACTGCACAGCCTCTTACTTATTGCAAATCCTGCCTTCATGTTTCATGTTTCAAAGTTTCGAAAAAAGAATCACTCTGAGTCAACAACAATGAAAAAACGAGGAGAAAAAATGCGGAAAAGCTTGAGGAAGAATTAATCTTCAAACCAGTAAAAAAATCAGGAAAAATATATCAAGGAAAAATTAAAATTGAATGATCTCACGAAATGGTTGTTATAGTCCAGTCAATGAAGGATTTGGGTAAGAAATCCGACATAGTTGAATGTTTTTACATAAACATTGAAAATGAATTTATAAACACAATTTAAAGGATCCTTTTGCATACGTGCGCCTACGGCAGCCATGATGGAAAGTGTTAAACAATAACTGGATTTTGAAAATAACTCGACAAGGGTTGATTCTAGGTGAAATATGGTTATTTTACAAAATGTTTAGAATTTTGTAGTACACAAAAAAGATCCTAATTGTTGCAATTATTTTATCAACGGTTACGCTATAAATTTAGATTAACAGAAAAATTGTGCGATAAAAAAAATCGAGTAGAAGAAGAAAATATTACGGAACGAACTTTGGAAATAGATCGGGCAGTTCGAACTCGAGCTTATGCAACTTCTTCAGTAAAAAAAATCGACCAAATCGTTCGCATGAAAAATTAGCAGTAAAAAATTACCTTAACTTTGGCATTTTGAGATACTTAAGGAAACGTTCTTGAGGTAAAGCTTTTTTCAATTGTTCCCCATATTTGAACAATATATTTTAAAATTTTTAGGTCAGAATAATACTACTTGAGACCTCTTTAAAGGCATCAAACAAGTACATTTCGAAATGAGGCTAGATTGTAGGCAGCAGAGGTGATTATAATTGCATTATTGCTGGCAGGGGCGAGGACGGCTACTCAAGGTCCTTCCTTATTGTTCCTCCATATATGTACAATATAGTTCCAAATTCTTAGGTCGGAATGATAACATTTAAGGCTTCTTTCGAAGCATCAAACAAGCAAATTTCAAAACTGAGACTAGATTGTAGGTAGCAGAAGTGATTATGAGTTCTAATGGCATTATGGCTGGCAGGGGCGAGGACTGCTACCCAAGGTCCTTCCTTATTGTTCCTCCATATATGCACAATATATTTCTAAATTCTTAGGTCGGAATGATAATATTTAAGGCTCCTTTCGAAGCATCAAACAAGCAAATTTCAAAACTGAGACTAGATTGTAGGTAGCAGAGGTGATTACGAGTTCTAATGGCATTATTTCTAGCAGGGGCGAGGACTGCTACCTAAGGTCCTTCAAGTAAATTTCAAAATTGAGGCTAGATTGTAGGTAGCAGAGGTAATTATGAGTTCTAACGGCATTATTTCTGGCAGGGGCGAGGACTGCTACCTAAGGTCCTTCTTTATTGTTCCTCCATACTTGTACAATATGTTTTCGAATTCTTAGGTCAGAATGATAAAATTTAAGGCCTCTTTGAAGTTTTGAATGCTTTAAAAGAGGCCTTGAATATTATTATTCTGACCTAAGAATTTGGGAATATATTATACAAATATGGAGAAACAATTGAAAGAAGTTTTACCTCAAAGACGTTCCCTTGAGTATCTCAAATTTCATGCCGAAGTTGAGATATTTATTTGCTTTTAATTTTCAATGCAAATGAGTTGGTTGATTCTTTTTTAGTCAGGAAGTTGCATGAGCTCGAGTTTTTTTGTGTACTACTAAATTCCAAACATTTTGTAACACAACCATATTGTACGTAGAACCAAACATTGTCGAGTTGTTTTCAAAAACCAGTTATGGTTTAACACTTGCCTACATGGGGGCTATAGCGATACACGTATGTATGGGGATCTTTTACATTATATTTATAAAGCTATCTCCAACGTATCTGTAAAAAAATTGCTACTATATCGAGTTTTTTACTCAAACGGAAATTTGTTCCCCGTTGACTGGACTATTAAAAGTATTCAGATGATAGTTTTCCTTCGAATTTTTTAGAATATATTTGCTTATATTATTTTAAATAATACGTAAAAAGCTTCATTGATCAATAGTCCCTGCCTCTATTCTGTAGTATTGATTTAAAAATCTAATTAACTTTCAGGGGAAAAAAATATTTAAACGAAGATAATTAGACATTTGTGAATATTCAAATATTACTTTATGGATTTCAAAACAATCTGCCATTTCGCATTGAAAACGAATGCAGAATTCTCACTTTTTTCAATACAACTTTGTACGGACAGGAGAAAACGATTTCACCCTGAGCTGATTTCATATATAATTTCGGCATCTTTTGTGATATTTGAATGAAAAAATTCTTGAGTTTTGTCAAAATTGGATATAAGGATAACAAGCTATAAGTTGTGGGTGTATAATAACATCTATCTATTGTCTAAATTGAAGACGATTTGTTTTTTCTTGAGTACATTTAGGAATTTTTGAAAAATGACTCCAAGGAAAATACTGCGATTGAAATATTTCTTAATTGAAAGACAGAGCGTCTCAGATAGTAACGTGTTTGTGTAATTTAGAAGCACCATGGCCTAGTCACTGACTGATAATACACCGTGCCAAAGCCACGATGACCGTAGCCACCCTAAGGCCTCTTTGACAAAGCCCGGTGTATAATCGGTCTACGTTGCGGGTTCGAATCCCAACGCCGGGAAAAGTTTATCCCGCCTTGCACAATCTCTATTTTACATAGTAATTTTTTATCTCAAATTTACCTCATGTCATTTTTGAACTTATTCTAATCCGCAAAGAAAAATCAGTGTGGAGAATCGGTGACCTTCGATCCTCGGACCATCGAAGCAAGACTATTTTTTTCCTCTTCGGCGATCAAGCGATCGATCGATGGAAAGAGCGATCTTTGAAATTTATCTTGTTTCGTGGATAAACTCACGGTGGGATAAATGGCGTTCGGCCGCGGATTATTATGGATGCCTTAGGATCACGAGGTTGGCTAAGTAATAATCTTTGAGCGTTCTAATGCGACTTGGAACCGGGCGGCCTCCAAGTTAATACAAGTTGCCCCTCGGCCCCTCACCCACTTTCTGGCACCCCTCTCCCTCCACTCACCGCCGCCCATGTCCCACCTGGATCCCATCTAACGTGCATGCACTCCCGAACCCGTAAGCGACAAAGAAACTACCGACGTGGTGGTAAACGTGCCATTCTCAAGCCGATTGACGACGACCTCAAGGACGGTCGGTAATGCCGATTTAACGGGAAAAGATCGTTCCGCTGCACTCGAAATTGCCGGGGGAAATGCTACGCCGTTCACCAAACGATCGATTTTCAGCTTCAGGCACAATATTCTGTACTTGAACTTTTGTCAAAGACTCACAGTAAACACAGTGGTATTTCAAGGGCTCCAGTGGGGCTCTGACGAGTTTTCACTATTTCTAATCAGGCTCTTGTGGGAAAAATTAGTCGGGGCTCCATCGGTAACGCAGAGATTTTTTTGATGTGGTCCCTACTAGAGTTTCTAGTAATGTGCTTGTGAGGGTCGCCCTTCCACAACCCAACTAAAAAGAAGGTTCCCTGCGTGGCTTCTGTAGGAGTATTTGATACTGTAGAGAAAAGAAATTCATTTTTACTATTTTCTAAGCCTTGATAGAACACACGAAATTACAAATAGAAGCAAACGGATTTTTCGGTATTAAAATTTAATGGAAAAAATAGTAAGAACAGAAAACTTTGAATAATTTGTCTTATTTTCCTACATAACTTTTGAAAACTGTTATTTCGCGAAAAACTATTTTTTAAAAATAAATTTGGCATTCTTATGAACAATAAGTTTTAGCTTGATGTTACTGAATTCTGAAATATTGCAAGAATTTAACAAATGGATGTAGCCAATTTGTTGATTTTTTTCTTAATGTATCAGAAATTTAAATATTTAATTCTAATCTAAGTGTAGTATATTTTAATTCAACATTTATCTGGGTAGATTTTCCATACCTATGCAAAGCAAGAAATTGTTCACTAGAACCTGACAGGGCCCCTACCGGTTTTATATGTACTAGAAATTCTGATAGGGGCCGCATCAGAACCCAACTTAAAATGGGGAAAGATGGGGGAACTTCTGCACGGGATTAAACCGTTGCATATCGTTCTGATTATTTATCAACTTCAGATCAAAATGATTCACTTTTGTGGGTCCAAAGTTAATTTTCATACAACTTCATACATATCAGTTGAGTGTCAGTTGTTATTATTTTTCTTGAAAGTCGTAGATTAGTCATGACCGACATAATATTTATGAAAATAAAGCAAGGATGTCATCACCAAATCATTTCCGTCTATTCATGCACATTAGAGCTTGAACCTGGCCCTGGAAATCAACTTTTTTTCTGAAAGTGATTATGCTTATTTTTCTAGTTTAGACTTCCACTTCTGAAAGATTTCCAACTTCCTAGGACCAACAGAAAATGTTTTAGAAAACATTGAATTTTCAACAAATAGTTGAAGTTCCAACCAAAGTGATGAATTTTCAACAAAAAAGTTGAATTTTTAACCAAGAGTATCAATTTTCTACTAGAAAAGACGAATTTTTAACAAAAAACATGAATGTTCAACCGAGAAAAAAAGGAATTTAAAAAAAAAATTAAATTTTGAACCAACAAAAACGATTTTCAATCAAAAAGGTGATTTTTTTAACAAAAAGATTATTTTTCTTGCAAAATAGATGAATTTTTAGCACAATACATGAATTTTTATCCCAAGAAAACGGATTTTCAACCAAAAAGAATGACTTTCTAGCAAAATTGTTAAATTTTTAACAAAATAATTAAATTTCCAACCAAAAAAAAAGAATTCTCAACCAAAAATATAATGTTACACTTTCAACAAAAAATAGTTGGATGTTCCACAGACTTTCACTTCTGGAAGATTTACAACTTCTGAGGAACAACAGAAAATGTTTGAGAAAACATTGAATTTTCAACAAAGAGTTGAATTTTCTACTAAAAAAGCCATTTTCAACCAAGAGTGGAATAGTAAAATTTTCAGTTTAAAAAATTAATTTTCAACTAAACAAAGCAAAGAATTTTCATCAAAATAGTTAAACTTCCAACCAAAGAGATGAATTTGCAACTAAAGAGATGAATTTTGAACGAAGAATATCAATTTTTCAATAAAAAAGACAAATTTTCAACAAAATATTTGAATTTTCAACCAAATACTCAAACTTTCATCTAAAAAGGACGAATTTTCAACTGAAAAGATTAATCTTCTTTCATAAAACACGAATTTTTAATCAAAAATATGAATTTTCAAACAAGAAGATTAATTTTCTTCCGAAATAGAAGAATTTTAAATACAATACATGAATTTTTTCCCCAAAAAGACGGATTTTCAACCAAAAAGAATGACTTTCTAGCTAAATTGTTGAATTTTCAACAAAATAATTAAATTTTTAACCAAAAAAGAAGAATTCTCGATCAAAAATATAATAGTAGATTTTTTAACCAAAAAAAATTAACTATCAACAAAAAATGGTGTGATGTTCCACAGACTCCCACTTCTGGGAGATTTACAACTTCTGAGGACCAAAAGAAAATGTTTGAGAAAACAATGAATTTTCAAAAAATAGTTGAATTTTCTACTAAAATTTCCATTTTCAACAAAGTAGTTGTATTTTCAACTAAAAAGATAAATTTTCGAACAAGAATGGAATAGTAAAATTGTCAGTTTAAAAAATTAACTTTCAACTGAAAAAACAAGTAATTTTCGTCAAAATAGTTAAACTTTCAAGTAAAGAGATGAATTTTCAACTAAAAAGATGAATTTTAAGCTAAGAATATTAATTTCCTTATAAAAAAGACGAATTTTCAACAAAATGGTTGAATTTGTAAGCCAAAAATATGACTTATCTACAAAAGAGTTGAATTTGGAACCAAAAAATAAGATCTCTTAATGAAAAAGTTAATTTTCTACCAAATGGTTCAATTTTCGAAAAAATAGTGCAATTTTTTTCCAAATGGTTGAATTTCCTACCATAATAGTTGGGGTTTCAATCAGAAATATGGATTTTTAACAAAAAACTTAACTTACAACCAAACACTTGAATCCTCAACCAAAACAGATTAATTTTCAATCAAATAGTTGCATTTTTTGTCAAAGAGGATGAATTTTCAGATAGGAAAGGTCAATGTCTAATTAAAAATATCAATTTTCAACCAAAAACGGGATAGTAGTAGATGGTAGTAGTTAGTAGATAGATAGGATAGTAGATAGTTAGGGATAGATAGTCAGTTATTAATCTTAATTCTCGACAAAAAAAAACAACAAATTTTTAGAATAATGTTAAAATTTTTAACCAAACAGATGAAGTTTTAACTAAAATGATGAATCTTGGACCAAAAAAATTAATTTTCAACAAAAGAGTCCAACATTCAACCAAATAGTTGAATTTCGAACCGAAGGGATCAATTCTCAACGAAACATGTGATAATTATATTTCAACCAAAAAGGATTTAAATTTGAAATAAAAAACAGTTGAATTCAACCAAAAAGATGAATTTTTAACGAAATAGTTGAATCCTCAACCAAAGCAGATTGATTTTGAACCAAAGTCGAAACGAATTTTCAACACAATAGTAAAATTTTGAACCGAATAGTTGGATTTTTTACGAAAAAAGATGACTTTTTAGCAAAATAGTAGCATTTTTAACAAAATAATAAATAATTAACTAAACTGTGGAATTTTTCACCAAACGAGATGAATTCCAAACTAGAAATGTTATAGTCGGCATTTCAAACAAAAAAATTTTTTTTAACTAAACATAGTTGGATTCTTTCTATTGGTTCTGTTATCTCAGTTCGCACTTAAGAGAAAAAAATGAAATAAGGAAAGTTTCTTGAAAACGGGGTAATTTTTTTGGACAATAAAATTCGGCAATTGTGATTATTTAATTTAACTCAGTATGATTGAATATTTATAAAATAAAATCATATTTTTGAGTTCGAAATTCAACTCTTTTGTAGATAAGTCATTTTTTTGTCTACAAAATTTAACAATTTTGTTGAAAATTCGTCTTTTTGGTAGAACATTGATCTTCATGGTAAAAAATGTATTCCTTCGGTTAAAAATGTAGTTCTTTAGTTAAAAAATCATCATTCTTGATTGAGTTAAACTACTTTGTTAAAATTTTTGTTTTCAAGAGTCACCTCTTTGGTTGAAAATTGAACTATTTTGTTGAAAATTCATTTTTATTCGATTAAAGATTAGGATTTGTATCTGAAAATTTAACTATTCGATTCTTGGTTGAAAATTTATTCTTCATAAGTTGAAAATTCAACTATTTGGTAGAAAATTCATGTGTTTTGTTCAAGATTCGTCTTTTGGGATAAAAATTAAACTTTTTTGTTGAAAGTCAATATTTTTGGTTGTGGATTCAACTATTTTGTTAGAAATTTATTTTTTAGTTAAATTCACCTGGTAAGAAATTCGTTTTTCTTCTTGAAAATAAATTTTTTAAGCTGAAAATTTAATGATTCCATTTTTGGTTTATTAACTTATCTTTTTGAGTTGAAAATTCAATTATTTGGTTAAAAATTCATCTTTCTCGATCAGAAATGAACTTTGTTGTTGAAAATTCATCTTTTCCGGCTTAAAAGTCAGCTGTTTTCTAGAAGGCTCAACTTTTTAGCTTGAAAACTAAACGCTTTTGTTGAAAATTTATTTATTTGGTTGAGGATTGAACTATTTTGTTAAAAATTTGTCTTTTCCCGTTGAAATCAACTGGTTGAAAATTCGACTTTGTAGGTTGAAAATTCGAATTTCGAAGGAAAAAAATCTATTTTGGTTTGAAATTCAACTACTTTGTTAAAAATGCAATATATTTAGACTTGAAATCTTAGAAATTTAAAGCGTTTCATAAACTAAACTCACTAGAAATGACAAAAAACGCAGAATAAACGTGAAATCCGTGTTTAGCCAAGTAAAGATTTCGTCGGAATTGTGTGAAACTTGGTATAACAAAGTTTTTGAGGTTGTTGATTTCAATTTTGATGTCAAAAGTCACAAATTCCAAATGGCGGATCAGATATGCCTGCCAAATTTAAAAATTTTTTTCAGATTTGTCTAAAATTTGGTACAAGCGAAGGGGGTGTTTAAGGTCACTAACTTCGATTTTGCAAGATGCAAGATATCACAAAAGTGCAAAAGGTATTCTTGGTAGAGCTTTTTTAGAGGTATACTTTTTTATCTTGACATTTGTTGGTATATTTTGGTTTTTCCGAAAAAAACTGCGAAAATTCGACTTTATGAAAAAAAAAATTTCTGGCCACAAAACTTATTTAGTCCACATAAAACTGACAGGATGTCTTTCTTAAAGAAGGACAAATTAAACGGAAAATTGGCGAAAAATATAAGTGTGTAATTTTGCCGATGGACATAGAAAAGGGACGGTAAAAGTCATCAGAATCCGAAAAGAAAATTAGAATACCTAAATTAGATCAAAAACTAAAGAAGTTTAAAGAAAAAATTTGTGTGTTTTTTTTAAATAGACGTCAAAATTCAAATATTCGTAACTTCCTGGAATTTTTTTTTCTCAAATTGGAAAAATACATATCACCTAATTTTCTTTGGAAAACAACATATTTTGTCGCTGAGAGATTCTGCGACTTCGAGTGTAGAATCTGCCTGATTTAAAATGGATTCGGTCTTGAAATATTTTTTTATTTTAAAAATGTTATCGGCTTATGATAGAAAGTTTTTAGTGTTAAAAAACATACAGATATGAGTACATTCCTAGCTTTTCTACTTAAAATAATTATACAGAGGATAAGAAAAAAGAAGAGAAGAAATTTGTAATGGAATCGAAAAATGAAGTTTTTCAAAAAACAAAGTAGGATTGAAAATTATTAAGGGCGTGTTTCTGTAGTAATTTTTTCAAGGAACAATTTTGCATTCCTAATTTTTTACATTCCTAACTTTTTGCATTCCTAACTTTTTATCTATCTCTCTTCGTTTTCAAAGATTCTTACACCGTGCATGTGCGCGCATAACTTCATTTGCTTCAAATATTAAAGGTGGCAAAAGGTAGCAAATAATCTGACTGTTAACATCACAATGAACCTTTGAGAACTCTAAAATTTCAGATACGGGATGGAACGTCGAGGAATTTTTGAATCAAAAAATCAAATCAAAAAAGTTGCTCCAACTCATCAACATCATGAAAAATAAGTCTTTCACCAAAAACTTTGAAGTTGTTTTTCGGCCACTTTTCGATGTCTCTCAGCAAACGGTTGCAAAAGGGGTGCAAAGGGTTGTATGTATAACAAACCAAGTTAACGTACACGCGTTTGGATTGAGCAAGTAAACCTATACATAAATTCCGCGAATCGAGTCAAATTCGTGTAGCATATTTCCGCTCAAAGGCTAGTAACGAAAATGAGTAATCCATTACGCGTGCTGATTGGCATTTGTACGTCATCGAAAATATGGGAAGGTTCCACAATATCCAGCAGGCTTTTGCTGTATTACATGATCCTGGAATTACATATATTTGCTCGAGTACACTTACGGGCAAACAATAGCCAAAGCATATCGTTTATTGATGATCCGAACCCTCCAGTATTTCATCACGAAACGCGAGATAAAAAAGAACCTCATCCTGTTTTTTTCATCCAAGAAAAACATTTTGAGGTGAAAACAAATATTCCTATCACAAAAAAAACATCAATTTCCCTACACTTCGTTCAATGCGAAAATTTTTATAGCGGAAAGGTGCACACGGGGAGTCAGAGAAATTTAAGCTCGTATAGTTGTTCATTTTAAAACTAACCTGAAAAGTTTGAAACATGTAAATGAAATCTAATCCTTCGGGTATTTAAAACTGGGAAGATAAGACCTTTTTATGTAAGCATTTAAGAAAAAAATTATCAATTTATAAGACCATGCCATTTGAGTATCTGTGTACCCTCGAGTGTACACCGACAGTCACCTATTACATTCAATAAATTGAGTTTTTTAAATAGGTTTAGTCGTTTATATATTCATTTACATGGTTCATTTTTTACGAAAACTTTTGATGAAATTAAACTATTTGATATTTACTGAGAAATATGTAATATTAAACTGAGTTATAAATGCACGTTATGTTTCTGCGGAACATTGCTTTTGTAGCATACATAATAAATTTCAGTGTTACCAACTCAAAAAAGTTAAGTTACTATTTACATCACAGTACGCGCGATTCATTCGTGCCGACCTGCCAACCGACAGAATGTCAGAATAAAAAATACCCTCTTGCATTTTAACAACATGAACCTCAATATTTTTAAAAATTGTCTCATCGACTAGCTATGTACCCTGGAACTTCATTTCCCAAATATGGGTTTATTATTTTAAATCCAGGAACGAGACCCTTGTTTGCCACAAATGGCATGAGAATAATGTTTCCAAATTGTAAGTATAGCTGTGAAAATGTTTCTAGTGGTCATGTTTTTCTTAAATATTAGTTAAAAGTGTAAAGAAAAATCAGTGCGAAGTGTCAAAAACAAATTTCATTTTAATAAACCTTAAGTACGAAAAGCACAGGAACATAAATTTTCTAAAAGACGTCAATATAACATAATAATAGATATTTAAAATAATTTAATAAAATGTTTTCAGCAATTGTCCGGATGTGTGTGTGTGTGTTTCACACATTCTTGTGAACACAATGACTTGAACACGATTGCAAATAAATTAATAAAATTTGGAGAGTTTATTTTCACAACTAATATATCAAAACTGGCCAAAGGATTCTCAAAAATAATTATTACAATTTTTTTTAAGCACTTCATAATATTTAAAAAATGGGTTTTTTATAATAAAACTTTTTTCATTAAAATAATTCGAAGTTGATGCAAAAGTATAAAAGATTGCTAGCCTTGAGACGAATCGATTGACCTTTAATATTATCAAATTTCATTGAAAAGCAAGGAAGCCATGGTCATTTATAACAGTTGAAAAAAAAATTTTAGAATTAAATTGTTTTGATCAACATAATTCCAAGTTGACGCAAGAATAGGAAATACTTTTTAATTCGAGACGAAGTGATTGACCTCTATTTTTAAATAATTATACATATGATATAACAAAAAATATATAACAATTTTAAGAAGATGCATAAATACATTTTTAAATTTTCCGAAACAAATCATAAATTTTTGAATAAAATAATTCTGATAGAGATTCTTCTGATAGTACCTAGATTTATGATTACAAATTTTTTATGCGGAAAAATTATCAATAATTGTTATTTTTTGCAGTTTTATAAATATTTGTTTGAATTGACTTTGGAAATGTCATTTGCGAATTTTCTCGAAGTTCTATCGGTAATCAGCACCTCATAATGTATTAGTACACGTGGTTTTATAGAACGAGAATAGAATTAGTTGAACCTGATTTTCACAGATTTTAAATTTTTTGGGTAAATATGAAACTTTTTGGACCTTTTTAGACTGATATTTTACTTTTGAACTAGAAAGAAGATTTTCTAAAAGATTTGAAGTCATTCACTCCAAAATTCGAAAAATTCATCAAAATAAACAATTATGCATATTTTTACAAATGAAAATTTGAATATTCAATTCGTGAAAGAACATCATTACATTTACAATACTATTCTCATAATAATATTACATTATCTGATGAGATTTTTATATTACATGATCACGTTTTCAATGAGCTCGGCTTATTTTTTGACGAAAATTGCAGCAAATATTTCTAAAAATATCGCAGAAAGTATGGTATCGCCAATCATACCATTCTGTTATCAACCGTTATCTACCCAACTAAAAAGATGTAAATATTATGACCAAAAAAAGCAAAAGAAGGATTTTAAAGGTTTTTTTGATAATGAGTTTGATTTTATTTGGCATTTCAGTGGGACTGTTCGTAAATTTGTGTATTTTTTTGTAAACTTGTATTTTAAATTTTAAGAAAATAAGTTTTTGAATTCATAAAAATAAAGTTCTTACTTTTTTTAGAATTGTAAAAAAGAACAACAATGATGATTGACATTCATTTCAAAATCTTTCTAGCTATAGTAATGTATAGTAATATAATAATACTACTCGTATCTCTATGAGGAAACGAATGCATTCACTGCTAGGAAGCAATCAATTCAAAAACACGTGAAAACCCATGAAATCTGATGATATTTCCTGAAATTTTTTTAAATACCTGAAAATCAATAAAATCTTTGGATATTTCTTGACATTTTTTGAGTCTCTTGAAAATTCATTGAAAACTTTTAAAATAACCTAAAATCTTGAAAATCTTTTGAAGTTCCTTGAACTCCCGTCAAATTCTTGTGAAAAATTTTCTTGAAATCCCTTGAAATATTTGAAGTCTTCTGAAATTCTCTTAGATCCTGGGAAATTCATTAAAATACCTTATTGAGTGCCTTTAAAATCCCTAAAAATTATTGAAATCACTCTTCATGAAGGTATTCAGTCTCCTCATCATTCTCTGCAAATCGTCGGCTGATTCCGCTGTAACAATTTTATCATCTGCAAACGCCAGTCCACGTACTTT
>JAUMHM010000078.1:25364851-25392385 GCA_032362435.1 Melikaiella ostensackeni
AATATCCTGAATAACAAACATTAAAACCACATGAAGTTGTGTAAAATAAGCTTCGAACTTATATGTAAAATTAGAATCTGAGTAGTACATAAAATTGAAAGAGATTGGTAAATCTTTTTGATTTCTATAATACTGCTCATGTGGGTGGAATAAATGTTTTTTCTGTATTTAAAAATGTTGTCCTTGAGAAATGATTTGTTTGAAATAAATTATCAAATCTTCAATACGAAAGATAATTTTTCAAAGAAAATCTTTGAATTTCCACAATTTTCTAAATACTCTTCGAGCCAATAATATGAAAAACCTATAATATAGAAATCTTCTAGAGAAAAGAATTCAACACGAATATAATCTGCTAAAATTACTGTGACATTATACCAATCGATTATATCAAAGTACAAGCCAATATGAAACATATAATAGATACAATTTTCTTATACCATGTTGGGCAACATTGCATGATGGCAAAATTAGGGTTATTTAATATAATGAGTTAACTTTGCGTATTAAAGATTTTTAGAAATTACTCATAAGTTATCAGGTCTAACTACACATATTTCATCAGATGAATTTCAATAATTCTGGTCATTGGTTTCGAAGTCTAAACCACATTCAGGAAATTCGATATTATAACATAATATCTGGGTGAGTTAAGTACGAAGGTTTCTTTGTAGTTAATATCTAGATAACATCCGTAAGACTTAGATATTAAAAATTTCCTAGACGTTAAAGGGTGAATATATGCACTGAATAAATAGATATTGGCGGATAATATCTGGGACAGTTATCTCGAACATTCGGTTTAATAGCTATAAATATTACTGGTTAAAGTCCAGATATTAGATAGTAATAACTAGATATTAAAGGTACTAGGTTGTATCTGGGACACTGGGACAGTTATCGAATATAGTGGGGTTTAATATCTCAATATTACCCGTGAAGAATCTAGATAATAAAGATAAAGGATCGCATCTGGGGCAGCTGGATATTACAGATGAATATCTACATATTACCAGTAAAAATCTAGACATTAATTTCTCAGACACTACGGGTAAATATAATATATGCCCTGAGAAAAATAGATGTTACCGAATAATATCTGGGACACTTATCAAGAAAATTTGGGTAAATATCTAAATATTGCTGATCAAAGTCCAGATATTATAAAGTTATATCTAGATATTAAAGGTACTAGGTTGTATCTGGGACAGCTAGATATTACAGATGAATATCTACATATTACCCGTAAAAATCTAGATATTAATTTTTCAGATACTACGGGTAAATATAATATATGCACTGAGAAAAATAGATATTACCGGCTAATATCTGGGACAGTTATATCGAACATTAGGGTTGATAGCTAAATATTACTTGTCAAAGTCCAGATATCAGATAGTAATATATAGATATTGAAGGTACTAGGTTATATCTGGGACAGCTATCAAAGATAGTTGGGGTTAATATCTAAATATTACCAGTGAAGAATCTAGGTAATAAGGATAACGTATAGCATCTGGGGCAACTAGATATTACAGATAAATATCTTCATATTAGCCATAAAAATATAGATACTAATTACCCAGTCGATACGAGTAAATATAATATATGCATTCAGAAAAATGGATATTACTGGATAATATCTGGGACAGTTATCTCGAATATTAGGGTTGATAGCCAAAAATTACTGATCGAATTCCAGATATTAGATAGTAATATCTAGATATTGAAGGTACTAGGTTATATCTGGGACAGCTGTCAAAGATATTTGGGGTTAATATCTAAATATTATCCATAAAGAACCTAGATAATAAGGATAACGGATAGCATCTTGGGTAACTAGACATTACACATAAATATCTACATATTAGCCATAAAAATATAGATACTAATTACCCAGTCGGTACGGGTAAATATAATATATGCATTCAGAAAAATAAATCACTGGATAATATCTGGGACAGTTATCTCGAATATTAGGGTTGATAGGTAAATATTACTGATCAAAGTCCAGAATTTAGATAGTAATATCTAGATATTAAAGGTGCTAGGTTGTATCTGGGACTGCTGTGGAAGATAGTAGGGGTTAATATCTAAATATTACTCGTGGAAATCTATATGATAATATATGCTGCATTTTCAGGGAAAGGTAATCCATGAACATACCACAGAGTTAGGTTTGTATTTATATAAAAAAAATTAACAGTTTTTAAAATATGCAGATACAAACTTATCATCTACTAAGTTGTAGTGATTTTTTACCACGTTATTGGAGCAAATTGTTCACGATAATTATTCGATTAATTTGAATGATATTTATTGAAAATTGGAGATATTCGTTGACCACAAAATTTTAAAAAATGCTCAAGAAAAACTCGACTGTAGATTACAATTTTATTCCAATGTTGCCAGAAAAATTTATTACTATATGTGGATTTGTTATTATTGCGAAAAAAATAAATGAAACCCGACCAAAAACACTACCTGTGAAAAACTTTTGCCAAGTACAGGACTATTAATATTTTATTCACTTGTGTTAAAGGTAATCAAAGTTGTAAAATCAAAAAATGAAGCGAAGTACGAATAGTAAAAAATGTATTAATTGTCTTTAAATAATAAAGATATCTGTGGAACTACTTACTTATTACTATTAATCATAATATTAATAATAAATTTTAATATTATAGGCCCGCAAATGTTTTTTTTTATTCCTCCACATTATCGACTTATTTTTTTATCGAACAGAAAAATTATTTAAGAAACTAATTCATTGAACTAATTTGCTTTTATTGAAAATTACTTCTATTAATACATTTTCTACCATTGATACTTGGCTTCATTTTTTGAATTCACAATTTATCCCGAGAACGTCAAGTATTTGAAAGATGAACCACATAGTATTTTGAATTGCCGCCTGAATCCTGCGCGCCACAGGCGACGCACATCGACTGACGCCATGATAGAAGCTAGCTGCCAGCCTGCCACACGGTCACTTGTCCATGAAAGTTACTAATCTTGAACATTTTATTAATTATTCATTGAAGTTTTGAATTAGGATGCATATCGAGAATATAAAAATATATCATGAGTTTGTGGAAGTGAAGGCATCAAATTTTCGAAAGCTGAAAAATGGAAGTGAGATTGTGTAGTTAGTTCTAAATCCCAAACTCTAAAGCCATGTGAGCGTAACCTCAAAATTTTTTTTAAGCCAACTTACGTTTACATGAAACGCAATGTCGGGTAGAAAATTTCGGAAACTGAATAAAAAACACTAAGGTACGTTTTTCTGGTCCTAACTTTTATAATCATAAAAAAGTTTTTTTCCTAAAATAGTTTCTTTTTCATCTCTTATAATTATAAAAATTTAGGGCCGGACAAACGTTCCTTAGTGCTTTTTATTTAGTTTCCGAAATTTTCAACTCGATATCGCGTTTTGTGTGAATGTAAGTTGGTTTAAAAAAAAATGCGAAAAAAATTTTGAGATTACGCTCACATAGTTGTATTAAATAATTTTCAAATCTTAGAGATTCGGATGGGATGAGAAAAATCTATGCTTGATTTACAGGGCATTCATCTTACCGCATACTATTTGGAATTGTTTGCAGACCTATTTATACTATATTTACTTATACTAGATCAAATTTACATATTATTCGACAATTTTAAATGATATGTCAATCGAATCTAGCTTAAGACCACAAATACCCCTAGAGGAGCCCCGCAGGGGCCCTTCTTTTTAATTGGGTTATGGGAGAGCGACCCCCCACTAGAACATTATTAGAAAGTCTAGTAGGGCCCACATCAACAAAACCGTTACGTTAGCGATGGGGCCCCGACATTTTCCGCACTAGATCCAAATTAGACATGCGGAAAACTGAATTAAGGTTATTTTTCAGTGAGTACAATATGTGAATAACTTAATTTAATTCTGAAATATATTATAGTTTACTTTGTAACATATCTTACAATAAAGTTTACTTTAGTTTTTAGTTAGGTTGACCACAGCAAACTTTTTCATCTTTTCAGGAATTATGAAATTTTACTGATTTATTCAATGAAATATTTTCAGTGATTGAATTAGTAAGTTTTCACCAATTCATGGTGACCGACTTCTCATTAAATCAAATAGTGAAATTTCACTATTTCAGACTTAGAGAGCAAAAAAAGATTCAGGAGTCATAAAAGGTCATTTTTCTCTGACGCACAGTGGGCTGAGAGTCACCGAAATCTGGCCAAATTTCAATTTTGACGTCAAAAGTTACAAATTCAACATGGCGGATCCAATATGGCAGCCAAAATTAATTTTTCTTCACAGATTTGCCTAAAACTTAGTACAAAGGGATTTTTGAGGTCGCTAATTTCTATTCTGATGTCAAAAAAGACAAATTCAACATAGTGGATCCAATATGATAACAAAATTGTTAAAACTTTCACATATTTTCCTAAAACTTGGTACAAGGGGGTTTATGAGTTCGCTAATTTCAACTTTGGCGTCAGAAGTTACAAATTCGAAATAGCAGATCCAATATGGCGGCCAACATTTCCAAATTTTTACAGATTTGCCTAAACATTGGTAAAAGGGGGTTTTTGAAATAGTTGATTTAGCATTTGACGATCCAGAATCTACTACGTGTAGGTTGCAGCGATATATCAGAGCCCTTATTTCGGAATGCTCGATCAATGTGAGTTCACTAGCGTCTCATAAATCAGGGTGCTTTTTGGAATGAGTCCTCTGACCTCTCATTAATAATCTGCGTGCTCGTCAAACTCTTCTTTGTCAGTCAATTGGAGTTCGTCTAAGAGACATATATTATACGATACGACATTTATTATTTATGTTTAATAAAAATGTTTAAAATATGAAATAAAATGAACAGAGTTATTGTCCATAACTGATATAACTTTTACACAATGCGTTTTCAGCACTAAAGTTTGACATATATACGAATGGAAGACGAGTGAGCTCGGTCACGGCTCCGTTGAAATGACTTCAACTCAAAGGTGCGAACAACAAGAATATTTTTCTTGATTTTGTATGTGAGATGTCTTGCAACTATTTCCTGATAAAAAACGAAATCTTCGCCAAAGCAATTTTTGAAATAATCCATTTTTAATTTGAAAAAATCGATATTTTAACTTTTTTTCGAAAGCGAAGCGAGATATGAAAAAAATTTAGGAGAGAAAGATTCTTCATTGCAAAAATTGCAACAATGACATCCCCTTAATAATTTTTAGACTCACTTCGTTTTTCCTGAAAGTTTTTCAAAAAAAATGAAGTGAGATTAAGAATGATTAAGAGCATCCTTCTGTTGCAATTTTTCCAAGGAACAATTTTGCATTATTAACTTTTTCCCATATCTCGCTTCGTTTCCGAGAACAACTGGAAATTTCGATTTTTAAAATTTTAACATGGATTTTTTAAAAACGGCTCTGGCGAAGGTTTCGTTTTTCATAAGAAAATAGTTGTAAGACATCTCAGATATAAATTCAAGAAAAATATTCGTGATATTCGCACCTTTGGGTTAGAGACATTTCACCCGAACCGTGCGGTTCATTTAATGCAGGCCTGTCGAAAGAGGAGAAGGGCTCCTCCGAAACCATGTGTCCATTTCTATCTCTACTGGCCGTCCGAAGAGTCGACCACCACCCGTTGTTTGAACTGTTAGTGGAGATGAAAGCGGACACATGGTATCGGAGGAGCCCTTCTCCTCTTTCGACAGGCCTGATCTAATGTGAGACACGATCCTTGCACCGTGCATGTGCGCGCTTGAATTCTTTTGCTAATATCTTCGTCAAATGTTAAAGCTTGCAAAAAATGCCAAATGATCTGACTGCTAACATCATGATGAACCTTCTAGAACCCTAAAACTTTAGATACAAGGTGGAACCTCGGGGAACTTTTGATTCAAAAAATGTCTTTCTTGTAAATTTTTGAAGTGCATGAGTATCAAGTGAAGGGATTCGAAACCAAGCTAATATTCGTATTTCTTATTTACATCGTATTAATTTGAGATTACTCAAATGAGAAAAGAAATTGTAACATTTGAATTCATAATCTTATGATCAAGTTTTTGAAACCGATTTCATGAAAAACTAAAATAAAAAAAATATACATTTCTTCAATTCATAGCGTTCTAGAAAAAAGGAACTTGTTAAAAGATCATGAAATTCGGAAAAAAGTTGCTTCAACTCATTTACATTTTGGAAAATAAGTCTTTCACCAAAAACATTGAAGTTGGTTTTTGGCCACTTTCTGGTGTCTCTCAGCCCACTCACAGTGTGCCAAAAAGCACTTTTTTTGGACAAAAATAGCTCGACAGTTCAATTTTCAACGGATATGGATGACTTTTTTTAATTACCCTAAGACTTCCAGGTATAACGTGTGACTGCCAATTTTTGATTTTTGTCAAAGCAATATTTATTATTTAATAACGAATGACATTTGTTTTCTTTTTATAACTTCTCAAATGTTCCACTGCTCTAAAAGTGCTCAAATTCAATTAAACAAGCCGCAAATCAGTAGAAGAACTATACAGAAATAAATTGCGATGTCTTAGGATGAGAAAAAAATTGTATAATGTTATAAACAAATTAATGATCAAGTGTCATTATTTCGTAATTTGCAATGATTAGTCGTTGAAATTCTTATTTTTTGCGTAAAACATGAGAGAAATTAATGTACGATTACGATTAGTTGAAAATAGTTGCTCATTTCTTATTATTTAAACAATTGTTGTGAACAAATACACAGTTTGAAAATATCTTAATAAGTATGCTCAATTCTTTTCGCACAATAAACTGAAAATGTCTTTTCAATGACTCCTTGTTGTCATATACTGTAATTTGACAAAATTTTTTGTTTATTTAAACAATTTTTATAAAAAATGCCCATGTATAACATTTTTCTATTAATAGAGTCAATTTTTATTTACGGATTCGCCTAAGAATACCTTGCCAGTAACTTATTGCTGTCATACTGTACGAACTAACAATAACTGTCAATTTTTCAAACAACTTCTATAAACAAATGCACATTTCGATATTTTTTCTATGCCTGGTCTCATTTTTTCTAAGAAATCAACTAAAAATGTATTAACAGTGACTTCCTGTTTTCGTATTTTTCTAAATAACAATAACTGTTAATTATTTAAGCAATGCTTATAAACGAAATGCACATTTCGATCTTTTTCGCATGAATGTTCTCATTTAATTATAGGAGACATTTTTTATTCATAGCACATATTGTTCAATTTTTTGAAAATAACGTAAATGATTATTGTGTTGCTTGATCACTCTCTCTTTTTGAATATTCAATTTGTTACATGGATTTTATTCTTATTCCTATTCCTGTTGCTCGCCTATTCATGGAAAAAAGGTCTATGGTATTTGTTTATAAGAATTGTTGAAGTGATTAGCATTTGCTGTCAGTTGGTAAGATATGACAAAAAGAAGTCATTTGTAACACATTTCCAGTTGATTCTTTGAAAAAAAAGAGATTATTTATGGAAAAAATCTAAATGTGCATTTATTTATAGAAATAACTGAAGCAAGAAACGAGAAGTCACTGGCAAGACATTTTTAGTCGACTCCGTAAACAAAATTGAGTCTATTCATGGAAGACTATTAAAAGTTGGCATTCGTTTATGAGAATTGTTTAAATAAATAACAAATTTTGTCAAATTACAAAATATGACAACAAGCAGTCATTGAAAAGACATTTTTGGTTTATTCTGCAAAAAAATTGAGCCCACTCATTCAGACATTATCAAACTGTCTATATGTTTACAAAAATTGTTTAAAGAATAATAAAAGAGCAACTATTTTCAACTAATCCTAATGGTACATTAATTTCTGTCATATTTTCTGCAAAAACTACGAATTTCAACAACTAATTATTACAAATTACGAAAAAATTACACTTGTTCATTAATTTGTTTATAACATTATAGATAATGTTTTTTCACTTCAACTCATAATAAGTTAGGGTAATTGAAAAAAATACATCCATATCCGTTGGGAATTGAACTGTCGAGCGATTTTTGTCCAAAAAAAGTGCTTTTTGGCACACTGTGAGTGGGGTAAGAGATACCGGAAAGTGGCCAAAAACCGACTTCAATGTTTTTGGTGAAAGACTTATTTTTCGTAATGTAGATGAGTTAAAGCAACTCTTTTCCGAATTTCATGATCTTTTGACAAGTCCTCTTTATTCTAGAACGCTA
Organism: Melikaiella ostensackeni; assembly: GCA_032362435.1. NCBI lineage: Eukaryota > Metazoa > Arthropoda > Insecta > Hymenoptera > Cynipidae > Melikaiella > Melikaiella ostensackeni. The sequence goes on from JAUMHM010000078.1 coordinate 25,373,071, forward strand.
TGAATTAAAGAAATTTTTTTTTTATTTCCGTTTTTTAAGAAATCGGTTCCGAAAACTTAATCATAAGATTATGGATTCAAATGTTACCATTTTTTTTTCTCATTTGAGTAATCTTAAACTAATACGATGTAAATAACAAATACAAATATTAGCTTGGTTTCGAATTCCCTCACTTTATACTCATGCACTTTGAAAATTTACAATAAAGACATTTTTTGATTCAAAAGTTCCCCGAGGTTCCACCTCCTATCTAAAGTTTATGGTTCTAAAATGTTCATCATGATGTCAATAGTCAAATCATTTGGCACTTTTTGCCAGCTTTGCCGTTCGACGAAGATATTAGGAAATGAATTCAAGCGACACATCCACGGTGCAAGGATCGTGGCTCGCATTAGATCAAGCCTGCCGAAAGAGGAGAAGGGCTCCTTCGATACCATGTGTCCGCTTCCATCTCCACAACAAATTTCTACTAATCCTAATCGTACATTCATTTCTGTCAATAACTTGAACGATTTTTGTCCAAAAAAAGTGCTTTTTGGACCACTGTGTCACTGTGGGACGGTGTATTATATATAATTGGAAGAAGTACTCTGTTGATTTTGGCGCTTGAGTAATATACCCAGCACGTTGGAGAGTTACAGTTTGCAAACGCGTAGCGATTCGAAGTGAAAGTGCAGTTTTGCAGCTCGGTGCAGCTCAGTGTCTTGGCTCGGCAGGGCCTCTGACCTTGTCCCAAATACTGGATACTGACTGCCAGTCAAGCTTGTTGCTTGGTTGGCTTGTTCGTCGATTCGCCGATGTACACGTTCTTTCATGCTCTCTAGCAACTCGCCTCTTTTCTTCTCTCTGGCAAGTGCTTTCTGACTATAAACGTCTTAGTGAAACGGTCGTTTCGATACTTCCTGTCGAGATTACGATTACGGGAACGAGATGAGGAAGGAAGGAAGAAATGGCATTATCGTTCGAGGATAACCAGAAATCTAACGGAAATAGTTTCAATCAAAGTACCGAAAATCGATAAAGTCTTTACAGAACTATCACATATTTTCTTACCTACAATTCTCATATACTACCTTACCAACTATTTCTCACAATATCGTCTTAACACTTATTCTTAATCCTAGACGCTTGCGACCTTGACCTGAACTTCCGTTTCCTCTCATCACTATCAATCTGAAGATTGTAGCTCAATTCCGTAACACCATTACCATAACCAAAGGAGTTATGATCGGTTTGTGTTGCACACTGAGGAGGACACCAGTCTCAACATTACTCCCCCATTCTCCTTTGGGAGTCATTTTTTTGGCTCATCCTTTGTTCATCATCCGATACTAGAACTACATCGTCTGCGTATGCTACTGAATAAAGTTTGCCTGTTCCTAATATTTTTCCCCTTTCCCCTTCCAATCCATCCTCTCCTCCAAGTCTGCTAATAGGATACTAAACAGAAGGAGGCTCAACTGACACCCTCGCCTAAGTCTCCTTCCTGTTTCAACTGAATCCATTATCAGTACCACAATAATCAAATAAAGGAAAGAAATACAAAACTAACCTAGAAATTTCTTGTTTGCTGTCTGGAATTTTCATCTTCAGCTTGATTTTTCAGAAAAAGTTTCACCTGCACGTCATATTTTAATTCTCATTGAAACATTAGCAAATGTTTTGCAATCTGCAGTGCAGTTTTTGGAAAAAAGCTCCCCTAGGTTGAAAATTTGTAGTTACCCCTTTCCCGCCTTTTAACCATATTATGATTGAATGAGTATGAGTGAATTGTTAGCAAATTACAAATGTTTTGGTTTTCAATTAGTCACTTTTGATCAGAAGTGGACTGGGATTCGCCAACCGACCCGGTAGAAATCATGCAGTCTGACTGTAAAGGCGGTTGTAAGGAATTTGTTTGAAAGCTAGTTCAAAGGATTTCAAAAGCTTTCAAATATTTTCAGGAATTTGAAAGGATTTCAACAGATTTTAAGGGATTTAAGAGTATTTCGAAGTATTTTAACGGCTTTCAAGGGAATTAATAGAATTTCCAAGGATTTTAATCATTTCAAGGAATGTTCAGAGATTTCAAATGTTTCATGAAATTTCAAAACATTTCAAAGATTGAAAGGCAGTTTGAGGAATCCCGCAAGAATGAATTAAGGTAGTTAATATTATTTCAAACACTTCAAGGGATTTTAGAAGAGATTTAAAAAATTTCCACGGGATTGCAAAGAACTTCCTAAATTTTATAAGGATTTTGAAAGATTTCATAGGATTTTAAAAGTTTCAGAGTAGTTTTAATGATTCCGAGATACTTCTGAAAATATCAAAGATTCCAAAGGATTTTTATGAGACTTCAAGGGATTTTTCAGGAACTTCGATAGATATCAAAAAATTATAAACATTTTATAATGTTTCTGTAAATTTCAAAGAGTTTCGCAAAAATTGAGGGATTTCGTAGGATTTCAAAGATTTGGAGAGATTTTCAAATATTTCAGGAGATTTCACAGAGTTTCGAAAATTCCATGCGGTTTTAAAAAATTTCCTTTAATTTTGGCAGATTTGGAAGGATACAATGGGATTCATAAGATTTCAGGATATTTTTTTTTACTTCAAGGGATTTCAGATGATTTCCAAATATTTCAAGGATTTTTAAGGAACTTCAGCGGATTTCAAGCGATTTTATTAGATTTCTTCATGATTTCAATAATCTTAAGATACATATCTTAAAGGCTCTCAATAAGGTATTTTAATGAAATCCCCAGAATCTTAAAGGATTTCATGGGAGTTTAAATATTTCAAAGGATTTCAAGGAATATCATCAGATTTTATGTAATTTCATGGCATTTCAAAAAATTTTAAAACAGTTCATTGGATTTCAAAGAATTTATTCACAAGAATTGAGAGCTTTCGTAGGATTTCAAAGATTTGGAGAGATTTTCAAATATTTAAGAAAACTTCAGAGGATTTCAAGAATTCCGTGCAGTTTCAAAGAATTTCCTTGAATTGCGGAAGAATTGCAAGCATTTTATAGGATTCATAGGATTTTAATATATTTGAAAAAACTTCAAGGGATTTCAGAAGAGTTCCGAATATTTCAAAGGATTTTTAATAAATTGTAACGGATTTCACAGGATTTTATAAGATTTCCGAGGATTTAAGTAATTTTAAGGTATTTTAAAGGTTCTCAATAAGGTACTTCAATGAATTATGCAGGATCTCAAAGGGTATCGTAGGATTTCGAATATTTCAAGGGATTTTAAGAAATATCAGATTCCATGTAATTCCACGGAATTGCAAGGGATCCTATAATATTTTAATGGATTTCAAAAAATATATTCGCAAGAATTGAGGGATTTCAAAGATTTGAAGAGATTTTCAAATAATTCAAGGTATTTCCAAAGATTCTAAAGAATTTTGAAGAATTTAGGATATTTAAAAGTTTCAACCGAATTTTCTATATATTTCAAGAAATTGAAGGAATTTCAAGGAATTTCAAGGGATTGCAAAGATTTTAGGGTATTTCAAAAGTTCCCAAGGAAATCCTAATGATTTAAATGATTTTAAAGGATTTAAAAAACTTTCACGTGGTTTCAAAGAATTTCATAAAATTTAGGAAGATTTGGAACAATTTTACAGGACATTTTAAAAATTCCAAGGGATTTTGAAGGGACTTTAACGAATTTTATGGATTTCAAGTGATTTTTAAATATTTGAAGGTATTTCAAGATTTAAATAATTCCATGCAGTTTTAAAGAACTTTATTGAATTCCAGAAGATTTGGAAGGATTTCATAGGATTTTGAAGATTTAAGAACATTCTAAAAGATTCCAAGGGATTGAAGAGGAATTCCGAATATTTCAAATGATTTTTAAGGAACTTCAATGAACTTCAAATATTCCAAGGTATTTTCAGGAATATCATCCTACTTCATGTAATTTCATGGGATTTTAAGACATTTTATAATATTTGAATGGATTTCAAAGAATTTATTCACAAGAATTGAGGGATTTCAAAGATTTGAAGAGATTTTCAAATAATTCAAGGTATTTCCAAAGTTTTGTAAGAATTTAAAATAATTTATGATATTTTAAAAGTTTCAAAAGAATTTTCTATATATGTCGAGAAATTGAAGGAATTTCAAGAGATTTCAAAGGATTTCAAGCATTTTAGGCTATTTCAGAAGATTCTAAGGAAATTCTAAGGATTTTAATGATTTTAAGGGATTTAAAATTTTGTTTTGCGGTTTTAAAGAATTTCATAAGATTTCGGAAAATTTGGAACAATTTTAGAGGACATTTTGAAAATTTCAAGGGATTTTTAAGGGACTTTAGCAGATTTTATAGATTTTAAGAGATTTTCAAATATTTGAAGGTATTTCTAAGGATATAAATAATTCCATGCAGTTTGAAAGAACTTTCTTGAATTTTAGAAGATTGGGAAGGATTTCATAGGATTTAAGAGAATGATAATGTTTAAGAACATTCTCAAAGATTCCAAGGGATTGAAGAGGTGTTCCGAGTATTTCAAATGATTTTTGAGGAACTTCAGTCGATTTCAAAGGATTTCGTACGATTTCGAAGATTTTAATTATTTCAAGGGATTTTAAAGGCGCTCAATAAGGTATTTTAATGAATTCCCCAGGATCTCGAACGATTTCATAGAACTTCAAATATTCCAAGGTATTTTCAGGAATATCATCCTACTTCATGTAATTTCATGGGATTTTAAGGCATTTAATAATCTTTTAATGGATTTCAAACAATTTATTCACAAGAATTGAGGGACTTTAAAGATTTGAAGAGATTTTTCTAAATCTGAATAAGTTAAATTTAGCTAATTGCAGTCTGGCTATTAATTAGTTAATACTAAGTAAGTGAATCAGTGATGATTTTTTGCTTTTCAAATAGTCAGTTTTTAATTCACCCAATCCCTTTCCCGCCCACATTTTAAATTTCAATATTTCAAATTCCTAATCTTTTAACTAAAAATATTTCGTTCGTATTCCCATACGAAAAGTGATTTTACATTTTATTTATAAGATAGGATCAAATATTAAAAGAACTTCATAAGATTATAGGCTTTACACAATTAATGCCACTGAACGTGCTCATTTTGAAAATTAAAAAGTTTATAATAATGAAAATTAAATTTCAAACTAAAATTGTTAATATTAATTGATTTTTACTTTTTTCATACATTTTTTAGATTCCTTTGTATCACAAAAAACCACAGATTTTTAATTCAGAAATTTTAGGCTGATTTCAAATAAGTTATAAAGATTAAGCAAAATCAGGAGAAACTAGCATTTGCTCATAATTCAGACTACTGTATATATATATATAGCAAATCTACTAAATGTTGTACAGTGAATTTACTATATACGTATATGCATATTGCTTCCATTTCATTTTTAATAAAATCGCTATAGAAATTTCTAACAGTGTAGATTCTAATCGTTCTTTTTATGTTCGAAAAATTCAAGCACTCTTACTTTAACTGTCCTTAACGGAAAAAATTTTATAGCTGAACCAACGATATTTATCCTTGATTTGTCCATAAATATCGTTGTAAACGAACTAACGATATTGGTAAAATCTTTAAAATAAGGATTTGCAGCATAATTCATTTTTAGTATTAGCAATAATGAATCACATTTATAGATCGAATGCAAAAAACCATTGGTGCGAATTTTGTTTCACATTTTAAACAATGAACATTTTTATTGTAACATCATTTGTTCTCATTTCTCATTTTGGTTGCAGTTCAAAACTACACCGAATTTAACGTTTTTTTAGGGCAAACTTGTCAGAACCTTACTCGGCGCACATCAAGATTTCTGCACGGGGCAGTAAAAATCCTTATATTTATTTGATTCAGTGACTTATTTCTAGCTATAGTTGAATCAGTGAAAATTCTTACTGATTTGATTCAGTGACCCACTTCTCACTGACTCAAATTTAGAGAGTAGTCAGAATATGTCACGGATTCCCAGTAAAAAATTTCCCTGATGCGAAATCAGAGAGTACAGTTACAATAGAGTAATTCTGAAAACAACTTCCCTTTAAAACCCTAAACTTATAAACTGTTTAATCGACCAAAAAATACGACTTCCGGTTGAACGTTCTGCGAAATGGGACTGATCCTAAAGAAAAACTGATGGGAGTGAACGAAGGCCACTTTTGGGTTTGCTGGAATAGTTGGATTGGCTAAGGCGTTCCAGTTTAATGATTATGATTGGGCCTGGTCTTGACCACAAGCTGGTTGGTTTCGAACCTGTAACTTAGGTAGTTTGTGTGCGAGAGCTCAACTTCTAAACCGGTTGTCGTAAAAACTCGGCCTGGCCTTCATGAGGCGGCCATTTTAGAACGTTCTAACATTTGACGGTCGCGCAGCCTAATAAGCGGCCGTTAATCTATTATTCATTACGGAGAGATACCCTGAGCGACATGCAAATTAACGAAGCTGTGATACGTACCCACGTATCAAAAGCATGTACCTGAGGTACCCGTATCTGGTCACAGAAAAAACAAAAGTTAAAATGTGTGGCAGATAAATTCTGGAACGGTTAAATATTGAACGGATTTCGGCAAAAGTTTCACTGAGTTTAGGAGAATAAATCTGACGTCATCTAACTACGTCACGCTGGATTGAACAAATTGGGGTAGAACGTAGAGTCGGTAACAAAAATACAAATAACACATTGTTCTTGCTTACAAATCTTCTCTGAAATAGATTAGACTATCGGAACTGAAAACACCCACCGCGTCAAAAAGGGCGCTGTGGTGCCATACAAACATGGCCGCGGAAGTCATATGGATAATATGGAGTAGTAGTAATAATTTAATTAAAAAGTGTGTTTAAGTTTATAAAATGGTATTTTTGGACCTAGATAGTTTGTGTAGTTACGCAACAGTTACACCTGCATCCAGAAATATGGTCGAAGGCCAAAATATTCTTAATTCTGGCATGATTGTAATGTGCGGAGCTACCATAAAAACTCACGAAAAAGTTGACATATATTAATTGTGCCTTCAAACCAGTGCTTTAACTTCAGAACTATTTCAGTGATCATTTTCATTAAAATGCAAAGAGCAGACATATAAATTCTTGACGTTATAATCTTTCACATTTAAATTTCTCAACCACTCGCTGTGTTTATCTACATCTTCAATTTTTTCAAATAAGTTTCGCCTTTTTATTTCAACACTTCCAAGCTTTGGCATTCTATGAAAACTTAAATTGAAGTTTTTATTATCTTTGGAATTACAACCACTGACGCAACAACCTCCAAAACTTGTTGATTTTCGATATTGACGTGCAAATTCCATTATTGGAGCAAATAATTATCAGCTCAATAGTATTTTGCTCATCAGAGCTACTTATTATAGCACTTATTTATTCAGTTGGACGATCATTACAGTTAAATGCTATGTTTTTGCTGGGTTTCGTGATGTTTTACGTGTATTTAATATGTCATCCACGGCCATATTGGTTAGTTCGCGTAGGGGACGACAGTGTCACATAGCATGTTCAAATCCCCAATAAGCTAATAAATATTACGTATTTCCTACTGGAAATGGTTCAAACGGCCCTGACTGTTTACGTCATAGAAATTCTTGGAAGGGCGTCATCTGCTTCCTCTGTACAAAATTTAAACAAGATATTTTTACATGCCTGAAATATTGACCAGCATCTGGTGTCCTGTCCGGTTTTCCTTCGTACATCACACTTGTTATGCCATATAAAAGTGGACCATAACATATGTAGGAATGTCCCACTACCCACCCCATATCTGATGCACCCCACCAGGTTGAGTCTTTATCCATTCCATAAATTGCTTTCATAGTCCAACATAGAGTCGCTATATGACCACCTAGGGGTCTTTGAATTCCTTTTGGCTGATCTGAAAAATAATTTTTAAGCTCCGCAATTATTATTCTTAGTACTAGGGTGAGTGAGAAAATCTGAATCTCTCTTTTTTTTAGCTCGTGCCACTAGCTTACAACCCGAGTAAAAAAAAGTCCCATAACCATCCCATTGGGACCCCGCATAAAGTTCCGCTAAAGTACTAGGTATGAGACAAAACAGTACTTAAGTACCAACTTTTCTTAAAACTTTTTGAAAGTCCAAATAGGAAGAAAAATACCAGGAAATTCCTACATTTTTTTTTTCGAGCAGATCTTTTTTAGGACCAAACCCGAAATTTTTTTAGAAGGATTTATTTAAAACAAAAGTAACGGAAAAGTTCCACACAATTTTTTTGATAAGCAGGACTTTTTTAGAACTAAAGTTCCAGAAAAGTGCCATTTCATTTTTTGAGCAGGACTTTTTTTTAGGATAAAACTACCGGAAAAGTCCCACACAATTTTTCTGCTAAACAGGACTTTTTTAGAAACTGAAGTAACAGAGAAGTCCCACTTAATTTTTTTTGAGCATGACTTTTTTAGAACAAAAGTACCGGAAAAATCTCACTTAATTTCTTCTTTGAGCAGGACTTTTTTAAGACGAAAATACTGGAAAATTTCCACTTAATTTTTTTTAGGAGGATTTGTTTAGGACAAAAGTGCCGGAAAAGTCTCACACCATTTTTCTGCCAAGCAGGACTTTTTTAGAACTAAAGTACCGGAAAAGTCCCACTTAATTTCTTTTTTGAGCAGGACTTTTTTAGGACGAAAATACCGGAAAAGTTCCACCTTATTTTTTTTAGGAGGATTTGTTTAGGACAAAAGTATCGGAAAAGTCCCACACCATTTTTCTGCCAAGCAGGACTTTTTTTAGAACTAAATTACCGGAAAAGTCCCACTCAATTTATTTTTTGAGCAGGACTTTTTTAGGACGAAAATACCGGAAAAGTTCCACTTAATTTTTTTTAAGAGGATTTATTCAGGACAAAAGTACCGAAAAAGTCCCACACAATTTTTTTACTAAGCAGCACTTTTTTTAGAACTATAGTACAAGAAAATTCCCACTTCATTTTTTTTGAGCAGATCTCTTTTAGGACCAAAGCCCGGAAAAGTTCCACTTAATTTATTTTTGAGCAGGGCATTTTCAGGACTAAAGTACCGTAAACGTTCAACTTAAATTTTTTTGGAGGATTTGTTCAGGACAAAAGTACCGGAAAAGTCCTGCTTATTTTTTTATGAGCAGGACTTTTTTAGGACGAAAGTACCGGAAAAGTTCCACTTAATTTTTTTTGATCAGGGCATTTTTAGGACTAAAGTACCGTAAACGTTCAACTTAAATTGTTTTAGGAGGATTTGTTTAGGGCAAAAGTACCGGAAAGGTCGCACACAATTTTCTTGATAAGCAGGACTTTTTTAAAACTAAAGTATCAGAAAAGTCCCACTTATTTTTTTTGAGCAGGACTTTTTTAGTATGAAAGTACCGGAAAAGTCCCACTTAATTTTTTTTCGAGGAGGATATGCTTAGGACAAAAGTACCGGAAAAATCTTACATATTTTTTTGAGCAGGACTTTTTCAGGACAAAAGTACCGGAAAAGTTCAACTTAAATTTTTTTGAGGGGGATATTTTGAGGACAAAAATACCGGAAATGTCCCAACAATTTTTTTTAGCAGGACTTTTGAAATTTCCCACTCAATTTTTTTTGAGCTGGACATTTCCAGGTCTAAAGTACTGGAAAGTTTCAGTTAAAATTTTTTTTTTGAAGAAGATTTGTTTAGGAAAAAAGCACCGGAAAAGTCCCACTTAATTTTTTTGGAGCAGGATCTTTTTAGGACTAAGAACCGCAAAATTCCTACCTTAATTTTTTTGTTGTTTTAAGGAGGACTTGTTTAGGACAAAAGTACCGTCAAAGTCCCACATTATTTTTTTGAGCTAGATTTTTTTAGGACTAAAGTACCGAAAAAGTCCAACTGATTTTTTTTTGAAAATTTTACAAGGCTTAAATAATTTATGAGAAAAAAGTACTAGAAAAGTTAATTTTATTTTTGTCCTAAAAAAGTCCGAGGGAACCGGGATATATTTTGAAATTTTTGGTACTCTGGTCCTATTGAGTACTTTAGTCCTATGTCACCAGTACTTTTTTGGGACATAAGTCCCATCAGCACTTGTACAAATTTCGGAAAAAATAAAATAATACTTTTCTAGTACTTTTGCCCCATAAATTATTTAGAATTTGACCTTAGTCCTAAAAAAGTTTTGCTTGAAAAAAAATTATGTGGGATTTTTTTGATATCTACTTTTTTCCTAAACAAATCATCCCCAAAACAAACAAAAAAATTAAACTGGACTTTTCCGGTAGACTATTCCTAAAAAATTTCTACTCAAAAAAATAGTTAAGTGGGACTTTTCTGGTACCTTAGTTCTGGAAAATTCCTGCTTAAAAAAAATTACGTGGGACTTTTCCGGTATTTCTGGCATCAACAAATCCTCCTCAAAAAATGTAAGTTGAACTTTTCCGGTACTTTTGTCCTGAAAAAGTCCTGCTCAAAAAAAATTAAGTGGGACATTTTTCGGTACTTTAGTTCTAAAAAAGTCCTGCTTCGAAAAAGATTATGTGGGACTTTGCCGATACTTTTCTCCTAGGCAAATCATCCTCAAAAAAAAAAATTTAATTGAACTTTTCCGGTACTTCAGATCTAAAAATGTTTGAGTAAAATGGGACATATTCAGAACTTTTTTGACACTTTAGTTCTATTTGAGCAGTTTTTTTTGGGACATAAATCCCATCAGTACTTGTACAAATTTCGAGAAAAATAAAACGGATCTTTTGCAGTACTTTGGTCCCATAAATAATTTAGAATTTTTAAAATTTTAGAAAAAAAATGAAGAGAAACTTTTCCGGGACTTTGGTCTTAAAAAAGATCTACCAGGAAAAAAATGATGTGGGACTTTTCTGGTTCTTTTGTCCCTATTTGGACTTTTAAAAAGTTTCAAGAAAAATTGGTACTTAAGTACTGATTTGTCTCATACCCAGTACTTTAGCGGGACTTTATGCGGAATCCCAATGGGACTTTTTTTTTACTCGGGAAGTTTTCTTCTGACAATAAATAACGACAAAATATTTTTTGATTTTGAGACCGTTCAAAATTACGTTATAATCCCTTTTAAAATAATTTAGTGTTGCTACAGGTCAGGGAATTCCAGAAAGTCAGGGAAGTCAGGGAATTTTCAAAAAACTGAAGGTGCAGTTTCTAAAATTCTGCGTGAATGTTGTTACTAAAAATGTTTAAGATAATTTTAGAAACAGGCATTTTCTTGCATGAAAATTATTAATCTCCTAGACAGACTTCGAGGTTCCACACGTTTTTACTTTTTTCAAATCTTAAAATGAGAAGGACTCATTTATCAGCTTTTTCAATTTTTTTTTCATGCATTGAAATGATTATTTATTAAATTCTCATGTAAAATTATGTGAATTCAACATTTTCAACACTTATTTTAAATGGAAAATTCAACTTTTGAAAATTGAATTTTCAACAATTAAGTTCTCAAAAGTTGAATCTTTAACCGTTGATTTTTCAACTTTTGAAAACAGAAGAAAATTCAAAATGCAATTGTTGAAAATTTCGTCTTTTTGGGTCAAAAGTTCAACTTTTTTGTTCAACTGTTTAGTTGAACTGTTTTTTTTTTCATGACTGATACATCATTCTTGATTGAAAATTCAACTCTGTTGATAAATTTCGTCTTTTTGGTTTGAAATTGGATCTCTTTTGGTAAAAATTTCATCTAATCATCTTTTTTGGTTAAAAATTCTACTTTTTGGCTGAAAATTCGTCTTTTCGATTGAAAGTTCAACTGTTGTGTAGAAAATTCTTTTTCTTTAAGTTGAAGCTTAACTTTTTTTGTTGAAAATTCAACTGGTTTGTAAAAAATCGTCTTTTCGGCTTGAAACTTCATCAATTTGGTTGAAATTGTTTTTCTTCCTCATATAAAATATCTTTCTTGGTTGAAAATTCAACTCTTTTGTTAATTTTTGTCGTTTTGGTTTGAAGCTTCATCTCTTTTGGTAGCAATTTCGTCTAATCATCTTATTTGGTTAAAAATTCAACTGTTTGGTTGAAAATTCGTCATTTTGGTTAAAAATTCAACTGCTTGTAGAAAATTTGTCTTCTTGGCTTGAAACTTTAACGGTTTCGTTGAAATTGCTTTTCCTTCTTGACTGAAAAATTCTGTTTGAAATTTCAACTCTTTTGTTAAGTTTTTTTTCTTGTTATGAAACTTCATCTCTTTTGATAGAAATTAATTCTAATCATCTTTCTCTGTTAAAAATTCAACTGTTTGGCTAAAAATTAATCTTTTTTGCTCGAGGATTGGTTGAAAGTTAAAGTTCTTTTTTAAAAATTCATATTTTTGTTTGAAGATTCATCATTTTAGTTGAAAATTTATCTCTTTGGTTGAAAATTTATCTTTTCTAGTTGAAAATTTAACTATTTGGTTGAAAATTGATGTATTTTGTTGAAAATTCGTCTTGTAGAATAATTTTATCAGTAGGAAACTTATGATATCTAAGAAACAGTCCTTGTCAGATGCAGTCTTCGGCGCCGTTATTATTTACTCGTACATACAGAAAAATACGAAAGTAATTTCCACCTCAAATACGTTTTTTTTAGTTTTGAGTATTTTTACGCTACTTTTTTTATCTAAAAAGATAACATTTGACTGATTTGAAAAGGCTACTTTTTTAATACTTTTTTTATTTTTGAGGATACTTTTTTCTTCAGAAAGATACTTTTTTAATCCTTTTTTTAGTTTTACAGAGTACTTTGAAGCTTGTCTAGCTGTAAGGTTGTTTTTATGTCCGAAAGGAAAATTTATGAAGGTCTCGGAAAATGAAAAATTAATCAGGGAAAAGTCAGAGAAAGTCAAGGGATGCCCGGAAAAATTGACCAAAAAACGAAAAATAAGCCGATTTGTATCAAATTCATTATCCAAGGGTTTTTTGAGTCATATATTCCAAATATCTCATCAAAAAATTAAAATTTGAAATAGCGAATCTAATATGGCGACAAAACATCTAACTCAAATCATACGAATTGTATTAAACTTATTTTTTTGTGAGTTCTTGAGTAAAAAATTCCAAATATTGCATACAATTTCCAAATTCAAAATGGCGCATCATAAATTGCAAGCAGGATTTTAAAAAAATGTGATTCGTTTAAGCCTCATTTTTAAATGTTTTTTGAATCAAATATTCCAAATATTGTATTAAAAAATATTTTTTTTAAATCCTGGTCGCCATTTTAAATCCATCATTTTCAAATTGGACTTTTGTGTACAATATTTGGATTTTTTGTCTCAGAAGTCGCCCAAAAAATAAATTAAATACAATTAAGAAAATTTAAAAAAGAAGTTTTGTCACCATATTGAATCTGCTATTTTGAATTTTCATTTGCTGATGAGATATTTGGACACTGTGACTAAAAAATCCTTAGATGACGAATTTTATGCAAATCGAATTATTTTTCGTCTTTTGGCGTTTTTCTCTGTGGAATTTGTAAAACAAATTTAGACCTTTATCTGTAAAAAAGATTTAAAAAATCAAAAAGACGTATTTTCAAAAATGCGGTTTTTGTTTTTCGAGTTTTCAAAAAAAGTCAAAATTTTTTTTCTTTTCGGAACTTTTTGCATCTGAAAGTACATCTTATTACAAAAAATCTCAGACATCTAAAATTGAAATCGGTCAAATAGAACCAAAAATGTGGAATTTTCAAAAAAAGGTACCAAAAATTTCAAAGTCTCATATCTCCGCCATGTTTTTTTAATTTCCCAAAAATATTTGCTGGCGTTTTTCTTCTCTACCAAAGGACTAAATACACCGAGCCACAGCCAAATCCCATTCCAACACGAAAATTCTTGTGATCAGTAAAAGCTTTCTCGTTTGGTGGAATTTAAATAATATTGCTCACCTTAATTGCAATCGAAGGGTGGCGTTTAAAAGGTCACAAACTTCAATTTTTCTAAAATGTTATTATTAGCTCAGAAGATTAAATAAACTTTAGTACACATTGTGACAAAAGGTTTTTTTATTCTTTTTTAAATTGTTGCGACTTAACAGCTACAAATTTATTTTGCATTTGCGCCTTTCAATGGAAAATGAGGATTTTAATCAAAATCAAATGTTGAGGAAATATGCGCCTCGAGCGAAAAAAATTTTCCCTTCCATTTTCTCTGAACTGGAAGATTTTTTCTATCAAACATTTCACGCTTCAATGCATTACTTATGTATATGAAAAATATGCTTTTTTTCTAAATTGAAAATTCGAATTTTGAGGATGTTTTTTTTGTCTTCTGAAAATCATAAAAATGGCGCTTATGCTCTTTTGGAACGCCACCCGTCAAGATGAATTTTTAAATTTAAAATAGTCTGCAATGGGCAAAAAATAAAAAGACATAATTAGAAGTTCCGAAAAACGTTTCTTGGGCGTAAATGTCAATAAAAGTAAAACTTGGTACGTATGTTCTTTTCGACTTGAAAAATGTTTTAAAATGAGGTGCCAGCAAATTTTTAAACGGGAATTTTTTCTTAAAGTCCGGTATTTTTCGAAATAATTTAAAATAATAACTTTCGAAATAATTTTCTGAAAATCAGAAGTTTGGGATTTTTTCAAAATATAGATACGGGAAAAAGTTCGAAGTAAAAATTTTTTTCCTTGAAGAAACCTAAAAAAAGTTCCTTTTCTATTGTTTGATATTTTAAATCGTTTCTCAATACGTTTTTTAAGTAAAAATACACATTTTTTAAGGTACTCAAAAAGTGATTCAAAACATGGAGAAATTGGAAAAAAACTTTCTGTAGATCTCTTCAAGGAGAACAATTTTTACTGAACTTTTTCCCGTATCTCGCATATTTTTCGAAAAAATTCAAAATTCTAATTTTCAGAAAAATAGCCACCATTTTGTTAATTTTTGAGTTTAAATAATTTTTTTTCCAGATATGGAAAATTTAGGGAACCTTCCATATCCTCAAACTTTTTTCAGGTCAAAAAGGACACATATACCAAGTTTCATGCCGTCTTAACAATTTAAGCCTATTTTGGACAATTTGCGTTGTACCGCACCGGCTATCAAACAAATGAGCCTAAAGTGATATTTCTATTTTTACATTATAAAGATCAAATTAGAATCCTTTTTGATTCTAAAATTAATTGAATATTTCTGTCAGATTTGAGTATTTTATATTAACTTTAAATTTGAAATTACATTTTTTCATTTAAAGTCGAAATAAAAATATATTGCAGCAATAATTAATTCGCATACAGTAGAAGAGAAACCAGCTTTGAGATGAGTTGAGTTTGAAGGTTTTCCTGTTTAGTGTTTTCGTTACCAATTAGAACGTCATTCACTCCGAATTGTTACCAATTACATCCTCTTTAATTGCTCGCATTCTGCTTCAATTATTCTGTTTCTGAATTCATATCAAAACAAGCAATAAAAAAAGAGAGAAGAACAAGGGATTAATTTATTACTAAAAGTAGATACCTGTTGTTCCAGAGGTGTAGAGAATGTATAAAGGTTGATTGGCTTCGACTGGTACACATGGATGTGGTTTGGCTTTCCTCAATAATTCGTCCCAGTCAAATTGATTTTCAAAAAGCGGTGCCTCCCATACGTGTCTCCTCTGATAAACTATACATTTTGGCCTTGGCGAAGCAATAATTTCCAGAGCCTCGTTTAACATGTCAGTGTATCTTTGGTTTAAATAAATAATAATTCTTAGTTATTATATCAAATATTTTCATTTGATATTATTTAAAATTAAATGTTTGCAAAGAAAATGCCTGGGATGAATTGAAAGGAAAAGTAAAGGAAGTGAGGAGAATGAAAAAGATAAAGGTTAGGAGGGGAAGGGATAAAAATTGAACACAAATTTGGAGTGTACTATAGTTCCGAATAGCCCTTACCTCCGATTTTTTTGAAACTCCGTATATTTATGTATTTTGATGCACTGATTACGAAAATCATAGTGAATATAGGCGCAAATTTGATTTTCATAGAGAAAACCATGGAAAACTTCAGTTACATCAATTACAGTGCGGAACGGCCCCCCTTTGCCTGGCCACAAAAATAATGTTGGCCAAACCATGATTTTTATAGGGTTTTTATGGTTTTTACATTAACGGAGTTTCAAAAAACTCGGAGGTGAGGGCTATTCGGAACTTTATCCTAAATTTGTTAGGATGGTGAATGCAAGAAAAAGAAAAAGGAAGTTAGAAAAGCATATAAAGTCTGGAAGAGAGGAAAAAAGATAGGTTGAAATATGTGGAGACGAGAAAATAATTTAGGGAACTATGAAATGGAAAATAAGAAAGAAAACAGGAAGAAATTTGAAGAGGAAATTAATGGTATTAAAACGGAGGGGAAAACGTGGAATTTTATCAATAAAATGAGGAAGGAGGAAGAAGGCATCAGCGACAATATAAAAATGGAAGAATGGAGGGAATATTAAAGAAAAAAAATTGTTAAGGTTCAGATGAAAGGGAAACAAAAAATTGGCAGAGGGGGATAATAGCGGGGGATGAGGAGGCGATAGAGCTAGAGGCTAGAGGACGAGGAGATAGAAGCACAAATCAGAAAATTGAAGAAAGGGCAAGCGGGAGGAAGCGATGGGCTGATCAATGAAGCGTAGATTTATGGTAGAAGGGAAGCCAGAAAGAAATTAAGAGAGGTAGTCAAAAGAGTTGGGAAAGGGGAAGGGTTCCCGGAAGAGTAAAAATTGGCAGAGGGGGATAACAGAGGGCTATGAGGAGAAGATAGAGCTAGAGGCTAGAGAACGAGAAGGTAGAAGCACAAATCAAAAAGTTAAAGAAAAAGCGGGAGGAAGCGATGGCTGAGCAATAAAGCGTGGATTTGTAGTAGAAAGAAAGCCAGAAAGAAATTAAGAGAGGTAGTCAAAAGAGTTTGGAAAGGGGAAGGGTTCCCGGAAGAATAAAAATTGGCAGAGGGAGATAATAGAGGGGGGAGAGGAGAAGATAGAGCTAGAGGCTAGAGAATGAGAAGGTAGAAGCACAAATCAAAAAGTTAAAGGAAGAAAAAGCGGGAGGAAGCGATGGCTGAGCAATAAAGCGTGGATTTATAGCAGCGGGGAAGCCAGAAAGAAATTAAGAGACGTAGTCAAAAGAGTTTGGGAAGAGGAAGGGCTCCCGGAAGAGTAAAAATTGTCAAGAAGGGTTAATAGAGGGGATGAGGAGGCGATAGAGCTAGAGGCTAGAGGACAGGGAGATAGAAGCACAAATAAAAAAATTGAAGAAAGGGAAAGCAGGAGGAAGCGATGAGCTAAGCAATGAAGCGTGAATTTAGAGTAGAGGGGAAGCCAGAAAGAAATTAAGAGACGTAGTCAAAAGAGTTTGGAAAGGGGAAGGGTTCCCGGAAGAGTAAAAATTGGCAGAGGAAGATAAAAGAGGGGATGAGGAGGTGATAGAGCTAGAGGCTAGAGGACGGGGAGATAGAAGCACAAATAAAAAAATTGAAGAAAGGGAAAGCGGGAGGAAGCGATGGGCTGAGCAACGAAGCGTGGATTTATAGTAGCGGGGAAGCCAGAAAGAAATTAAGAGACGTAGTCAAAAGAGTTGGGAAAGGGGAAAGGTTCCCGGAAGATTAAAAATTGGCAGAGGGGGATAACAGAGGGGGTAAGGAGAAGATAGAGCTAGAGACTAGAGAACAAGGAGGTTGAAGCACAAATAAAAAAATTAAAGAAAGGGAAAGCGGGAAGAAGCGATAGGCTGTGCAATGAAGAGTGGATTCATAGTAGCGGGGAAGCCAGAAAGAAGTTAAGAGAAGTATTTAAAAGAGTTTGGAAAAGGGGAGGATTCCCAGAAGAGTGGAAAGAGGGCTTCATAACACCAATATATAGAAAGGGGAAAAAAATTAAGTAGAACATTACAGAGGGGTAAACACTTTTAAATGCGGCTGATAACACAGCCCCACGAAAAAAAAGTTTTCTGAATCCCGAGCAAAATCACCATATCTATACATTTTTGGGGTCGCTGAATCCGATTCTGGGGTCAGTTTGACCTCATCAGGTCAGGATCAAGGTCAATTGAAGGTCAAAATGAAGAAAACCATTGGGTCAGAGAAAACCTCTACTCTTAGACGTTTTCGAGGTCGCTGAATCCGAATCCGGGGTAAGTTTGACTCCATCAGGTCAGGATCAAGGTCAAGTGAAGGTCAAAATGAGAAAAAACAATTGAATCGGCGTAAACCACTACTCTAAGACGTTTTTGGGATCGCTAAATCCGAATCCGGGGTCATTTTTACTCCATCGGGTCGGAGTGAAGGTCATCCCAAGGTCAGAATTGAGAAAACCCTGGAGTTGGAGAAAACCTCTATTCTTAGACGTTTTTGGGGTCGCTGAGTCCGAATCCGGAGTTAGTTCGACTCCATGAGGTCAGGATGAAGGTCATGCAAAGGTCAAAGAGAGGAAGAAACCATGGAATCGGAGAAAACCACTGTTCTTAGACATTTCTGGGGTCGCTAAATCCAAATCTGGGGTCAATTTCACCTCATCAGGTGAGGATCAGGGTCAAACGAATTTGTCTAAACAACAAATACGCAAACTGATGAGAGATGGTGTCGTCATTTCTACAATGAATGGCAAGGAAGAAGCAGCCTGGATCAGTTTCAAAAAAGTTGTCAAGAATTTTCTTATGAATCATAAAAGTGAAGAGTGCAAAGAAATAATGGCTCGAATGATAGCGATTTATAATAAACTAGGATGTTTGATGAGCCTCATGTTACACTATTTGCACTCACATATGGATTACTTCCCAACGAATCTAGGAGATTTTAGTAAGGAGCCAGGAAAGAGGTTCCATCAAGACATAAAGACAATGGAAATGAGATATCAAGTTCGATGGGATGCAAAAATGATGACTGATTACTGCTGGTCATTGAAGAGAGGAAGTGATGAGAACGGAGTGAAACGTAAACGGAAACCGCTCGTAAGATCTTTCAAGGATAAAAAAGTTATATACCGTAAGAAACAGTGAATGTAGAGATAATTTCCGATATTCAATGTAAGGATTCAGAAATTGTAACAAAACTCTGTTTGGACAGATTCGTTTGACCCTAATCCTCACCTGATGAGGTGTGAAAATGACCACAGATTCGGATTTAGCGACCCCAGAAACGCCTTAAAAGAGTGGTTTCCTCCGATTCAATGGTTTTTTCTCCTTTTGACCTTGACATGACCTTGATCTTGATCTCATTGGGTCGAACTCACCCCGGATTCGGATTCAGCGACCTCAAAAACGTCTGAGAGTAGAGGTTTCCTCCAACTCCACGGTTTTCTCAATTTTGACCTTGGGATGACCTTCATACCGACCCGACGGAGTCAAAATGACCCCGGATTCGGATTTAGCAACCCCAAAA
>JAUMHM010000078.1:25392485-25415077 GCA_032362435.1 Melikaiella ostensackeni
AACTTACTTTACATCCCTTAGCAAAAAGCAACTGACAGCTGGGAATCGCCATTTTGCTCTAGTTTAATGAACTCAAACGACGGCAGACGGCGCTGGAATCGAAACTCTCACTACTTTTAAAATAAAAATGAGACATTATGAAGCGAAAGATTACTAAAGTCGGGGCTAAAAGTCGAGGCCCCTGACTTCTTTTGATTGCAGTTCGCTCCACAAGAGTCCCAGAATTTTTTCATAAAAAGCATCTGAATGCCCGAAGTCTTCCGAATTCAACTATATTGTCACTCTTATCCAAAAAAATTCGTGTCAATAGTTTGAAGGTAAAACATCTCAAAAAACAGGGTTTTTCAGCCACCTTTTTCGAGCCTCGACTTTCACCCGTTCCCAAAGCGAGGTGAACGTTAGGAAAAATCTGAAAAAACTGTCAGATATTCATTCAACATTCTTGAATGCACTACATTTATCAAAATCTTTAAAAATTACCTTCAAATTCTGTAAATATTACAGAAAATTCTGTAAGCTCTAGGTGAAGAACTATGCTGTCATTATTTTAATATAGGTCTCTGCAACATTAACAGATTTTTTTTGCGTAAAGTTACGAGTAATTGAATTTTGACGTCTAATTTTCGAAAAAACACCAATTTTTTCCTTCAGATTCTACAGTTTTAAATGAAATTCAAATATTCCAATTTAAATTCCGGATCTTAGTAAGTTTTATCGTTACTCTTTCGAAATCCGTCGGAAAATTTAAACAAAGTTCAAAATTAAGAAAGTGGCGGCGATTTGTTTGAAAATATAAAAAGTCGGTTTTCACAAAAAACCCACACTTATATTTTTTGCCAATTTTTTTTCAAATTTGGTCTTTTTTCGGAAGAATTTCAGTGTGTTTCATAAGGGCTAAACCATTTTTGTGGTTAGGAGAATTTTTTTTCATAAAATTAAATTTGCACATTTTTCTTGGAAACAAGGAAACGTATGTATAAAAAATTTTTAGATAAAAGTTTGCGCATCTACAAAAATTCTACTACACATGCCTCTGGCTCTCTTGTGATATTTTCAACCGCTTAAGAAAAACATTGTTCTTTATTATAAGCGGAAACTTGAAAAAAATATTGCAAACAATAAAAAGGTGGGATTTTCCAGAAAATCTTCTTTTCGTGTTTTCAAAATTCGAAAAAAAAATGCAGAAGATATTCTGCAAGGCTCCACATTTGTTTTATTTGTGTAAAATTTCTCAAAAATTTCTCCTAATATAAGGAAGGCATCCTATCAGTTTTGTCCTGGCTGAACCATGTTTCTAACAGAGATTTTTTTTGCTGAAATTTTTTTTTAGGATTTTTTTGTAAATGACGCAAGATATCACAAAAGAGCAAGAAGCATTTTTTGTAGAACTTTTGTAGATGTGCACATTTTTATCTTAAATTTTTTTTTATCTTTCGTTTCTTCCGAGAAAAATGCGGAAACTCTATTGCATGAAAGAAAACTCTTCGTTTCACAAAAATGGTTTAGCCAACATAAGACTCGCAGGATGTCTTCCTAATAGAAAGCCGAATTTAGCAAGAAATTGGTTAAAAATTTAGGTGTAGGTGATTCGGATAGTCGAACCCGAAACGATTTTACATATAAGGGCCAAAAATTATTTTTCCACAGACAATGTTACTTTTCTTGGTAACAAAATCATTTTTATTAAAAATAATTTTGTTTTAAAATCACTAAATTTTCTCCTCATGATTGAAAGAAGTGAAATCTTCGAAAAATATGTTAATATTGCTTAATGTTACCAATATTGATCCTGTTGTACCTGCAAATTAAATACCATAACTTGAAAACCTGTTTAGGGAAAAATATGTAATGATATTTCTAAAAATTGCAATGTTGATATAATATTGTAGGGATAAAAAATGTCTAATGAAATTGAAGTAGGAAATTAATTGAAATATTATTTGAATCAATTAAACATTGGAATGTTTGTATTAAAAATGTAATATTCATTCGATGTTTTTAAACATTTTCCTTTACAAATTATCCTTAAACTAATATATGGTAAAAGTACTGAATAAAATTCAATAATCAATTGATGCGACTGCTTATAAACATAATTATATGCAAACACTCAACATATTATTTTTTAAGTTAACCTCATTCAAAGATCAGAATTTTGACAAATGTAGTGCATTCAAGAATGTTGAAAGAATATCTGACAGTTTTTTCAGATTTTTCCTAACATCCACCTCGCTTTGGGAACAGGTGAAAGTTTTGTTAAAATTTCATTTTTTTGTTTGAAAATTCATCTCTTTAGTTAAAAATTTTAATATTTCCTTTGAAATTTTTTGTTGTTGAAAATCAATTCTTTAAACTGAAAATTAAATTATTCCATTTTTGGTTGAAAATTCATGTTTTTCAGTTGAAAATTTAATTACTTGGTTGAAAATTGATGTACTTTTGGCTTGAAAATTAATTTCTATCGGTAGAAAACCAATCTTATTGGTAGAAAACTAATCTTTTTGGTTGAAAATTCATCTATTTTGTTGACATTGCATTTGTTTTACATGAAATTAAAAAGTTTAAAGCGTTTTAAATTACATTTAATGAAATACTTAGATTAATTTTATTTAAAAGAATTTATTCCCACACTTTCATGAAAAATTTCCTTATTTCCTCTGTTTTCAGAGCATTTTTTGGCCAGTTTCAAAACTTCAGAATATATGTGAGAATGATTTTTATATTTTTCTTTTTAATCTTATTTTCAAATTTATTCGATTTATTTTTACCCTTCTTTTTTTCTTATGGAGTTATAAAATAAGCAAGTGCAAAGGCTTTTCATTGTATGTATTTTCAAAAATAAAGTTGAAATTTAATGTTTTTTAAGAAGAGTAGGATTAAAATCTAAGTCCTACTTTTTTTTTCTTTTTTCAAGACCTGTGTCCTACTTTTTCCTCTTTTTTAAAGTCTGGTTGTCCTACATTCCAAAAATAAGCTCTGGTCATCCTAATTTTTTCACTTAAATGTTCAAAACTTTTAACATTTTACAAAGACTAATTGAATACAACTTTCTCCCAAAAACAAAAAGGTTTTTATCTTCTTGTCCCTGAAAATATATATCGCGAAGAATCCAGATTGCACCCTAAAATAAAAATTAACTAATAGAAACCAATTTCTTATACTTTTTAAAATTTAGCCATTTTGTTTTGATTGGTCTCAATAAAATTGTCTACTACATAATCACACACTACTGGATAGTATAATTATCAAGTACAATAATGATATAGTAGACCCTTCATAGTAAAATGATCTAGTGCACTAATTTGTACTATAATAACTCTTACAGAATCCAGCCTTAATTTGAAAAGTCACACATAATAATCTGCGTAGAGATTACGGATAAAGTTCCGAAAACATCGGACCTACGATTTTTTTGAAACTATCTATACTTATGTATTCTTACGCGCTGATTACGAATATAAGAGTGAAAATTGGCGAAAATTTAATCTTCACGACAAAAACCATGAAAAACCGATGAAAACACACATTTTCGGTTCCATCCATTTTTAGCTTACGAATGATAGTTTTCGAGATATTCGAAGCTGAATATGAAAAATCAAAAAGATTTCATATTTCCTAAAGTATTTCTGAGACCAGTCACAGGTGTGCCTTCCCGTCCCCAAAATGTTCGAGAATAATGAAGGCGCACCCGAAAGCGCGAACGCTGAAGAAAGACCCAACCCCCATCGTACCCCGCCTTGTTACAACTTCTAAACTTTGTCTACCTTTTTCTGGAAAACTATCATCTTTGAAGTAAAAATTATTACAACATAAAATCTGTATTTTGATGATATCTACAACTTTTGTCTGAAATATTTTTTCAAATTCTCATTAGTTACGGAACTAAATGTAAAAAAACCATGATTATATGAATTCTTCAAAATCATTTTTGCCCTGATTATCAAATTTGCGTTAATTTTCACTATTATATTCGTATTCAAACCATCAAAATACGTAATTATACGTTGTTTAAAAAAAAATCGGAGGTCCGACGTTTTCGGGACTACACCCGAGATTACCATGTTGTGAAATAAGCCGACATAGGTCCAGAAATAAAATGTCACTCATATATAATAATCGCAGATAAGAAAAAGGTGATACTGTTATGGCTGATAGGTCGTAGAAATGCGGATTTGTGTGGAAAGAGGTATTTTCATTGACGTAAAAATGTAGCAGCTGAAACTTGACTGGTAGAACGGCTTTGGGTACAATGTCGGTGGCCGCGAATCGACTTAATCATTCGTAACGAGTCGGTGCAAAGACCAAGCCAAGCGGTCGTATTTTCACGGTTAACAAGAGTTATTTTACAGTGGCAGCTGGTAGTTGGCAGCACCATCGGTGAGTCGAAGAGACGCAATTAAGACCGGTGCATTCGTATCGATCTTTGTCTCCTAGAATCGATGTAATTAAATCAGATATTTCAGGCGGTGCCATTTAGTGCTGTTGACGCGATTCCGCGAATCGCATCGGCAGTACTGCTACCGGTCAGCCTCAGAAAAACCCGCCTAGAGATACCGCGGTGCAATCGCTATCGACAGCTATGGCTGAGGATTGCTGGCGATGTTCATCCTACCAAACTTTTCTAGACTTAGTTAGAAAAAAATGCGGCTAATTAGTCATTTTTATTCAATTATAAACTACATGGTGAGACCTGTTATGCCAATCAAAGTCGGATTGTGACTAATCGACCAGAGAACATTCTGGAATATTGTGAAACATTACAAAGTATTCTAAAACATTACTTAAAGATCGGAATGAAATCTACGTTCTCGTTTCTTGTTTCCAAGTCATTTTAGACTTCCTGCTCAGGAGTAAGTTATAGGAAAACAACAGGTACATTATCAATATCCAAGATGACATGCATAAATTGACTCTAAATATTCACTTGACTCTGCTTAAGACCATTCCGACCCATGGTTTTAAAATATTTCGAACGTAGAGACTCCACAAAACGTAATCAATATTTTGAGATTGGGTGAGGACTTTAGTAACAAATATGGAAGAAAAATGATTTTTAATTCCTGGAAATCATTAAAAACATTGAAGCTTTTTCAAAATCTGTAGGTAACAAAGTAGAAGAATTTAAAGCAATATGTATGGGTTTGTCAAATGATTTGTTGAATGATAGGGTTCCACAAAGCTTATCAGAAAAAGAATTAAACGAGGGATTTTTTGGAACAAAATTTTGTTTTAAACGTCATCCTGAATTACTGATTACTTAGGCTGATAAAGGAAGTTTTACGGTTGCGATATTAAAAAATGTTTATAATAAAAAAATTATGCTTATTTTGAATGATAAAAATAGTTTTACAGTTATTCCAAATGATCCTACAAGAATGCTTCAAAATTGTACACTTAAAATTCTAGAGATATGAAGGATTCAAGAATGTTTAGGAAATAATATTGAAAGGTGCGATATTGAAACAACTCACACTAATCTATATTTGGCCTTTGGCCTGGTTAAAACTCATAAAGCAGATTTTCCTTTACGATCAGTTATTTCGACAATAGGTTCGCCCACTAGAAAATTAGAGGAACTCCTTAGCAAAATTATCAAAGAATCGGTAACCCTTTCGGAAAGATCAATGAAAAATAGTGCTGCCTTTCTAAAATGATAGGAGAATTTTAAAATACCAATAAATCACATTTTTGTTTCTTTTGACGTAATAACCATGCTTCCTAACATTCCATATGAATGAGTGAAGCTTGCCATAAAAAAAAGGTGGGATATGATCAAACTTCATACTAAGATTTCGGAAAAACAATTTCTTGTTGCTATTGTATATGTTTTCAATTTCTTTTATCTTAAATTCAATGGTACTTTTTATAAACAAAAATTTGAGATTCCTATAGGTTGTCCTATCCCCAATTCTTCTGAAATTGTGATGGAAGATTTGGAAAATGAAGGTAGATTGAGTTTTCTTGATTTGAGTTTAATAAAAACTGATGAAAATTATACTATCACTGATTGACACAGAAGAACAATTTTTTCGAAAAGGACACTAAATTTTAATTCTAATCATTCTATTCGAAACAAAATAGGAGTTGTAAAGAATTTGATTGATAGAGCTCTTAAATTATCTCATACAAAATTCCGTGAGAAGCATATTGAATTATGCAAACAGATTCTTTTTCTCAAACATTATCCGATTGCCTTTATTGTATCCTTACCTTTTTCTATTTTGAAAAATGAAATAATCTTAATATATATTGGTTTTAAATCAACAAGTAATAAGTATTGTTCCTTAAATTACACTTCTTCAAATTTTCAACTTTCAACATGAATTACTGTTTTTGTTTTTTAACTAGATTATGGGACATTGTTTCCAAATCTCCTTGAAGAAACTTCAACAAAATCCATAGAATATATTCTCTATGATACTTTGAAGTTTTTTCCCCATATTGGGCAAAATTCCTCAACATCAAGAAAGTATTCCATAACATTTTTTGGGAATCTCCCTAAGATAGTTAGGGAAAGTTTCCTAAGTTAGTTAGGTGAATCTTCCCAATTTTCAGGAAAGATTCCCCAAAATTGTTGGAGAAACTTCCCCAGCTTTCAGGGAATACTCCCCAAGATACTTCGGTGAAATGTTTTGGGAAATTTTCGCAAAACTTTGTTGGGAAAATTCCTAAACTTTGGCGTAACTTGCCTTACTGTATATAATTTTACTGTAATTTTGGAGAAAATTCCACAAAAAATTGTGGACAGTATGTGAATTAAAAATGTTGGAAGTCTTTAAATATAGCGTTAATTAAATAATAGGGATGATTTTGGCAAAGGTTTAAAATTTACAAAACTCACCTATCAAAATAGACTTACATCTACCTTTTTCCGGCTCATTAGAGACAAGTTTATAAAAAATCCAATCACATTTTTTATAAATAATAATAAATACACTAATTAATTTTGTTGAGCAATGAAGATAATAAATTAGGAAAATTAAGGTACCTAGTTTAACATAACATAAATTTATGTATTATAATACATTTGAACATAATATAGAAAACTTCGCGTTTTAGACATACCTTAATCGAGTGCGAAGCGCGATTTACAGTTGTCAATGGCTTAGCCTTAAATTCTAAAAGGCTTCTGCACAAATATCGAGGAAATGCATAGATCGAGCGCACAGCGCGAGGTAAATACATTATCGAGCGCGAAGCGCGAGATCCGAAAGACGCGCGCCCTAGGCATGCTCAAACTTCCGAGCCGCGCGCGCAGCGAATGATGAGAATGTACCCGCGCAACAGACAGATTTCCTACAAGTTTTTTGTATGATTTTTGAATTTTTTATTTTGGATAGTTATTTGAGTTATTACAGTTACGAAATTGTAAGTCGCACAGTCTCCAATGAATGTTGAATGAAACATTATTAAAATTTGCTTCATTTCCCACGTTCTGTATACATTAATCTTGTTATAATTTTTCAGGTTTTTTCAATTTTTTACAACTCATTTCAATGTTAACATGGTACGTATCAGAATATACGTATCAGAAAATAAGGTTGCCAAAAGTCTTTACATACATTCAGGTAAAAAAAAAGATTCTTTCGTTGTCTACAAAAATGGTATTCTGAGGAAGATGCCATATTAACAATATGTGCATATCTTATCATGTACCATTGTGTGCTGTACTTATATTTTGACTAACATTTATTTTTTCATTTTTATAATTTTATGATTTTCACAGATGCTTATGTGTTATCGTATCCACTTTAGATATTCTTATATCTACTCTATTTTTGACTTTATTAAATATTCTGGTACCTGGTACCAGATAAGTACCTGGTACTTATCATAAAATAAGGTTGCCAAAAGGTCATTACATACATTCAGGTAAAAAAAATAATACCCTCGTTGCCTTCAATAAATGGTATTCTGGGGAAGATGCCATATTAACAATATGTGCATATCTTATCATGTACCATTGTGTGCTGTACTTATATTTTGACTAAAATTTATTTTTTAATTTTTATAATTTTATGATTTTCACAGATGCTTATATGTTATTTTATCTACTTTAGATATTCTCATATCTACTCCATTTTTTACTGCATTAAATATTCTGTAAAAGTAATCATAATGTCATATTGGTACTTATAAAAACTAAATAATTTTGCCAGAAGTAGGTATTTTCTAAGTCTTGATTTTAAAGGCTAAAACTATCTGAATGAATTCCATGAAGTCTTTTGAAAATTTTTTAACTTGTATCTTTTACAAGAGGTCGGGGTTTAGACGATATTGCTGAAAAAACCGACCATTTCGTTCAAACGAGAGTTCCAAGTTCGGGTCGAAAATATCTCTCTCTATTTATTACAAGTGTCTCCCAAATGCTTTTTGTAAAATATGAGAATTTCTTAGGTGTATTGGTTCAGCCATTTCGTAGTTAGTATATAGCGTGCCTTCAAACAGCGTTCATCTCGTTTCGTTTTGCGTATGCCGAAAACAAAATTTTTTGTTGTGAAGCTTTAGTTTTTGTAAACATTTTTCCAATTTAAAAAAATTCAAATTAAAAATAACAATTTGAAACAAAGTGTTTTGTTTTGTGTGTTCAATAGTGAATAATCATAGGATTACAATCCCTGGATTTTTGTCACCAGAAGACACAGAAGGAAGTAAAAATAAATAAATATATAACGAAATAAACTTTTTTCAAAATTTTTAGTAGTATGGACTTCAAGGAAATTGATGAAAATGGGAGTATTGGGATGGAGGTTATTGGAGGACCAGTAAAAAATATAAAAGATTTTTATTCAATCAGTAGAAAACTGAGATCAACTGCATTACAGAAAGATTTCGTGATAAAATGTAAGATTCATGGGGTTTTCCCAAAAAAGATTTTTGATATCAACAAGAAAGTTTGCTTTAGTTTTAATACCATAAGAAATAAAGAGACATTTAATGAGACCACTAATCAATTTATAAAATCTATTTTGAATCTTGTTCTAAAAGATTGACATGCCAAAATACATTATCTAAATGAGAATGTTAAGAAGACTCATGATAATTTGAATAAACAAGTACCAGATTACATCATCAAAGAATGCTCTGCAAGAGAAACTCAATTAAATAAAATAGCCTTTAATAATAATAGAAAACATGAAAGAAAATTTGAAAACATTCTCAATATCCAAGGTCATATACACAAATTGACTATCAATATTTACTTAGCCCTTTTTTTGAGACCAATGTGACCCATGGTTTTTGAATATTTCAAACGTAGAGATTCTACAAAAAGTAATCAACATTCTAAGGTTGGGTGAAGGCTTTAGTAACAAATATAGTGAAAAAAAGTATATTCAATTCCTTGAAATCATTAGAGGCATTGAAGTCAATATTTCAAAATTACCAGAAAACAAAGTACAAGAATTCAGAGCAAGATTTGTGGGTTTATCGAATGATTTTCCGAATAATGGTGCTCCACAAACCTTATTAGAACAAGAATTAAATAAATGATTATTTGAAACAAAACTTTTTTTAAAATGTCATCCTGAATTACTGATTACTAAAGCTGATAGAGGGAATATTACGGTTACAATATTAATAGATCTTTATAATCAAAAAATGGTGCATATTTTGAATGATAAAGATAGTTTTGTAGTTATTCCAAATGATACCACAAAAATAATTCAAAAAGGTACATTTAAAATTCTAGAGAGATTACTATAAGGCTTCAAAATGTTTGGGAAACAATATCGGAAGGTGCGACATTGACACAATTCACAAAAATCTATCTCTGGCCTTTGGCCTGGTCAAAGCTCATAAAGCTGAATTTCTTTTACGACCGGTTATTTCGACAATAGGTTCTCCCACGAGAAAATTATAAGAACTTCTGAGTAAAATTATCAAAGAATCAATTACCCTTTCAGCAAGACCGATTAAAAACAGTGCTGCCAATCTAAAATTAATTGAAAATGTTAAAATACCAACTAATCACATTTTTGTTTCCTTTGACGTAATAGCCATGTTTCCTAACATTCTATATGAAAGAGTTAAAGTTGCTATTGAAAATAGATGGAATATGATCAAACTTCATAGTATGATTGCGAATAAACAATTTCTTCATGCTATTGAATATGTTTTCAATTCTGTTTATTTCAAATTCAATGGTACTTTCTATAAATAAAAATTTGGAACTCCGATAGGCTCATTCTTGTCCCCAATTATTGCTGAAATTGTTATGAAAGATTTGGAAAATGAAGTTTTTAACAAAATTAATTTTGAATTGGACTTTTATCTAAGATATGTTAATGAATCTGTATTGTCTTTACATGCACAAAAAGTAAATATCTTACTTAATGTATTTAATAGTAAACATCAAAGATTATAGTTACTGTTGTAACTGAAACAGAAGGTGGATTGAATTTTCATGCTTTTACCTTAATAAGAACTGATGAAAATTATATTATTACTGATTGGCACAGATAAACTCCTTGTTCAGAAAGGACACTAAATTTCAATTCTAATCAATCCATTCAAAACAAAATATGAATTGTTAACAATTGATAGAGCTCCTAAATTATCTCATCCAAAATTTCATTGAAAGAATATTGAATTATGCAAACAGATACTTTTTCTCTACCATTATCTTATTCATTCTGTTAATAAGCATACGCATAACAGAATTTTTCAAATTAAGAGTCCTTCAAAAGCAGCTTGATTATAAAATTGGGCAAAGACAAATATTAAAAACTGGAATAACAGTGTGTAATTTAAAAATTTAAATGTAGGCGATGTATTGCTGTTTATATAGGGCAAAAGATGAACATGAAAGTAATTTTCATAAAAGTGCAAAATATTACTCGGTCCTTACAAAACATAGACTTACATATGGGTATGATTTTAATTGGGATGATGTTAAAATTTTGTATCATGAGAGAAATAAAAAACAGAAAGAGTTTATAGAAGTTCTATTTATAAAGAGAGAAGGTAACAAAGTTATTAATTTAAAAAGAGATCTTGCGAGATACAACAGAATTTGGGATGGAAACATTAATTAGATATAGTGACTTTAGTATTGGGTCGTAAGTTTAAATATGTGTAAATCAATTTCCACTCAAAGAATAAAATTATCTGACTTTGGGATTTATTCAGAATAGTTCGCCTATGTTAAAAATCAATTTTCAATGAATGGATGAAATGTATACCAAAATAGTAATTACTATCAATTATATCTGTTTTATTTTCGGGTACAAATGATTTTCTAGTCGAACAATTCTTCATTTTTTTATCTGTTGTTTTCCTATAAATTATCCCTGATGAGAAAGTTGAAAAAGCGGGTAGTCTTAGAGTCTGTTTTTGATTTGTGAACCTCTTGGGTGTTCCTTTTTAGTATACAAAAAATGTTCATAAGAAAGTAGATTATATTTTGATCTTTAAGAAATTTTGAAAGAGAGACATTAAGCAAAAGTTTGTTCCAATCTGCAGGGTTGCCTATGAATACTTAAGATCTCTTCAGTTGAGGTTATCAATGATTAACTCAATTTACAAAAAGATATCTATTTTATTTAAATATTGTCCACAAGATTGAGAAAGCTAGTAATTTTTACAAATGCGTTTGAAATTTTGGATTATTGCCTTTTTCTATTTTGAAAAATGGAATAGTCTAAATAGGTTGGTTCAAAATCAACCTACAAAATACTATATTTTTATTGTCCTTATTTTTCAGCCTACTGGTCTAGAAAAATTCGTCTACATAATATACAGGATCTTAAATATAGACCTTCTCATACTACACTCACTCAAACATTTCTTAACCTCTCCTCTGTTCTATTCGCTCTATCCTTCTCTTTTCTTTGACGACACACCCCCTTTTTCACATAACTCATCCTCCACTCCCTCACACACTTTTACCACTTCCTCCTCTTCCTTTTAAACTTACATTCTCTCAAACAATTGTATCATCTCCTTCTCTTTCTTTTCTACTTTTTCATTTATTTTGTTTGTTGCCTCTACACACGCTCTACTTTCCACCCTCCATCTTCCATCCTTACCAAAAACCTATTTTTACCCTCATTTTACTTGTCCAACCTTTTGATACTCTACTTTTTCTTTACCTCTCTTTTACATCATTCGACGAGCTACTCACATTTTTCACTTATAACTCAGACCGCGTTACAAACTATACCCCCTCACATCCATCTCTCATCTTGACTGAAAATTTACATAATTCGTCAAATTCCTAATACTTTTCACTTTCTATCTCTAATCCTCATTCATTGAACCCACTCGTCATTCCGCTCCCTTTCAACACTCATGAAAAGAGCAGGTCCGAGTTGGTCTAAAACAGTTGTTTCCATATAAAAAATAGCATAGATTGGACAGACCAAGTACAAACGAGGTTCGTTTAATTTTTCGGTTCTATTTCAAATGTAGATACCCACTTTTTAAATCAGGATGGCAGTGCTCCTTCCCTCATTATCCTTCGTAATTTTCATAAAATACTATAAGAATAATGTGATTTAGCAGTGTATCCTACATAAACCGAGATATAAACATATTTTTGGCAACAAAAAAATATTTGAAAGAATTATTTTCACACAATAATGGTAAACACGAAAAGTTAATTCTTCGAACTTTGAAAGAAATTAGGAAAATAATAACATGAAGGTGAATATGAATATGAATATGAATATTTCCCAAATTATAGTTTCCTTAATTTTCATTTTGCCAAAAATCATGTAACCGAATAATAATTCAGCCTCATCTATGTTTTCAGAATTACCATTTGACCTAATTATAATTTTTTCGAATTACCCTTTGGGCAATTTTTTATTTTTCCGAATGATCATTTGCCCTAGTTTCTATTTTTCTGAATTACCGTTTGGGATAATATTTATTTTCCTGAATTAACATTTAGCATAATTTGTATTTTTTCGTATCGCCATTTGTTATAATTTTTCTTATATGGAATAGCCATAAAACCCAAAATTCTTTTACGCGTAACGTCATCCAACCTCGCATCCTACACAATCCCCCTTTCACCGAATCGGCATGTAACCGAAATTTCATTTTACCTAAATTACATTCGGCATGAAAAAACGGCGCGAAATTCAAATTTAGACAATCAGAATCTTTAATTAGGATTTCGCGCCGTTATTGTATGTAGTTATTCAAAACAATCAAATTTATTGCGAATGGTAATTCAGAAAAATCAAAATTAAGGCAAATGGTAATTCGGAAAAATAGAAATTAGGATAAATGATAATTCAAAAAAATTAAAATTAGTCCAAATGGTAATTCGAAAGGATAGTATTATGACAAATAGAAATTCGGAAAAATATAAATTATATCAAATAGTAATTCGGAAAAATAAAAATTAAATCAAATGATAATTTGGAGAAATAAAAATGCAGTCAAATGGTAATTCGGAAAAAGAGAAATGAAGGTAAATTAGTATTCAATCTAATTTATTTCGGTAAAATTTAGTAAATATTCGTGCGTCTCAGGTCATCACCTTCTTCCTACAAAAAAATAATCAATTAAAATAAATCAGGTTTCTCTTTAAATGAAACAAAAGCTCAGTAATTTAATAATTCCTTGTAAATACACAGGAAATTCAATCAATTGGAAATAAATTTAGCGATGAGTTTCCTATTATGACAGAAAGACAATGTGAATAATTGATGCTAATTGAAAGCTTTCACTATTATAGGAGGAGATCAATCACTGTAGAAAAATACCGACGAGTCCTCATTATTCTATAAAATCAATTAGTGAACCGGAATTTGAGAATGAATTGAACCTCTCCCGATCAAACGAGGATACACGTGGATTCAGCCTGAGAAGTATTGTCCTAAAAGTCAATTTTGAAAATCGTTCGAATCTTAATTCTAAGGTCTGAACATTGTAGAGAATTTCAAGGCTCGTCTTTTTTCCCATTTGCAATTTGCAATTTGCAATTTGCAAAAAAATTTAAAAATAAATAAAAATTACACAGCGTTTTATTTTTTGGTTTTATTGGAAATTTATTTTCAAAATAAAATAAAATTTTTGTTTTCAGTTTGAGCACTATTGCCAGTGCGATAGGAATTTTTGCACAATTTTGGACAACTCAGAATCACTACGTCTTTAAAAGATTTTGCCCTTTTTCCTCCTCATAAAAAAAAAAAAAAAAAATATATATATATATTGAGTATTATTTTTCTATCCGATTTGATCTTTATATCGCCCGCTGTAACACGTTCGTAGCCGAGGAGGCACGTACACAGGGCAGCGTCAAGATTGCCGCTTGCAATTTAAAACATTTATAATCTTGTAACCATTAATCCGATTGAGCTATAACTTTCCAGAAAACTTCTTTGATCTTTAATCAACATCTTTCTCACTAGAAGCTCTCTGTTGCTTAAAATTCGCTCGATAAGCGAAGCGTTTGAAGGTTACAAAAGGAAAAAAAGATGCGCCTTGAAATTCTCAACAAGTATCAGTCTTTATAATTAAAATTCGAACGATTTTTAAACTGACTTTGAGGACGAAACTTCTCAGGCTGAATCCACGCGTATCTCCTTTTGATCGCAAGAGATTCAATTTAAATCTCAATTGTCAGACCATGAGAAGAGATTAAGAAGAAAGCGGGGGCTTTCTATTTGCAAAGGGCTGACCTCGCTATAGCTCATAGCACTCACATGCTCGATTCGATTCGCGTTACGTCTGCTTACGGTACATTATGTTACATGTTACGACACGAGTAACGGTCACCTGTGACCGCTAAAGGTCACCGGAAGTGATGCCGTCTCTGTAACTGGTCGCGTGATCGATCAGAAAGTACGCGTAAGACCTTTCTCCATCTTCAGATTCAATATGAAATTTTCCATGATTCTCCAGATTTCTTAATACGTAATCCTCTTTATTATTATCAGACTTCACCAAATTATTAGAAGACAAATAAGAGGAAAATGCCTAAGAAGGGACCCTCTGCATATTCCTGTGTGGAAAAATTCTGTGGAAGTCTAGTGTCCAGTCTGGCCTAGATCTGGCTTTATCCAGATCGTCTGGTTTGAAAAGTCTGATCTGGCCAAGGTCTGGTGCTGATCAGATTTCCAAGACATACACATTTCTAGGTTCAGTCAGCAAACATTTTTTTACATATTTCGTAAAACTGAGAGGGTGTCTAAAATGATAGGAAATAAGAAAATCACACTATCAAAACAAATTTTTTTTTATCTTCTTGACAGTCTAGCCTGGCTCAGGTTTGGCATTGGTTAGCTTTCCAAGACATACAAATGTTTAAGTGTCTATCAACAAAATTTGTTGTGCAAATTTCGAAAAATTGAAAGAATGTCTAAAAAATGATACAAAATAAATCGACACTATTAAAACAAGTGTTTTACTTCCCTATCAACTTGGCAGTCTAGTCTGGCCCAGAACTGGTGCTGATCAGCCTAAAATGACATGAGCGAACTAGTCACTCTCTATTTCAATAAGGTGAATTTATAACTTGCGTTGGACTAGTGGATAACGCTCGCGGTTTATAACTTAGGCGGTAGGGGTTCGATTCTCGGTGCTTGCGAATTTTCTGCAAAAACGTTTTTCTATAATTATATTTGATATGAAAGTTAGGATACTTTAAGAATTATGTAAACGTTCAATAATCAGAATTTCTTAAATTCCGTATTTCTTTGATTAACTTTTTCCATGCAGGTGCATTTTTTTTAAGTCTGAACTAATCAAACATTTAAATTTGAAGTGCCAACAAAATATTAACCCTTTAAACTTGAAACTTGTAACCAATCAATCATGAGGGCAAACGAGCAGGATCCTCGTAAAATGTGTGAGATTTCGAAGTTCAACTTCCAAAAAGTGTCTTCAAATTTCTAACAAAAATGCATTTTTTCTAAGCCTGAACTAATTAAGTATTTAAATTTGAAGTGTCAACAAAATATTAACCCTTTAAACTTGAAAATTGTAACCCACCAATCATGAGGGCGAACGAGCAGGATCCTCGTAAAATGTGTGAGATTTCAAAGTTCAACTTCCGAAAAGTGTCTTCAAATTTCTAACAAAAATGCATTTTTTCTAAGCCTGAACCAATCAAACATTTAAATTTGAAGTGTCATTAAAATATTAACCCTTTGGACTTCAAAATTGTAACCCATCAATCATGAGGGCAAACGAGCAGGGTCCTCGTAAAATGTGTGAGATTTCGAAGTTCAACTTCCAAAAAGTGTCTTCAAGTTTCTAAAAAAAATGCATTTTTTTCTAAGCCTGAACTAATCAAACATTTAAATTTGAATTGTCAATCAACAAAATATCAATCCTTTAAACTTAAAAATTGCAACCCATCAATCATGAGGGCAAACGAGCAGAACTCCCTGCGGGGGCCGTCGTAGGTTTCCACAAGGATAATTTGTGATATAATTTCATAATTTGAAATTTTGAAATTTACATAACAAGTTGAAATAAAAATTGAGAGGTATTTGCGAGCACATTTGGATGAATTTCAACGATGAATTCGAAAGTTGTGGGCTAAGGAAAGAATTCACTCAACGTGGTCGTAAGAACTTCTGACCAACAGTCGATATGTTACTGGAGCATATCAGAGCATAGCGAAGCATAACCGAATAAAGAGGTCAGTTTCAGTTTCTAAGAAATCATATGTATTTTTTCTTACTTAAAAGCACGCAGTAAAAATT
Organism: Melikaiella ostensackeni; assembly: GCA_032362435.1. Lineage (NCBI taxonomy): Eukaryota > Metazoa > Arthropoda > Insecta > Hymenoptera > Cynipidae > Melikaiella > Melikaiella ostensackeni. Next base: position 25,409,153 of record JAUMHM010000078.1, read on the forward strand.
AATTTAAAAATACATAAAAACAGTGAGATTACAAATCGAATTAATCAATTAGAAACTAGTTTATGAAAAACAGTCGTGTAACCAGAAACGTAGAGGCCCCCCTGCACATTTTTTTAGGAGGCCCCTTTCAAAAAAAAACAAGAGAAATTCATACAGTACAAAGTATTGTCCTATTTTGTGAAAAAGACCAAGTTATAAATTGCCTAGTAGTGAAGGAAATTTTCCTATAAATTTAAAAATAAAAGCTTAGGGCTCGTCTACAAATGACCTAAGGGGTTTTTCTGAAATTTTCAACCCCCTTCCCATATAAGATCCCTTCTTCTGAATTTTTTCTCGTTTTCAACTTGAATACCAACTGAATTAATAGAACCCAATGAGAAAATCCAACTATTTTTGTTTGAAAGCTTATTCTTTTTGGTTGAGAAGTTTACTGTTACATTTTTCGTCGTGAATTCATCTTTTTTGGTTGGAAATTCAAGTACTGAGTTCAAAGTTGAACTACTTTGTTAAAAATTTATTTTTTTGGACGAAGATTCATCACTTTAGTTGAAAGTTTAATTTCTTGGTTAAATATTTAACTATTTAGTTGAAAATTCATATATGGTATTTTGTTGAGAATTCGTTTATTTGGAATAAATTTAATCTTCTTGGCTGAAAATTCAATTATTTTGTTGAAAATTTATGTATTTTGTTGAACAACTTTGTTAAAAATTTATTTTCTGGACGAAGATTTATCATTTTAGTTGAAAGTTCACTTCGTTGGTTAAATATGCAGCTATTTAATTGAAATTTAATATATTTTGTTGAAAATTCGTCTATTTTGTATAAATAGCATTTTCTTGTCTGAAAATTCAACTATTTGCATGAAAGTTTATACATTTTGTTGAACTGCTTTGTTGAAAAATTATTGTTTTGGTAGAAGATTCATCATTTTAGTTGAGAGTTCATTTTTTTGGTTGAAAATTAAATTCTTCACTGAAAATTTAACTATTCCATTTCTGATTGAACATTCTTTTTTAGTGGCGGATTCAACTATTTAGTAGAAAATTTATGTATTTTGTTTAAAATTCATCTTTTTTGGTAGAAAAATCATCTTTTTATTTAAAAATGCAACTGTTTGGTTGTAAATTAATCTGTTTCGGTGATAGATTCAACTATTTCGTTAAAAATCCATCTTTTTGCATAAAGATTCATCATTAAAGTTGGAAATTCATTTCTTTGGTTAAAAATTTAACTACTTTGTTGAAATTTTTTTATTTTTTTTGTTGAAAATGTATCTTTTCCAGTTGAAAATTCAACTATTTGGTTCAAAAGTCATTTTAGATCAAAATTCAACTGTTCGATTGTAATTTAATCTGTTTCAGTTATGAGTTCAACTATCTTGTTAAAAATTCATCTTTTTGGATGAAGATTCACCATTTAGATTGAAAATTCATTTTTTTTGTTAGAAAATCTAACTATTTTGTTGAATATTAGTGTTTCTTGTAGAAATATAATCTTCTTGGTTGGAAAGTCAACTATTGATTGAAATTTGGTGTTTTGGTTATCATTATTAGAAAAAAAGTATTATTAAAAAATTGGTATTTAGTTGAAAATTCGTCTTTTTTGTTAGAAAATTAATCTTGTTGGTTGAAAATTCAACCATTTGATTGAAAATTCATCTTTCTTAGTAGAAAATTAATCCTCTTGGTTTAAAATTCAACCATTTGATTGAAAATTCATCTTTTCTAGTAGAAAATTAACCTTCTCGGTTGAAAATTTATCTTTTACGGTTGAAAGTTTATCTTTTACTGTTGAAAATTTGATCATTCGGTTTAAAATTTAATTATTTTTCTAAAAAGACATCCTTTCCGATTATAAATTAATCTGTTTCAGTTGAAAATTCAACTATTTTGTTGAAAATTCATCTTTTTTTATTGAAAATTCAGCTACTTGGTTGAAGATTCAACTATTTTGTTGAAACTTTGACAATTATGTTCGGAAGTCATTCCTTTTTAGTTAAAAATTTAACTGTTTTGTAGAAAATTCGTCTTTTTGGTCGCAAAATTCAATAGTTTACATGATTTTCTTTTTATTGACTGGAAAGCCTTTCTTGGTTGAAAATTCATGTTTTACGTTGAAAATTTAACTATTGTATAGAAAATTCGTTTCTTTTTTGGTTGAAAATTAGTTTCTCTAAATGAGAATTTAACTATTTCAGTTTTGGTTGAAAATTGATCTTTTTTAGTTAAAAATTCAACTAATTTGGTTGAAAATGTCTATATTTTATTGACATTTCATCTTTTTAGATCGAAAATTTATCTTCTTAGTTGAACATGCATATATTCGCGTTCAAAAAGCAACTGTTTTGTAGAAAGCTCATCTTCTTGACTTGAAAATTGAACTTTTTGGATGAAAGTTTTTTCTTTATTGGCTGAAAAATATTTCTTGTTTGAAAATTTAACTCTTCTGTTGAAAATTTATCTTTTTGGTTTTAAAATACGTCTCTTTTGTTCGAAATTTCATGTTTAGGGTTAAAAATGCAACTGTTCGGTTGAATTCAACTTATTCAACTATTTGGTTGAAAATTCATGTATTTTGTTGATAATTCATCTTTTTTGCTAGAAAATTGATCTTCTTTGTTGAAAATTCAACTTTTTATTCAGAATTTCATCTATTTGGAAAAAAATTCATCTATTTTGTTAAAAATGCAATACTTTTACTTGAAATTTCAGGGATGTGAATAAAGTCAAGTCAAATTTGTTAACATTATTAAGAAACTTATAATGCGAATGAATTATGCATTTTCTTCAAGGGAAAATTAACTTTTGATCTAATTGATCGAATTTCTGTTGGACTTGGATTTTTTTTAGTAACAATTTTCTCTACATAAGATCTTCCAGTTCCCCCTTCCCCTCTAAATCGTTTTACGTAATTTGTTGATGATTCCTCAAGTAGATTTTTTCTGCTCAGCCTGAGAGGCCCCTCGCAGGAGGAGACCCACTGCCACTGATGAAAAATTAATTTAATACTTCAAATTGAAGTTGATAAGTGATCAATTCAAAAAAATCTTCAAAGGATTTAATTTGGATTGCGCAGGGATTTTTTATCTTATTTTTTTATTAAATTTATTCAAGGAAAGGGGTGATTTTTTTAGTATAGATATTAGATTAAATCATGTAAGAAACATATCATAGGTAAGAGAATTATTCGAGCATATGGGAGCGGATAGTAACTTTCTCTGTGCTGTCACCACACTACTAACCATATAATGCAAGGATAATGTGGGTTTTATATAAATGTATCACGTAATACTGGTAAATCAAGACCTTCTAGTTCTATTAAGAGATCCTCATCCCTCTTTTCACCATTTATAATTTTGTACGAATTTCTTATTCATTTTCAGTCTCTAAAAAATATTATCTTCTTCTTTATTTATAATGTGACCCTTTAGGGTTTACAAACCTTCCGTTCCTTTACATCTTCATCACAACCTTATTACATCGCTTACTCTAAATTATTCTCTAATTTAATGCATCTTGTTTCTAATCCTTACGCTACCATTATGCTTCTATGGTATGTGACTTCCGTCTCCTTTTTCTGCTCTTTCACACTCATGCTTTCCATTCTCTCTTCCCCACACCCCCTCATTCTTCTTCTTTCACTCTTTTAGCTTCTTCTACCTCCTTCATCCATTCTTCTCCCAGTCCCTACTTCCCTCAAATTTTCTTACCATTCTCTTGTCATCCTCCCCTCTCCTCCTCACCTCTCATACAACCATCCTATACATGCTCCCATGTCTCCTCTAACCAATTACATACTCTGTATTTTCTTTTCTCATGCTTCTCCCAATACTTTGCTTCTTTTACTTCATTTCTTAGTCTCCATCCATCTATTCTTGTCCATCTATTTTCCTCCATCCTCTTTCCAGATATTTTGTCAATTCTTCTCTTTTAATCACCTTATACCATTTACAGTATCTTGATTTCCCTATCCTCCCCCATCTATCACTCACCCGCCTCTATCTCTTTTTTCTAATTCCGCATGACCTATATTTCCTTCTTCCCCTATCCCTCGATCTCTAAAAAACTCTCTTCTTTCTTCTTCCCATCGCGTTAACTCTACCGCCCTCTTTCCTCTTTCTTCCACCTCTTTTTAACACTTTCTCGCTAATTCCCCCTTTTCCCTCCCTTAGTTTCTCTTCAAATTTCCATGCCCTCTTTCCCGCCCTTGTTCTTAAATTATCCTTCTTATCTTCTCCTTCTTCTTATTCTCTTCTCTTACCATATACAGGTACCTTGGAGTTCTCCAGTCTACCCCTAATATTCATATAATATATCTCTCTTCCAGCCTTTCTATCTCCTTTCTCTCCTACCATCTCCAAATCTCTGCCCCATAACCTAATACCGGCCATGCCAACGTATCAAACAACGTCATTTGCGTATTCCAATCTTTTTTAAACCTTCTTTTTTCTATCTCCCATATCTGTTTCATTATTCTTGCTGCTTTCTAAGTCCTTTCCCTAACATGCGCTCTATGTTTCCCATTCGCTTACATAATAAAACCGAGATTTTGATATACCTTTACTTCCTCTAACTTTTCACCTTTCCATAACTTTTCACTTTTCCATTTTTTTTTCTCTCTCCCCTTTCTAGGCCTCATTACCTTCGTTTTATCCATATTAAGCCTCAATTTTTATCCATACAAGTATTATTCTCATCCTTTAATTAAATCCGCCATTCCTTCCTCATTCTCCACGAACATCACTATATCATGCGCATATGGGGTAAAATTTGCCAAGTGTCCCCGCCAAAAATTTTGTTGCCTCCTATCTTATTCAAACCCTGCCAGAGTGTAGTGCTAGTGGACCCCTTTAAATTCTGTAAAGGAGGCGTACCTAGTACAACGGGTTGTCAAGATACAGGGGCCCGAATTTTCGATGATTCACTCCGACCGCTAACTTTCCATTGTACATAACTTCTGATACAGTTATCCAATTTAACTTTTTTATCAGGGTTTTCAGAAGGTCATTTAACAATATTTACAATAAAAAATAATCACTATGGAATAAAAAAATTATTTCACCTTGATTTTTCATTTTTAGAAGCGTTTCTGAGTTCTTCTCCAAATGCGGCATTTTTTCTTTTTTTTTTTAAATTAGGCTAGAAAGGAAGCTTGATTTTTTCTCGTGAAAAACATCCCAAAACAAATATGGGATGGAAAGTATTGGTGGAGTTATATGAGGTCGTACGAGCGCGGGTGTCCCGCGCCAACTAGTCACAGCGCAACTAGGCTTGCGACATATCAAACATATTGCAACATAGTATCTCAGTGGTTCTAATACTTGATAGAAATGATTTTTCTGCTTACGTGTAACAAATATTATATTTCATTCTTACTCTTATGTAGCTGAGAAACGGTTTAAATCTTTTCTGAATTATATTTTCAATATGGTTCCATTGTAGGAAAACAGTATTTAATAATAAAATGAGAAATGATTTTGATGGACGATTCTCGCCTGTTACATTTCGACATGGTTTCTGAAGAATCCCCTCGCCTCTCGCGTTTTGGGGTATTTTTTTGTGTGAGTCACCTTGCCTCTCGCGGTTTGGGGAGTTTTTTTGGTGTTTATCTCTTCGCCTCTAACAATTTGGGGTGCTTTTTGATGTGAGTCTCCTTGCCGTTCACATTTTGGGGTGCTTTTTCTATGTAAGTTCCTTGCCTCTCACGTTTTGGGGTGCTTTTTGGTGTGTCCCCTTGCCTCTCACAGTGATACTTGAAGAATGATTCTTTATTCAATTTAACGTTCACTTTGCTCTTTTCTTCGCGATCTTTTTGCGATCTTTCTCTTCCGAAAAATGTCATACTGTGGACATGACGAATACTTCTTCAAAATCAGAGTCGATTCTGAAGAGGGTACAAAAGAATGATATTTCTGTGTGCCCG
>JAUMHM010000078.1:25418170-25429916 GCA_032362435.1 Melikaiella ostensackeni
TAAAAGCAATAATCAGAACAAAAACAATATACAGGATTACAATAGATTCAATACGGTTGTCTTACCTTATTTTGGAAGAATCTCAACTGAAATTGAGTAAAGATAAATATACCAAAATAACAATTTCTAATAATTATCTCTGTTTTATTTTCAGGTAATAATGGCTTTTCTTATCTAATAATGTTTTCATTATTTGTACCAGTTGTTTTCCCATAAACTATTTCGATCTTTAAGAAATATTTTTAATATTACCCTGCTTATAAGAAAGTATCTGACTCATTAGAAAATTTCATTAAAAATGTTCTAATTCCTCAAATTTTTAATCAGTCACTGAAAAAAAATTTACTTGATCCAAAGAAATTGGTGTCTTTGGTATTTTTTTTTTGTACCAAGGATTTGTTTACGTTAGTTGAGTAAATATTGTGATATTTCCTTAATAGAAAGAAATATAACTTTGCAATAAATGTGACAATTATTAAGTTAAAGAAATAATTTTTTGGAAGACAAGAACCTGGAATCTTTAAATCTCATTTTTGACTTGCAGGCGCACCTGCAGCCAAAACCAATCGATCGATTTCGATGAAACTTTGCATAAATATAGTAAATGAGGTGTACATACGCCGCTTTTTTAAGAGAGAGTAATCAATAAACATACCAGAGTTAGACTTGAATTTAAAAAAAAATAGCTATTTTCAAAATATACAGACACAAACCTATAGTCGACTAATACTCATTTTTCACCAGATCCTTAGAGAAAATATTGTCCACAATAATTATTCCATAACACAATGGGATAGGAACTCAAAAAAACTGGCCAAAAGTGAAGACTTCGACGAACTTGTATGAAACTTGGTATAAGGGGGTTTTTGAGGTCGCTGATTTTGAATTTGACGTCAAAAATTACAAATTAAAAATGGCGGATCTAATATGTCTTTCGCAAAAAAATCACATGTATGTATTGTAGCTTATGATGTGCTCAACAGAATAGCACCTTAAATTTTTGCTTCAGGCGTGGTACAATTCGGCGGCGAGTACAGTTTCAATTATTCAGCAAACATATTTTGGAAATCTAGTTTTTCATAACAAAATAATGAATTTCAAAGGCTATTTTTCTTTTCTTCTTGTCAGACTATCTTAACTTTTGTAAAAGAAAAGTACCTTCCATAATACCCCAAAACATTCGTTGCAATAGAAGATATTTAACAAATTCAACTGTAAGAAAAATGCATGTCACTTTCAAAATTAAATGCTGATTCTTCGATAAATATTTCATATTCCAAGATCAAACTTCGTTCTCAACTACTTTCATGTATCTACTTTGAAATGAAATATTTCAATTGCTTGTATTGAAAAGGGACTTTCGGCCAGTTTTTTGAGCTCCTATTCCACTGTGTATAAGTTGGAATGATATTAATTGAAAATGTGAGAAATGCGTTGACCCCAAAATAAAGAAAATGCTTGAGAAAAAGGCGACTGTAGATTACAATTTTATTCCAGTCTTGTCAGAAAAATTTATTACTGTATGTGGATTTGTTATTATTGCGAGAAAAATGTATGAAATCCCACCAAAAACACTACGTGTGAAAAAATTCTGCCAAGTACACGACTATTAATATTTTATTTATTTATGTTAAAGGTAATCAAAGTTGTGACATTAAAAAATAAAGCAGAGTACGAATAGTAGAAAATTTATAAATAGAAGTATTCTTTAATAAAAGGAATTAGTTCAATGAATTAGTTTATTGAATAGAAAATTTGTTTGATGAAAAAATAAATTGATAGTGTAGAGAAATAAAAAAACATTTGGCAGCTCCATTATTGTCTTTTAATAATAAACATTAGTGTGCTAACATAACAATAATAATAACGAATTATTATATTACAGGCCCGCCAAATGTTTTTTTTATTCCTTTACACTATCAATTAATTAATTTCACCAAACAAAAAAATTATTCCATAAACTAATTCTTTGGACTATTTTCTTTCATTGAAAAACACTTCTATTTATAGATTTTCTACTATCAGTACTTGGCTTTATTTTTTAATTTCACAACTTTGATTACCTTTAACATAAATAAATGAAATGTTAATAAACGAGTATTTGGCACTATTTTTTCACACGTAGTGTTTCTGGTCAGATTAAGTAATTTATCCAAGTAATTTAGTTTCTTTGAGTAAAAGAAATATTTTTTCCAGATAAATAATTATTTATGGAATCGGAAAAAAAATTATCAAATGCTAAGAGCTGAAAAGGTAATTGCAAATGATTAATTATATAAATTAATTTTTTTTCAATAAAATATAAATCCACTTTATTGGAAGAATAATCGTATATTGAATAAAAAATCTGAAATTAATTAATTGGAACAAATATTTGTTCGAACGAAGAAAGCACTTCATGAAATAAATACATGTGCATTTCTTTAAAAAAGTATTTTTTAAGTTCGCCATTTTGGTGTATTTGTTTCAATAATATATTTATTTGAGTGCCAACAAAATTTTTTTGAATGAAATATTCATGAAATCCATTAAAAGAAACATTTATTTAGTTCATGAATGAGAAATTAATCATTTTAAACAAATAATTCTTTCAGTAGTCAGTAGTTGAGGACAAATGCCGCTAGATGGATAGAGCATATTATCTCACAATAGAAATTAGTTCCCAAGGAAATAACTTAAATGAAAATGTTCACCATTGTTATAATGAAAAGTATATTTGATGATTTATTTTACTGATTGTCATCTGAAGTTACTATGTTTTCTCAGTGTCAGCACTGACTGCTTGAAATTTTTCGAAATCTTTGTCTACCTCGTGAAAAAAAATTATTATTATTATAATATTATAATTATCATAATTATTATTACATTAAATGATACCTTCGAACAAATCGTAGATTCAAATTTTCGTATTTCAACTATTCGAAAATTTCAAACAATGGTGGTATATTTTTAGTCCAATGAGATATTTTTTTGATATTAAGCTATAGTAGCTTATTCTAAACAGTATATTGCATCTTAGGACCAAAGAAATATTTAATCTTATTGTAATCCTATTTTTCTTCAAAGACATATTTATTAAAATGTAGGTTACCTTTCTTTAAAACAGGAAATCACATCTTTTCATTAAAAATATCTTTTACTTCAGTTGATGGACATTAATTTCTTTGAAGGAAATATTTTGTTGATTTAAAAACACATTTGATGATAACTTCATACAAGATTTGTTTGAAAAAATATTTTTATAAAATACATGTATTGTCTCACAATATAAATTGGTTCTCAAGTCTATAACTTAGCTACTAATTTTCACCATAGCTATAATGTGAAAATATATGGTGATTGGTGGTGATCGGTCTTCTTATGCAATGGTTGTATTTGAAATTTTTTGTTGACTGTATGTGAATAAAAATAAAAATATCATTATAAATTATAATAATTATTACATTCAATTGTTTTTTCAACAAGTGGGACATTTTCATTTTTGTACTTTAAATATTCAAATTTTTTAAAGAACGGAGGCATTTCTTGAGTCAAGTAAGTCTTTCTTTGAATCAATTAATATTGTATCAACTCTGTTACTTGTACTTTAAAAAAAAACATGAAAAACTAAGAATATTTTCATGATTTTTTGTTTGGACTTCCTATTTTGTATCATTAAGCTTATGTTTAAAAAAAAAAAAGAATTTTCATCCAATTCACTGCTCCTTTTGGCTGCCTTGCTAATAAATACTAACAAGGAGATGATCCGAGTTTGGATTTTTTCTTAAATCTAACAAAATCTGTACTGAAAGTTCATTGGATGACTTTTGATTTGCCAAAACTTAATTTGCTAATGGCGATGCATTTTTGAAAAAATCGACTTTTTTAAAATTATTTTTTCTAGATTAAAATGTTTATTTTTCAATATCTTATGTAAAATTATGTAAATATAACTTTTTTTCTACCAGAAAAAAAGGAATTTACACCAAAATACATGAATCTTCAACTGAAAAACATAAATTTTCAACTAAAATGGCGAAACTTCAAACGAAAAATGCATTTTTAACAAAGGAGCTCAACTTTTAACCAAGTAGTTGAATTTTCAACAAAAAAGATGAATTTTCAGCCAAGAAAATTAATTTTCTACCAGAAAAGACAAATTTTCAACAAAATAAATGAATTTTTAACAAAGTAGATCAACTTTTAACCAAAAAATATTTTTATTTTGAATCAAAAATAGTTTAATTAAACCAAATACATAAGACGAATTTTCAGCAAAATAGTTGAATCCTCAACCAATACAGATTACTTTTCAAGCAAGCACTTGAATTTTTATCCAAAAAAGATGATTTGAAAAAATTTATAGCAAGAAAGGTGAAGTTTCAAACTAAAGTGACGAAATTTGACAAAAGAGTTGTTTTCAGCCAAGGAACATTTTTCAGTCCAGAAAGAAAAACAATTTCAAACAAATTGTTAAAGTTTCAAGCCAAATAAACGAAATTCAAGTAAAATTATGAATCTTTAAGCAAAAAAAATGAATTGTTAAGTGTTGAAAATTCATGAAACCGTTTTCGGTCAACTGTTTCCGAAAATAAATACTTTTTAAAAAAATTTTATGTTTTTGAATATTTATTTATTAAGTTCTCATGTAAAATTATGTAAATGTAACATTTTCAATACTTGTTCTTAATATAAAGTTCTCTTTTTTCTTGAATTTTCATCTATTGAAAATTGAAAGAAAATTGAAAACTGAATTTTAAGCAGTTGAATTTTCAGTTGTTGAAAATTGAAGAAAATTAAAAATTGAATATTCAACAATTAAATTTTGACTTTTCCTCTATTTTGAACTGCTGCAAATTCAATTTATAATTTTTTCAATATTCAGCACTTGAATTTTGTATCAAAAACGAGCGTTAAAAATGTTACATTTACATAAATTCAAATAAGAATTCAGTAATTAGAAATTTCAATCTATGAAATTTTTTTTGAAAAAAGTCGATTTTTTCGGTAACGGTTAGCCATTGGGAAACAATAAAGTTTTGGCAAATCACAAGTCATCCTATGAAATCTCAGTAGGGAATTTATGATAATAAAAAAAAAATTCCCAACTCTGATCATCTCCTTGTAAGAATATCTGCATACACAAATTGTCCACGTGGTATACGGACGGCCCCGTGATGTTTTTTTGTTATCAGTTGGTTAAAAAATGAGAAAAATAAAAAAAAAATTTCAGACCACACTGCTTTGTCATAGTATTATTATTTTGTTATTAGTGGTTAAAAAACCAGAAAAAGGAGGAAATTTCGTTTTTCAGACCACTATATGCTAAAAGCTTTTCTGTTAGATGGATATCCTTTGGGGAACATTTATATCAGAGGTCTTGGCATGTAGATATACGCATTAAAAAATAAAATTTTCTATGTCATACTGATATTTTTTTTGTTATCAGTAATTGAAAAATGAAAAAAATAGGAATTTGGATTTTGAGGCCATTATGGTGGAAGCTAGTCTTTCATTTTGACTTCCTTAGTCAAAATAATACCTTCAGGCATAGTGTGATGTGAACCCAAAAACAAAACTTCAACTTTTTGACCGTTTAACCTATGAATATTGATATTCCTCTCATCAGCATTTTGTTTAATTTTATATTATTTTATATCATTAATATCTAATATTAGTAATATTAGATGTAATATTCTATTATACTTGTTGAAGAATTATATAAAATATCACGAAGTCAGAGGTAAATTCTTTAATATAGGAAAGGATTCACGGATAATCCTGGAAGAAACGGATCCATTTCTTTTGCCAATAAAATAATTATAAAATCAAGCATTATATCGATTCCAAGAAAATCCTTGTCTGACTTGAATGGGTCTACGTTTTTACAATACAAGAAAAAAGAGAAAGAAGTATTGAAAGTAAGACCTCAGTTATAATATTATCAGATAGGAATACTTTAAAGATGAAGATGGACAAGAGACACGAGTTTCAAAGGGAAAGTTGAAAAAGGAAGATGATACATATCAATATAGTGTATTAATTAGTTATGATTATGTAAAAAGAAAAGTTGAATGTACAGAAATATGAAATACATAAGAAGATTAAAGTTATTCCTAATTTTGGTTGTTATGTGAGCAAATATTTTCTTCCATAATTTTATAAAAGCTCTTTATCTTGATTCAGCAAAAACGTATCTATAAAATATGTTTGTTTTAGAGAAAATGTGTTCGTGAAACTCAGATAATGAAAAACAGCTTTTATGAGCCTCAGAAGGTCACTTACTTCGTCACGATTTTAAACAAGATAACTGTTCTTAAACAATCTGCAGCAATCATTAACAATCTTTAATAATCTGCAAATATATTCTTCAGTCATAAAAAAACTGAATATCATTAAAATCTGAAACTTGTAAAAGATAAAGTAAATATGGAAAATTTTAATTATCTCGAGTTCAGGAACATTGCAACATTTCTGAAAATCCTTGTATCTACATTTAACTACAGCAGAAGTATTGTTTGCAAGACCGAATAAAAAGTAGCGAGTCTCGAAATTTGTAATAAAGTTTATCCTTATGCTGCTGAGTGTGGCTAGCATTTTGGCGAACATTTTCAGTGAATTATGGAACGTAGTGGCTTAGAATTTTATAAACATTCTCGAATATTCTGCAATCTTTTTTCTAGAATATATAACTTCTCTAGAATGTTCCGGAATGTTGTAGAAATTCTGGAATACTCATTCAGTAAATTTTGCAATATTCTGGAATTTATTGTAATGTTCTTGAACGTTTTAGAATGCTCTGGCTTATTATAGATTATTCTGCAATGCTGTCGTATTCTAGAATATTTTGAAATGTTTTTGAATAATCCAAAATGTTCAGGACATTTTTGGAATACACAGAAAACCATCGGTGTGAAATTTGTTGCATCTAATTTCAAACAACACAAATTTTCATTGTGCCTTCATTTGTTTTCATGTCTCAAAAATGCGAGCAAGAATGTTGCAACACAAAACTACAGCGAATTCGGAGTACTTTTGAGGATCGGCGTTTCACAGTATATTTTCGACTGTTTTGGAATTTTCTAGAATGTTCTGAAATGTAGAATAATCTGGGATATGTTTGAGAAAGTTCTAGGATGTTCCTGAATATTCGTTGAATATTTTTTTATTTTATCTAATCACGCCAAGCTTTAATCAATTTTCACCGAAAATATGCATGCCGATCCCGGTTCTTTTTGTTAATTCTTTTCTGGGTATGCCTTATAAGTATTTTATGACTAAAATGAATTAAATCATGAGGTGGCCATTGAAATAAGTCAGTTTTTCACTTTTTAAGTATACTTCTTTTCCAATTTTTTTTCTGAAAACAGCTCGTTCTTACAGTTTTATTTGCTTGAATTCTTTTATTTGGTACCCCAGAAAAGGTACAGAGCGTTTAACATAGTCGACATTTTCAACTGTTTTAATACTGTTAATGTTACGTAAGAAGGGTAAAAAAATCAGTTTTTCAGAAACTGCTTGTTTCCGGAGCATTTTGTCAAAATTTATTCTATAACTAGAAATAAAGTACATCAAATACATCACAAAACTAATAATGAAATAATGTTCTGGCTTTAATAGTTTAGGAGTTATTGCCTTAACAAGCGAATTTTAAGTGAAAATTTGGTGAATGTTTTATATATATTTTCAAATATCTCAATTTTAGTATATTATTACATAAAAAGTGCCGATAATAAGTTAAAGTAGATTAAATTCTCTGCAAAAGTGAACAAAGAATGTTGTAGCTGCATTAGAACCAAAATTATCGCTTCCTGGAGTAAGCTTTTTTTATTGAATTGTGTTGAACACGTAGTTTTTGAAAATATATCACTTTCAGTGTACCCCCTATGAAAAATGATTGTTAGTACACTCTTAATATATACCTTTCTTATGTGAAACTTGAACTTTTTATCATCTAGATAATTAAAAGAATGATGTATCAATTACAAACTGTATTTGTAGTTATTACACGAAACAGTGTATAAAAAATGAGAAACGCTTACATTAAGTGTACAAGGAATAATTTTTCACGTCGGATGCCCTGGAAATGTGATATTTTTAAAAACTACATATTGAATACAATTCTATAAAAAAAGGTCCTACTTAATTCAGGAAGCGATAGCTTTGAATATATTGCAGCTTGAACATTGTTTTCTTAGTTTCACAGAGAATTTAATCTACTTCAACTTATCATGCAAGTTCAAATGCAAGTTTTTATAAATCAATGTACCAAAATTGAGATATTTCAAACAAATCTAACATATTCAACAAATTCTTACTCATGAAATTCTAAATCTAAACTTCTTCTAAATCTTCTAAACTACTTAGAACATTCTTTCTTATTTAGTTTTGTGGTGAATATCATGTGCTTTATTTCTACTTATAGAATGAATTTCGACAAAATGCTCCGTAAACGAACAATTTCTGAAAAACTGATTTTCTTACCCTTTTTTACGTAACTGTAAAACAGTTGCACATGTCGAATCACGCTGAAACCTTTGCAACTTTTCTGGAGTACCAAATAAAAGAATTTAAGCAAAAAAAAAACTGTAAAAAAGAGCTGCTTTCCGGAGAGGCTTTGTAAAAAACTATATGACCGGTCTAGTTTGACCCAGAATAAATGCTAATCAGCTCTCCATATCTTTAATCACCACTCAAAACCTCAAATTCCATAAACCATGAAAAAAACTTAAAAAAAAAAATAATGACAGGTACCTTACAATCATTAAATAAAACCTTGACTCGATAATATCTAATTATCCACACGAGACTATCCATTAAGAAATAAAGTGCACTGACTAGAATAATTGAGAACACGCAGTATATCATATTACTTCATATGAATTAATTAACTCAATTCTGCTCCGTGCAGAAATTTCGAAAGGGCTAGTGGGGCTCTGACGAGTTTTCCCTATTTCTAATTAGACAGCAGTGGAAAAAATCAGTCGGGGCCCTATCGATAACGTAACGCTTTCGTCGATGTGGGGCCTACTAGATTTTCTTGTAAGTAGTGTTCTAATGTGGGTCCCCTTTTCACAAGTTAACTAACAAGAAGGGTCCCTGCGGGGCTCCTATGCGGCTATTTTCCCACTTCAACTAGATTAGATTGATATATTATTAGAAATTGTCTAATAATATGTAAATGCGATCACAATTTTTTTACATTTGCACTATATTTTCTATAGAACTTTGACGATTAGAGGTTAGGATTTAGAACACACTACATAATATCACTAGTTTTTTTCAACGTTCAAAAATTTGATGCCTTTACTTCCACAAACTCATGATATATTTTTATATTCGCGATATGCATCCACACTTAAAACTTTAATTAATAAATATTTGTATTTGATTTGTACTTTTTATGGAGAAGTGACCATGTAGCAGACTGGCAGCAAACTTCTATCATGGCGTCAGTCGATGTGCGTGGTCTGTGGTGCGCAGCATTCAGGCGGCAATTCAAAATACTTGACTTGACTTCAAGAACATTCTGTTTCAGTGAATGATACCTGAATACGGATTACGGGTTTTTTGATATTAAAATTTAAGGGAGAAAAATTAAATTAAAATATGACAATGATCAATTTGCCTTATTTTAATGCCTAACTTTGAAAACTTCTGTTATCTCGCGAAAAATTATTAGAAAAAAAATTTGGTTAGAAATTCTGGTCGAAGCTCTAGATACAGATAAAATCACCATACCTATACAAAGCACGGAATTCCTCACTAAAGCCTGACAGGGCCCGCATCAGTTTTTCTGAACTAGAAATTTTGATAGGGGCTCCATTAGAACCCAACTTCATGTAGAGAAAGATGGGGAAATTTCTGCACAGAGAGTAGATTAAAAAAGTAGGTAAGTAAGTTTTAGTAAAAAAGGGGGTCGCCAGTTCCGCTAATCACCTTGAAACATGGTTTTTCTGCAAATGGGTGTTTGTAACCTTAGAATGGCGGGAATTTCGAACCGTGAGCCAGAGCCACGGTTGTAAGGATTGTAAGAGCGGCTAAGTGCTCTTACGAAATTGGCGACCATGGGAACCGAAAGGCGTCTTTTCAGAGTAGGCAGTAGAGTCTTGCTGTGATAGTGTCGTCGAGCGCTTCGGGAGACGTTTGGCCTCGGTTTCCGAGCTAGCAGGTCATGACGTCATGCCCTTCTAAACAGGAGGGGCCAGGCGAAACATGGCCATGGATTTAGGCTTAGGCGGCCAATCTCCAAGCGGAGTGGGGTCCCCTTTCTAAGCGATCATTATTCCAAACGAGAACCGCCCGACGCGACGTGGGCCGACACGATTAGAATATTTGGGACAATGGACGAGTCCAAAATGGTCGTTGGCCCACCATCTTGCCCAATTCTAAACCAATCTCCATAGAGTATTCTCATTAGGCCATAAAAATCTAAGATGGCGAACCTTTGGGGAAATAACATTGCTTCCCAATGCTCGTGTGTGTACGTGGAGTAGAAGGTTTTCATAATTCTTTCTGTTTTTTACAGATGCAGAGTGTGTATTTCGCAAAGTTAAGTAGCAAAGTAATGGATATAATTACTGAAGCGTGTACGATAATGGCATATTTTATTCTATCACACAGTTTATAAATCACAAGTCAAATAGAAACATAAAGTTTGGAAGCCAATACATTTTATAATGCTGGTTTTGTGGTCAAGGTGAAGCGCCAGAAGTTTAATGGTACTTTTCTGATTCTGTGTGATAGGTTATGGTACAACATTATAGTATCGTTAGTTATTTGTTATTAGTTATGATTGATAATAAGATTAAGTAATATTCTCGTCAAGCATGGAATTGGTCATAATTTTGATTGTAATATTCTGTTGTTGACGTTAAATGCGATCGCAGCTTTTTGAGGTTAGGGTGAATTTTTAGGATCATGCAAGTGCGAACGGTGCGAACTGTTCGCAGAATTACAACCCTCATACAAATAGTTCTATATGAGTTTTCACGAAAAATTTCACAAATTTATATGGCATTTTTTTAGGAGTTTGAATGAAAAATTTCATGGATTATGCATTTCGAACACGGAGTATTCGTAGTGTGCGGAAGTAATAAGTCTTAAACTTTCGTAAAATTTTTGGAGTCATGCATTTTCGTAATTTGTCGTAGCAAAATATAACTCTATATGAATGCTTGTAGAGATCTGCCAGTGATTTACATCAAAGTGGAAAAAAATGTAATCTTACAAAGGTTCGATGATTTCACCGGATTTTACACGAATTTTGTGTTTCGGCGGGTATTTCAAAGTTCACACTTGCATTAAAAAAAAACTCCACCCGTAGTACAAAATTCCTTCTAACCTCAAAAAGCTGTCATCGCATTTTACATCAGTAATGGGATTTTACAACAAAAATTGTGACAAATTCCATCCTTCATGGGAATATTACTTAATATTAATACTAATAATAACAAATAACCAATAACTAATAATACCATAATGTTATATTATAACCTCACACCTCTCACAAAGAATCAGAAAAGTACTATTGAACTCCTTGCACTTCACCTTCACCACAAAACCAGCATCATAAAATTTATAGGCTTCCAAACTTCTATCAGCTTTTATATGCTTTTATTTGATTAGTTATGTGAAAACTGTGGGGTGATTTAGGTTAGTGTGAATTTGATCATTCGTTTTAAAATAATGATAACGTTTGTCCCATGATCGAATTCCAAAAAAATTACGAAATACGACTGGGGAGGGGGGGGGGGGATTGGAAGAT